>CM042179.1:22412320-22537320 GCA_023376005.1 Doryteuthis pealeii
CAGCTCAATAGTACACAGAGAAGGAGAATCAGGTAATTAATATATATATATATATATATAAGAGTTAAATTTCTTCAAAATAGTCCCTTGAATTCTAGTACACTTATTCCAGTGGTTTTCCATTGGTTGAGCATTCTGAAACTCTTCTTTTTAAGAGGTGAAGTTGTACTGTCAAATATTATTTAATATCATGCACATCCTCCTCTCTCTCTTTTTTTTCTTCTTTTTTTTAACATGAATTCACTTTAGGAAACAAGTTGTAATGAAAGCTGTGTCGTTAGTATAGCAAATAATCACTTGCACAATCCTATGTTTACAATAAAACTGCTGCTAAAATGTATTGAGACTATTCAACAAAAACCAACAATTGGCACTCTAGATGTTTTGACATTGTTTATTATATATATATTACTAAACTGTGCATATATGTCTTCATTAAACTTAAAATCTAAAATAGAATATTTTAAAAGCTTTAGTTCCTACTTTTGATCAAAATGATTATATTTTGAAATATATTAATACTTCCTAAAATAGATAAATACAAAATAAGAAAAATGATGTATAGATATATAGGATTATTTAGTTTTAATTTTATTTGTAATTTAGTTAAATTGCACCATATGCAGATATTACACTTTGATCAAGCAGAAGTTAATCAGAACACAAGAATTTCTGTTATGTATTAGACACATTTGTATGTAATCCCATCCCTAGTGCTAATGCTGTGAACAAAAGCAAATGTATTACTCATATATGACCTTTTTATTTTGGAGAATTTTGTTGTTGTTGTTGTATATCCTAGAAGTTCTTTTATATTCTATTACTTTTATGTTCCAGTTAAGCATTTTACTTCTATCCACTAAAATATCCTTTTTCCTCTGCCTCATTCATCTCAAAAGAAACATGGATAATCAAACAATTCTTGGATTTTGTGTCATACAATTTTCTCTGTCTCTCTTATTTAGCATAAATATAAATACAGTCAAACTCTAAGAAGAACTGATAATTGATTTTTAAAAAATTTATTTGGTAAAGAATAAAAATAAGAATTATTCTTTTTCATAGATTATAAAATATATAAAATATTGCTCTGTATATAATTAAATTTATTAGTTATTAACATTGAGCTCTCTTAGGGATTTGTAAAAATCCCTGTATAAATCTTTGCATCAACATGAGCATATATTGTCGATGTACAGGAGATATTGAGATCCCAAAATAGAATTATCCCTACATACCAGCCAATTGGATACTTTTACCTTATATATATATATATAATATATATATATATAAATATATATTATATATATATATTATATAATATATAGTTAAGAAAGATACCATGGACATGGAATCACTTGGTCCGAAGATCGCATAGGCAAGAAACTGTCAGTAACTAGGCACCATTGACTCCATGTCCACACTACCTTAACTCAAATATATTAATTATATTGAGCTCTATTTACTTATAAATATAGCATCCATATTATCTATAAAATATATATGTATATAATTTAACCAGCACATCTGGCACAAGGTTGATTTTTAACCAGGGTAAAACTGATTTGGATTCAGTTTTCCTTCTAGATTAGTTGTCTAAGGCAAATGAACCTATTCTCCCCATATTTATCCATAACTGGAGAGGGTGAGAAGGGTATCAACATGAAGTGAAATTTAAACTAATGTTGCCAATTTCAAATACTGTGTGTGTGTGTACAAGTGTATATATATGTGTGTGGGTGTATCTCTGTGTGTATATAGTGTGTGTCTCTGTGTGTGTGTCTCTGTGTGGGTATATAGTGTGTGTCTCTGTGTGTGTATATAGTGTGTGCTCTGTGTGTGTTATAATTATAATATGTGGTGTGGTGTATGTAATAATATCAGTGTGTGGTGTGTGTGTATAATATATCAGTATGTGTGTGTGTGTATGTATAAATATCAGTATATGTGTGGTGATGTATATATATCAGTATGTGGTGTGTGTTGTATGTATAATATATCAGTGTATGTATGTGTGTGTGTAGTATAATATACTGTGTGTGTGTGTGTGTGTATTAATATATCAGTATGTATGTGTGTGGTGTGTGGTATAAATATCAGTAGGTATGTGTGTGGTGTATAATCATATCATATGTATGTGTGTGTGTGTGTGTGTATGTATAATATATCAGTATGTATGTGTGTGTGTGTATGTATAATATATATGGTATTGTGTGTTGTGTGTAGTGTAATATAAGTATGTATGTGTGTGTGTATGTATAATATATCAGTATGTGTGTGTGTGTGTGTGTGTGTGTGTGTGTGTGTATGTAAATATCAGTATGTATGGGTGTGTGTGTGTGTGTGTGTATGTAAATATATTCAGTATGTATGTGTGTGTGTGTGTGTTATTATAATATCAGTATGTGTGGTGTGTGTGTGTGTATGTATAATATATCAGTATGTAGTTGTGTGTGTGTGTGTGTATGTATAATATATCAGTATGTATGTGTGTGTGTGTGTGTGTGTATAATATATCAGTATGTATGTGTGTGTGTGTGTGTATGTATAAAATCATATGTAGGTGTGTGTGTGTGTGTATGTATAATATCAGTCTGTGTGTGTAATATCTGTATGTGTATGTATAATATATCTGTATGTGTGTGTATGTATAATATATCTGTGTGTGTATGTATAAATATCTGTGTGTGTGTGTGTGTGTGTGTGTGTGTGTATATCTGGTGGGTGTGTGTGTGTGTATAATATATCTGTGTGTGTGTGTGTATGTATATGGTGTGGTGTGTATATGTATAATAATCTGTGTGTGTGTGTGTATGTATAATATACAGCATGTGTGTGTGTATGTATAATATATCAGTGTGTGTGTGTGTGTGTGTGTTGTTATGTATAATATATCAGTGTGTGTGTGTATAATACAGTGTGTGTGTATGTATAATATATCAGTGTGTGTGTATGTATATAGTGTGTTAATGTATATAATGTGTGTGTTGTGTATGTATAATATATAGTGTGTGGTATATATAATGTGTGTGTGTGTGTGTGTGTGTATGTGTGTGTGTGTGTGTGTATGTATAATATGTGTGTGTGTGTGTGTGTTAGATTATAATATATCTGGTGTGTATGTATGTATAATATATCTGTGTGTTGTAATGTATAATATTGTGTGTATGTATAATATATCGTGTGTGTGTGTGTATGTAGTATAATAATCTGTGTGTGTGTGTATGTATAATATATCTGTGTGTGTGTGTGTGTGTTATGTATAATATATCTGTGTGTGTGTGTGTGTGTATGTATAAATATCTGTGTGTGTGTGTGGTGTGTATGTATAATATATCTGTGTGTGTGTATGTGTGTGTTGTGTATGTATTATATCTGTGTGTGTATGTATGTAATAAATCTGTGTGTGGTATGTAAATATATCTGTGTGTGTGTGTGTATGTATGTAATAATATTGTGTGTGTGTGTGTATGTATGTGTGTGTGTATGTATAAATATGTGTGTGTGTGTGTGTGTGTGTATAATATATCTGTGTGTGTGTGTGTGTGTGTAATATATCTGTGTGTGTGTGTGGTGTATATATATCAGTGTTGTTGTGTGTGTGTGTGTGTATTTCTGTGTGTGTGTGTGTGTATACACCAGAAATTTCAATTTCCAGAATGCTCAATCTACCAGAGGTGGGGAACATATATATATATGCATGTATGTGTGTGTGTGTGTGTGTATATATATATATATATATATATATATATATATATATATATATAAGTGTGTGTTGTGTGTGTATGTGTATCATACTAAAGCTGAATGAATCAATGATTGTTTGCTAGAGGCTTTTTTTCTATTTAGTTTAATGACACAAAATTAATTCTAAAATATTCCTTGGTTTTAGGATTAAGTCATGTTCGAAAAAAAAAAATCCATTTTAATTGGTTCTAATTAGTCGTAATTTGCAATTAAGACAAAAATTGACCCCCTCTCTAACTAACATTCTGCTTGTCATTTTCCACCCCTCTATATATATCTTGATTATCTCCTTGTTATATATGTTATTCTCAGTGAGGAAAAGAGATTGGAGAGTGTGAAACATATTTGTATGTTCAGTTTCATAAGCAGCCAGCCCGTAGCTTTTCAACATCTTTAAATTAGGTCAAACGTTCCCTTTCTTAGAAATTTTACAAAATGATATTAATGTTTTTTTGGATTTTTTAAATTCTTGGGATTTTTTTTTTTTTCTCAAAAAATTTCAATTTTTTTAATATAATGTATATATGTGTGTGTGTGTATTTGTATATGTATGTATACGTGTGTATGTATTCATGTATGTGTGTGTGTGTGTATGTATATATATATGCTGTGAGTGGGTCTTGGTAGCTAATGTGCTGGAATGCAACATCATAGTAAGCAAGTTCAAACTCCAGTCACAATATTACATTCACTTCCGTGCTATGAGTTAAATAATACCACTATTATTATTTTTTTACAAGAATGACTTTGGCATTAAATAAACCCATGAAGGTTGATATGTCATTAAAACAAAGAAACCAAAACAGGAAATGCTGCAGGATATTTTGTAAATAATTGGAATTATTTCAAACTTATAAAAATTTGGCACAACTATAAATCAGCTGGTGTTTTTATTGTTTTTGATATTGTTTTTGACCTATTAGAAAATAAAAAGAGGGAATTTGTGTAAGATTGCATCAAAAATTTGTATCCTAACTTCAATGTTTTTATTAATTATCATTCATTTTGGTATTTCTGTTATCTAATCTAATAATACATAAAACATAACTGTACAATTATTGCATTTATTTATTTCTTAAAAATTTGAATATATTTTTTAAATATTTAAAACTTTAGCTCAGCAATGTTAAATGATGCAGTGTAATATGTCAAATATTATTATTCCATTTTAATGACTTAGGATGGATTTGTATGCAAAAAAAAAGAAAAAAGAAAAACTCAATTAAAATAAAAAAAAGAAACCTCATAATTTTATGTATGAAAGGGCATCTGACTTTAAAAATTGAAATTTTGCAAAATGTAGTGATTTAGTTTCATAAATCTTCTTTTTTTTTTTTTTCTAGAAGCATAAAATATTATAAAATAGAAAATGCTTCTTTTTTTTCCCCCTAATGTTTTCCACTAGAATTTTAGTAACCATTAATATAATTTCTCTAAAGGGTAAATTATGATTTAATATAGTAGGGAGTGAGAAGTTAAGAGTGCTTAAGATATATATAAATTTACTTTGTTATAGCTTTACTGTTAGAATAGAACCAAATGTTTTCTTTTAAATGGACTTTTTTATGTAAAGTTTTCCTGATTGACAATATTAAACCTCACTGTCTATAAATGGGCTTTGTTTTTCATAAATGTTGAGTGTTTTATACAAAAAATTTTTAATTTTGTATTTATCAGGAAAATTTTTAAATGTATACACACATTATACACATAGAAACACATTATGCATATATTTTTTTTCTTTAAATTTTTTCTACTACCAATAAATATAATTTTTCTTTATCTACAATAAATATAATTTTTTCTTCTATCTATCTTACTACAATAAATGTCATTTTTTCTTTATCTACCAATAAATGTCATTTCTTCTTTATCTACCAATAAATGTCATTTCTTCTTTATCTACCAATAAATGTCATTTCTTCTTTATCTACCAATAAATATTTAGGATGGAGACAGAGCTGGTAAAGTGTGAACCAAACAGCCCATTGGGCTTGAGACGCTGTGCTGTCCAAGTTCTTGATGACAACTTTCGACGTGATGTTTTTTCCGACTACAGTGGTCACGATGATTATGGATCAGACCGTTCTTACCAGGGTGACAGTGGCGATAATATATCACCATGCAGTAACGATGTTAAACCAGACTTTAGCTCAACTGCTATGATCTCTGATCAGGAGAATCCAGACGGGAGCAAGAAAATTTGTTTAGTTTGTGGTGATGTGGCATCTGGATACCATTATGGTGTGTCATCATGTGAGGCATGTAAAGCCTTTTTTAAGAGAACTATTCAAGGTAAGTTATAAAGTTGTAGGTAAAAGGTTACTATATGACTTTATATGAAGTATAAATGCAATAATGCTAGGTTGTGAGGACTTCTTTTGTTTAATAGTAGTGAAAATAACTTAAAAAGTAAGCAAACCAAGTGTGTGTGTGTGTGTGTGTGTGATGATGATGATGTCAAACTGCTAAAATATTGTATAATGAAGAAATGCAATAAGCATGTGTGTGTGCAGATATAATGTTTGAATGCATGTGCCATTTTGTTAATTTAGAAGAAAAAAGTTAAAGTTAAGGAAAATATTTACAAACATAAGTGTTTTACTCTTATGTGCATGAAATATGTAAAAGATGTTAAGTTTGTTATATTATAGTTGACTCAAAAGTTCATTCTGCTTTTGTCATTAAGTGGCATCACTATTGTTTTAGTTTTGGATAACTTCAACATTTTTAAGAGATTTTAAGTTAAATTCAAAGTAAGGTTTATGTACAGTTTATGAAGAAGGTACTGTGAATGATCAAATGTGTCAAAAGTAGTTTGTGAAATTTTGAGTGAGAGATTTCTCATGCTCTGCTAGACCAGTTGAGTTTATTTGCAATTAGATAAAGATATGATTTGAAAATAATCAACAGTGCAGAAGATGGCTAACATACTCAAAATATCCAAATTAAGAATAATCAATAAAATAAAAATAAAAAACTTTAATTGCATACATTGTGTGTATTTTGATTTTTATATAACAAATGGGAAAAGTCCTGTCAGCTGGGGCTTTAGAATATACCGATTGCATCTCTGCAGAGGGGTAAAAACCCAATGGGGCCACCTGTTGGATGTGGTGGCAACCCGTGATGCTTAAGGATGGAACCCTGGTGGATGAGCAGTCCACTTAGACCCTTACTTAGGCTAGACGGGCAGTCGGAGAAGCCCTCTCTGATCAATCAGCTGGTCACATCAAGCTCTAGCACCTATATCAATTCCCCAACCCCTATTGCCCTATGGCAAGCCCTGACCCTTTTTATCATATATGTGCTGGAATGCAGTGGCTGAGGTCTTAGTGTCCTGGAATGATGTTAAAATCTATCTGATTGTGAGGTTCCAGTTCTGGAGCTCTGGGAAATGTGGAGCACCCCTTCATCACCATTCCTCCTAGGCCTACTCTGACCCAGAGTGGTAGTACCTATTTGGGTCCCATCTGTGGGTTAAATAGAAAAATTGTTCATAAAAACTTTTTACCAAACTATCGCTTATAACAAACTTAGACTTTATCCTATAAACTTATCCCTTCAACTGATGTCCAATCCACTTAGCAACAAACAGCAAACAACCTTCTGTCAAAATCAATAAAAATCCTTAGAAAAAAGACATAACAAAATAATTGACCATCCCTCACAACCTACCGCTTGGCATAAAATAACCCTGGATTGGTTGACATACCATTAAAATCAATCAATCCTGGGAATGATGTTAAACTCTATCTGATGGTGAGGTTCCAGGTCTGGGGAATGTGGAGCACCCCTTCATCATTGCTCCCAGGTCCACTCTGACCCGGAGTGGTAATACCTGATAGGGTCCCATCTATGGGTTAAATAGAAAAATCTGTTTATAAAAAATAAAAAATTGAATATCCATCAAGAATGATTTTATTTCTTTGTCAGCATTAAATGACCCACTGAGGTTGATATGCCGTTAAACAAACCAAACAAAACAAATGGGAAATTGAAAGTGGATACTATATAAAGAAAGTGATACTATATATATATATATATATATATATATATATATATAGGTGGAATTTCCAGAACCAAATGATTGATTTTAACAGGTGCTGATCCCCATTGAAAACAGTTTCGGCTAGAAACCACAAGGTTACTAGTTCAATACGGCCCTCACCTACTCAGCGTATGAGTAGCACAGGAATCTGTATGGTAAAGTAAGGAGCTGATGGTAGGTGTGGAACTCCACCTCAGACGCTAAAACAATCTCCTTGACCTAGCGCTAATGTAAAGGGGATAGACTCCCTCACTGATTGGCTGATACTGACTTTAGGTCACCCCGACGACTAATCAATGAAAAGCATTTGTAATTAGTTAAAATAATGTAACATTCCATCAGAATAACACTAGATAATTTTTTTTTTTTCTACTAAATATTATACCTTCAGATTACTATTCATTCTGGTCTTTACAGAATTCTCTCCATAAAAAAAAAAAAAATTGATTCCCTGGAAAATTGCAAAGGCATATAGAACATTCTTTGCTAAGAAAATAAAAAAAAAATTCTGGGAGGATGGAATTATGAAGTTGTTTAAACATTTGCAGAAGATAGAGGAAAAAAAAAAAAAACGGTAAATATATTGTTCAATAAAGCTGATGTTGAAAATTTACAAAATTAAAAATTGTCTTTTATTTCTATTCTATAAACTGAATGAACTTTTTTGGTCATCTAGTATAACCATATGAGTTATGTGTAAACGTATGATTGTAAATAGTAACTTGATGGATTTAAAAGTTATCTTAACCTTTCATTCATCATTCTCTTAACAGAGATGTACTTCTAATATTTTCTAGTGATTAAAGATGTGTGTATATTTTTGGAGTTCATATGTAGCTATTATTATGAGTGTTGAGACAGCATATAAACAAATTTAGTAATCATTTTTTTAGTTTGTTTTATAAATTAGTTTTTAGTTGGATATAAATTTTACTTACTACTATAATAAGTAGATGATTAATAAGATAGTATTTCTCTATCAAAAATCTGATCCGATAGTTGAACCAAAGTGGTAACTGATTTTGTTTGAACACGTTTGTTTGTGTGGTTAAATATGTGTAACTTTTCATTGCTTACAATTTCATTCCATACAATGCATAATTACCTGCTATCTTTGTTTAAATTTATTTATATTAAGATTTTTATTCATATTTTGTGTGTGTGTGAATACATATATATTTGCAAGCCTATAAGATGCACCTATTTTACAAGGACATTTTTGGGGAGTACTGAAAAAAGAATTTAAGTACATTGTTTCATTTATACATTGTATAGCTTAATCTTTTCATCTATATTAGCAATTGGTTACTAAGTAAACCAACTACAATTAAAAGTCCAAACACAATAATTTGGATTATTAATTTGCATCTTAGCAGGTGAATATTAAGCAAATTTTTTTTAAGTGAGTGTGAGTACACACACACACACACATAGACACATGCATACATACCTGCTGTGTGTGTGTGTGTGTGTGGTGTGTGCATGCTCATACTCACTTACCTATCTACCAGACATGTGTATGTTGATGTCAAGTCATGAAACACTTAAGTAGATTTGGAACAGTCTGTATGACGTCAGGCACAAACGTCAACAGATTTGCCATGAGCAAGCAGCTGTCTATATTTAGATGCACATGCATGTATATTACATATATATAAAATACTTTATTTATATTATATATTATTATGAATATTAATGAAGAAATAACATGATCGCATGAAAAAATGCATATTTGTAGGTTTGTTTTTATAAATACAATATATATTTGTGTGTAGGTATTTAATGTGAATTTTTCTGTATACAACATAGGTTTATTGTAGAAAGGTAGGAACTTAAAATTGTAACTGTTAATATTGCATATAGAACAATATTCATTAAAAAAATCAAATTTAAATAGGATCTATAAATGATAAAGTATATAAAGAAAGGTGTATCATAGATTCTTATAATTTAAATGTATATATATATATATAATATATATATAATGTGTGTGTTTATTATTGGGATTTAGTATTAAGCATTAGGTGTGAAATATAAGAAACTTAGTTTTAAATATTTCAGGGATGTTATACCCCTTCAGAAATATATATGTATATATATATATATATATATATATATATTATATATATATATATATATATATATATATAGTTATAGCTTATCATTATAGATATTGTGCACATAGTGCTTGTTTCTTATGTGATAGTGTGTAATAGGAACACTGTGAATAGAATAAAATGCATATTTTATAACTAGTTTGTTTTCACTGATAGTGTGAAATACTGGTTACAGATGTTTTACAAAATTTGATTCATCTCTATTATGAACAATTAATCTATTTCAAACACATGCACAGAGATAATAGATTATATACAAGACAGTTTTTAAATTTACTAAGAAAGTAAACAATGCATTATATATTTTAGAAAATTAAATATATATTTTTTTTTTTAAATTTTGAATCAGATAAAATAAACTTATTAATAAAATAAACAAAAAATGATACATCTGAAATTTTCAAAAAAGAATGCTTATACATTTTTAAATAGTGGTTTACATAATTACCTATTTATATATCTACCTCAGCAAATGTCTGCAACTTATTGCATAACTACCACTACTTTTTCTTTTTCCCATTCCCACTCTCTTTTTCTAGACTGATTTTTTGTAGCATGTAGGTAACAAAAAAAACCATCTTACTTTCCACTTATTTGACTACCTTTTTTAATGCCACTTTGACTTTCCTATTATCTCCAAATAGTTTTGTTATGAATAAAAGTTTAATATTGTTGTTAAAATTGTAGAAATAAGTAAAATGAAGGAAGCTATGAATAGAAGACAATTAGGATAAAAAATAACAGGTGATTTATGTTATATTTCCTCTGTTAATAACAGAATCAAGAGTAAAGAATTAGGAGGTGTAAATAGGACTTGAACTTTTAATTCATTTGTCACTGTCATAAAGAAGATACAGTTGTTAATGATAGAATTTACTAAAACTTGTCTTTATGATTAATTGATGAAGTTAACAATTCCTTAATTCTGCAATGAAAATAAGATTTCTCTGAAAGTAATAAGACACTATATGCTGACACATTAGACTATTCAGTTATTTTTGAGTATTGTTCTGATAAATTGTTACAATATTCAAATCTTACTATAAACTTTGGAGAGCAGTCTGAAAATATGAAAATGCATCTAAAAACTATTTCTCTGAATTTTTGAGATGAAGCTTAATAATTTATATTATTTGAATTATTCGGACTATTGTCCTCATCTTTATTGTTATCTTCACTAATAAGACTGTAGGGCACATCAGCTGAAACTTTGTGCAGATAACAATAAAGATGAGGATAATAGTTTGAATAATGCAAATAATACAAAGCATCTAAAAACATTCTTAAACTTTGAGATTGAAGAAATGTAATGGTTGTATAAAGTTTAATGTTCTTTTGTTGTATAGGATAACAGTTCAATCTTGATCTCTTTAAATATAATCAACAAATTAAATATCTTTTTATCATTTATCCATCTATAAGAGTTCATCTTGAAAATGATGAAAGCAGATAAAGTACAAAACATCCATAAAATATTATTATTAGTAGTAGTAGTAGTAGTTGGTCAGAACATTCCTGTGTGACATGAGCACATATATGATCACACTTGACTTGGATCATTCTTCCAATTAGTACCTAAATATTTTTTAAATTATTTGTCAGTAGAATGAATTTGTTATTCATATGTGGACATGTATATTACAAAAATAATATATATGTAAATTTTATGTATAAATAAATAAAAATATTTCTGAACAGATAATTTTGAATATCTATAAACTAGGTACAAGTTGAAACAGAAAATTTGAAAATAAAAAAAATATTTAATGTTAAACACCACTATGTTCAAATAGAATATGTTTTGTTTGAAGAATTCCATTAACAATTTTTGGGAGAAAAGATAAGGAAACATAGCAACTAGTACTGGTAAGTAAAATAGTATGTAGCCAAATATTTTTCTCAAACCTATACTATATAGTTTCATATTATAAGATTTTCTTTCTAATAGAAAATAGGATTTTTTTTTTCAATAAGTATGGCTCACTATTTTATCTGCTCAGATAAAAATGTCAAACTGTCTGAGAAATAATTGGAAGCAGTGACCTATCTCCAACTTTTTCACATTAACTAACTCCAGCCAACATTTTTTTTTTTTTTTTTGAAATCTTACTCCTCTTAAGCATTATTTATTTTGATAAATGTCTTTTTTAGTCCAGGTTCTATAGGTACAATCCTTTTTACTGTTGTATTTACAGCATTTACTAATAAATCAAGGGTTTCATTAAGGTATCATGTTTATAATTTGGCCATTGTCTACGTGATGGTAACTTGTTCATTTTAACAGGATACATAAAGTTCCAGATCACTATAAATTGAAGTTTGTTGCAGTTACTATATCAAATATAATACAAATAAATTTCCATTAAGACAATGATATTCTCCAGGAACACACTGTTTAGCTTTTCCAGTTGCTACTTCCCCAAAAGAGCATATTTCCCCTTTCACTAACTTCTTTTTTTTTAAGACTTGCTTTAAAACAGTTGTGTAATGGATTATCAAGTTTTCTTAATTTTTTTAATTCAACTTTTAAAATTCTTTTAAGCTTGTTTAATCTGAATTATCTTCTAAAAGTCATGACTTAATGAATCTCCATTCAGTATTTATATGAAACCATATTAAAAGTTATGTGATAATATTAATGTAAAAGTTAGTAAAAGTTATGTGATAAATTAAATGTAAAAGTTATGTGATAATATTAAATGTATGTGATAATATAAATGTAAAAGTTAGTGATAATATTAAATGTAAAAGTTATGTGATAATATTAAATGTAAAAGTTATGTGATAATATTAAATGTAAAAGTATGTGATAAATTAATGTAAAAGTTATGTGAAATAATTATTAATATATTAAATGTAAAAGTTATGTGATAATATTAAATGTAAAAGTTATGTGATAATATTAAAAGTTATGTGATCAACATTTTTATGTTGGTCAACATCAGGGAACTTTCTGCAAATATTAAAAAGCACAGTAGTGATGTTAAAGGAAATGCAATAATGAAATTTATCATAACACTAAATTAGTGAATAAAATAAAAGATGTACATAATCTTGTTTAATTTTTCCTTTTTCTCTTCATCCTTTTGTCAATTTATTAACTTAATTAACCTTCATACAGTTTATCTGGATGAGATTGATCAAAGCTTAATCAATGTCATTCATTGGCTTCATTTCTCTAACATTAACTATTTTAATGCCAGTTTTAAGAACAATTTCACATTTGTTGTGTGTCTGTCTTTAAAGTCATTGTTTTATCACTTGGAATATAACAGAACTATATAGGGATGCAAAACTGGACAATACAATTTGAATTGTTGTTTTAGAAAATTACACTTTGTATTCCTAACTAAAAAAAAATAGTAACCTTATATAAGGATAATGAAGAGGAGTCATAGTATATATTATACTTGTGTTCCAGGTATTCTAGACGCTGAAAACTACCTACTGTACAGTTTCCAAACGGTTAAGAGCTAAGAATGAAGAAATGCATAAGTCTAACTCTCAAGGAAAGTAAACTTTCTAATTAGACCAGATAAAAATATTTTACTTTACTGGATTTAAAATTAAATGAGAGTTGTAAATATTACCTATATGCTGCTGCTGCTGTTGATGCTAAAAGGGAAATGGCAAAGTATAGGATCAATAAAACTTTTATAGTCAGAAAACATTTGACCTCAAAAGTTCAGAAGAGACATTTTTTTCTGGGTCATTTATTTTTCTTGAAAAAAATATTTCATAGAACGTTCTTTAATAATTTGGATGTCAATCATTAGCTACCATTATCTAATTCAAGGAAAAAGCATAACTTTGATCTTTGATTAGTAATTTGGATAAAACAACCCTATTTATGGCTTACCAGGAAATGGAACTCTTAGATTAAAGGAAAAGTAGGATAATCTATATGAATTGTTTTGATTTATATATAAACATTAAGTAAAATGGAAACTAAAGTATCTATTCAAAAAGGGAACATATGCATTATGATTCCCAAAAGGTTTTCATAGATACAAAAGCTCTTTATACTTAAAAAAAATGTATGTGTGGATGGCTTAAACGTTAATGGTGTAAAAAGGTATAATAATCAAGCTCAGTTAAAGTTCTAGCTAATACATTTTACATTCACTTTGTACTAATGCCCATGGGAAATATATGAATCTCTTTCATCCTGTCAGCACTGGACAAAAGAATACACTGACTGTACTTCTATTGAGAGGTAAAATCCTCCCAATGGGGCCACCTATTGGTCAATGGGTGGTGACCCATGATGCTTAAGGGCAAAATCCTTGTGGTTGAGGAAATCATGACATGCAACACTCCACTTTGGCCCTTACTTAGGCTAAACAGCAGTCTGAGGGCCGCCTTCTGATCAATCAACTGATCACATCAAGCCCAAGAACATAATGATGTCCCCGACCCTATTACCAAAGAACCCTCCAACCCTATTTATCATATATGTGCTTGAAGTTAGGGTCTTAGTGTCCTGGATATAATGTTAAACAGCATATCATGGTGAAGTTCCAATTTTAGAGCTCAGTGAGTATGGAGTACCCTTTCATCACCATTACTCCAGGTCACCCTGAACTGAATAGTAGTACCTGTTAGGTTCATTTATGGGTTTAAATTTTAAAAAGTGTTTAAAAAAAACCTCATTTCAAACCCATCAAGAATGATAAAACATTTCAGCATAAAATAACCCAATAAGGGTTGACGATGCCATAAAATCCAACCAACCAACCATGAATCTATCTTGCCCACCCCTTGGTAAAATAGCAGACCTTGATTGAAGGGCCACTCTGAATTTCAAATCTCCCACCATTTGATTATATCTACTATTTAGAAAGATTTTGGTGTAAATCCTGAGGGCAAATCTGGAACTGGATTTCCTTAGTTTATTTTGGCAACTACTTTGATGGCAGTGGTACCAAACTATATCGGACCCCATTGTGCCATCTTCGGACATGTGTCTGTTTTGGAGAAATGCATTGTCTCTGATGGTGAGCCTTTCAGCAAATTAAAACTCTGAAGAAGAGTATGGGTTCGTCAGCAAGTTTATTAAACCACCATGAAAGGCTAAAACTAAAAAGGAATAAATACATTTGACAAATATGAATATGAAACAATATACAAAATATAGTAGAGGCTTAATAAAACTTAGCCATGTGCTTAATGAATTTCAGAGTAGCAGATAGTTCTTTAATAAAAAGGTTATTGAAAGGTAGAAATAATACTTGTAGTGAAGAGTTGAAATTACATTTAAGTAAGATACAGTTTAACAAGTGAAGTGAAATTAAGACTAATATGTGGTAAAAGAAATACTAGTAAAGTAAAATATGCTGGAGGGAAATACTACAAAATGTCAAATAATTACAGTAGTTCTATGCTCGGATATGAGAAGACAAAGAATTTACCAATTATGTTTGAATTATTGGACTTATTAGGAAAGATTAAGAAACAACTTCATCCTATGATCTTTTTGCTGATAAAGAGATAAACCACCAGTCATCTCCCAGAGATAATTCTAAGGTTTTACCCTAAAAAAATTAAAGGCTGTAAAGAGATAAATAAAGGAATCTAATCTAAAGTGTACACAGATCCAACCCTTCTTTTGGACAACATATCATCTATACAATCTTGTTCATACAACACATCTGGAGAAAAGAAGCAAGACTTGCCAAATTAAATCCATTATTTTATAAGACTTGTGAAATGCTACAGAATTTTGTTTTTTTAAATGGGATTTAAGAGCATTTTTTTTTTTAAGTAAGGATGATAGCAGTCATTATTATTCGAAACTACTTTAACTTATTTGGAACAAGAAATTTGTCATTTATGTTAACCTTTAAAAATGTATTCTGTCATAATTATTTTTGTAGAAGTTGAACAATGAATGAATGAAAAAAAATACATGCAAACTTCTTTTTTTTTTAACTTTAGAGAATTGAAATAGTTTTTCATAACAAGAAAAGTGAGAGATGACTTAACACTTTAGTTTATAAAGTAACAAATAAACAATAGTTCTTAAATCTTGGTTTCTTTTTTTCATAATCTGTTTAGCATCTCAAGATGTTCAAACTGACCTGTCATTTCATATTAACAACATTGTCTCCTTTTTAAAAAAAAAAAAATTGTTTTAAGTATCAAAACTGAAGCTTTTATTAATAAGACGAAAATAAACAATAAATAGAATGAAATAATCCCTTTGGTATTCAACAGACTTATCCCAGTGAGTTTTCCATTGGCTGAACATCCATCTTGATATGATGTGAAGCTGCACCACCATATAATTAATTTTCCTCCTATTCTTATCCTTATGAATTTTCAGCTAAGAAACAAATGTTTCACACAAAAAACATTTTGTTAAAAAAAATAGTATCAAGGTTTTTTTTTTGGTTTTTTTCTCAAATGGCACTGCCTTTTCTACACTATTTTCATTACTTTAATAGATGCTCAGCTGTGTGCAAATATTCATTTAATTCTAAAAAAAAATTTGGTCACAACTTGTATTATAGTTCTTCCATTTAATTTTGATTATCAAAGTGTTTTTTATGCCTCGTTATTTGGCTGTTCAATGAGGATATGAATAGACTCATGTTCATTGAGAAGAGACTTAATTCCTTAATTTTTTTCTGTCAAAAATGAAACAAAACATTTGTGAACTGATTCAGATGGTTTTAAACAAAATACTTAAGGTATATTTAGGTATGAGCTCAATCAAAATAAATGAGACAACATTTCTCTGAGGGAGAAGTGTCATCAAGTGTGGAGGAGGAGAAACAAAAAGCACGAGATCAGTTGAAATAAAACTAGTTCTTGTTAATATTAATTACCCCCTGGGAGTTCAATCATTGGGTATCAAATATAAAAGACAGAACAGGCACGATAAGAGTTAGGAATGAAGATGCTATTGGAAAATAGAAACCAATTTCATATAAGAATTATCCCTTCTCAATTGATGTTGACTGGAATGGAAGAACACAGTAAAAGAAAAAAAAATGACTGAAGAGGAAGTTAGAATAGTGTTTGAAACATCTATAAGGAAATAGATTTAAAAATCAAAAGCATTGCGCCATTACGTCTAAAAGTTTTTTTTTTAATTTTTAAAAAAGTCAACCTATCGAAATTTAGACTTTTACTTGAATCCTCTGAATCAATTAATGTATTTGTCAATCCTTCTAACACGAGAAGGATTGACTCCAGCTCACTATTAAGCTGAGTTTAACCAGATTGGAATTGGGCAGTTTTCTTCCTTTTTCTAGACAGTTGTCATACCAAGGTTAAAAAGCCCTGTCGCTGGGGCTTTAGAATACACGACGCACCAATGGGGCTACTGTTGTGCCAGGGCTGGTGACCTTGATGCTTAAGAATGGAATCTTGGCTGGATGAGCAGTTCCATAATATGCAACACTCCACTGGCTTTATTTAGGCTAACGGGTAGTCACAGAGACCCCTCTGATGAATAGCTTAGTCAGTCAAGCCTAGCATCTATATGATTGTTCCAACATTATTGCCTATATGGTAACCCAACCCCTTTTTATCATATATATGCTATGAAGGCAAGTGTGCTGAGGGTCTTATTGTCCTGGTATGACATGACTAGCTAATGGATCAGAGGTCTCGTGCACCGTCAGCCTAAATAAAAGCCAAGTGAGTGTTGCATATTATGGACTGCCTCATGCCACCAAGACTCCATTCTTAAGCATCACAGGTCAGCGGCAGCGCCCGCAAGGCGGAGTACCAGGGCAGGGGTCGGAAGGTATTGCGATAAGGGCCGGGGCGGGGAGCTGAGCGGAGGCTTGGTTAAGCCGGCGTTGGTGAGGGAGGCAGAGGGCGGTGGGGCGGTGAGGGGGGGGGATAGGGAAGGAGAAACTGGCGGGCCAGGATGGTCGGAGAGGGGATGCTGGGGTTGGAGGGACGGCCAGGGGCTTGTGATCATAAGGGTGAGGGCTGGGAGTCGATGGGAGGTGCGGCCTGGGGGCTGCGGGGGTTGGTAGGGGAAGAGTGTGAGGAGGCAGAATAGGCAGGTGTAGATAGGTGGTGGAGGGTGGGGTGGAGGAGAGGGGAGTGTGCGGAGAGGGAAGGAGGGGAGGTGGCGGAGAGGTGGGGTGAGTGAGGGGTGGAGGCGTGTGTGTAGGAAGGAGGGAGAGGAGTGGGAGGGAGAGGAGAGGGAGGCGTTGGGTTAGAGGAGGTGAGGTGGGGGGGCGGGGGGCGATATGCGGTTTGGGTGACTGGTGTGTGAGAAGGGGAAGGGGATCTAGGGTGTGTGGGCCTTAGGTGTGTGGGCGGTAGGTGGGTGGTGCAAAGGGCAGGAGCTAGATGTGGCTGAGTGGGTGGAGCCGGTGGGGGTGGTTGCAGCGAGTGGGTGTTTTTTCTTTAGCTGGTGTTCTGGGGAGGTGGGGTCGCATCGCAGGGTCGAGGGAGAGTCGAAGGTGAGTGGTGAGGGAGGGGGTGCGTTGGATAGAAAAGGGTGGATCCTATTTTTTCCATGGTGTAACGGTGGGTGTGTATTGTATTAGAATCTTCATTCTAACTTGCTTGATCAGTGCTGTCTCTTTTTCTTTTATATTTGAACCCAATGCATTGAATCCCAGTGTAATATTAACAAGAACTAGTTTTATTCAACCTTTCTCAGCTGCTTTTTGTTTCTCTCTCCTCCACACTTGATTTTGAACATTCTCCCTCAAGAAAATGTTTTCCATCTTTATTTTTGATTGAGGCTCTCCTAAAAATACCTAGTAATTGTTAACATCTAATACAGTTCACAAGTGTTTGTTTCAATTTTTTGAACAGTAAAAAATGTAAGGAATTAAGTCTCTTCTCAATGAACATGATAGTCTATCAATCCTCATGAACACCACTAACTGAGGCATAAAAACACTTGATCATCAAAATTAAATTGGAAGAACTAGAACAAGTTGTGACCAAATTTTTTAGAATTTAAATGAATTTCAACTACAGCTGAAGCATCTTCATAAAAGTAAGAAATAGTGTAGAAAAGGCAGTGGATTTTGAGAAAAAATCCAAAAAAAACTGATACTATTTTTTTTACAAAAATGTTTTTGGTGAAACATTTGTTTCCTTAGCTGAAAATTCATAGGATAAGAATAATGGAGGAAAATTAAAAATTATCATATGGTGTGCAGCTTCACACATATCAAGATGGTATGTTTCAGCCAAGGAAAGCTCTACTGGAAATAATAGTCTGTTTGATACCAAAGGATTATTTCATTCTATTATGTTATTTTCGTCTTATTAAATAGAAGCTCAGTGTTTATACTTTAAAACAATTTTTTTTTTTTTAAAAGGAGACAATGTGTTAATTGAAAATGACAGGTCATGTTGAACATCTGCATGCTAAACAAATATGCAATAGAAAGAAACAAAATAGAACTTTGTTAATTTTGTTACTTTATAAACTAAAAGTGTTAAAGTCTCTCTCACTTTTTCTTGTTATGAAAACTATTCATTCTCTAGTTAAAAAAAAATGAAGTTTGCATGTCACCACCTCTTCATTGTTCAACTTCTACAAAAATAATTATGACAGATAACATTTTTAAAGGTAACATAAATGACAAATTTCTGTTCCAAAGTTAAAGTAGTTTCTAATAAAGAGACTGCTATCAATCCTTATAAAAAAAAAAAATGCTCTTAAATCCCAATTTAAAAACAATTCTGTAGCATTTCACAAGTCTTATAAAAAATGGATTTACATTGCAAGTCTTGCTCTTCTCAGATTGTTGGATGACAAGATGTATAGAGATAAATGGTTGTCCCAAAAAGAAGGGTTAGTATCTGGTTAACTTAGATTAGTCCCTTTTATTTATCTCTTTTAACAGCCCTTTAATTTTTTAGGGTAAACCTTAGAATTAATCTCTGGAGATGACTTTTGGTTTTATCTCTTAATCACAAAAAGATCATAGAGAGTTGTTCTTTAGTTTTTATTCTTCCTAATAAGTCCAATAAATTCATAACATAATTGGTAAGATTCTTGTCTTCGTCCTATCCGAGGCATAGAACTACTGTAATATTTGAACATTTTGTAGTATTCCGTCCAGCAATATTTTATTTACTCGTATTTTTTTTTTACCACATTTAGTCTTAATTTCCACTTCACTTGTTAAACTGTATCTACTTAAAGTGTAATTTCAACTCTTCACTTACAAGTAGTATTCACCTTTCAATAACTTTTTATTAAAACTATCTGCGTACCTGAAATTCATTAATGCACAATGGCTAAGTTTATAGCCTCTACTCATATTTGTTGTATTATGTTCTATATTCATATTTGTCAAATTGTATTTATTCCTTTTTAGTTTTAGCCTTCATGTGGTTAATAAACTTGCGACGACCCCATACTCTCAGAGGTTTAATTGGCTTGAAAGTTCACCTCAGAGACAATGCATGTTTCTCCAAACAAGACACATGTCGCGAAGATGGCAACAATGGGTCCGATATAGTTGGTCCACTGCCATCAAAGTAGTTCCAAAATCATGAACTAAGGAACTCCAGTTCCAATCTTGCCTCAGATTTACACCAAAATTCAAAATAGTAGATATATCACAAGGTAGTGGAGATTTGAATTCAGAGTGCCCTTCAATCAAGGCTCTGCTATTTTACCAAGGGGTGGGCAAGAAGATCAGGTTGGTTTGGTTGGAATTTATGGCATGTCCACTATGGGTTTATTTTATCTGAAATGTTTATTCATCTTGATGGTATGAAATGAGGTTTTTTAAACACTTTTAAAATTTAACCCATAAATGAAAGCCTAACAGGTAACTACACTTCAGTCAGGGTGACCTGGAAGTAATGTGATGAAAGGGTACTCTCATACTCACTGAGCTCTAAAATGGAACTTCACCATGATTATGCTGTTTAACATTATATCCAGGACACTAAGACCCTAACTTCAAGCACATATATGAAAATAGGGTTGGAGGGTTTATTGGTAATAGGGTCGGGACAATCATATGTTCTTGGGCTTGATGTGATCAGTTGATTGATCAGAGGCGCCCCCTCAGACTGCCTGTTTAGCCTAAGTAAGGGCCAAAGTGGAGTGTTGCATGTCATGATTTCCTCAACCACAAGGATTTTGCCTTAAGCATCATGGGTCACCACCCATGACAATAGGTGGCCGCCATGGGAGGATTTTACCTCTCCAATAGAAGTACAGTCAGTGTATTCTTTTGTCCCAGTGCTGACAGGATGAAAAGAGATTCATATATTTCCCATGGGCATTAGTACAAAGTGAATGGTAAATGTATTAGCTAGAACTTTAACTGAGCTGATTATTATACTTTTTACACATTAACGTTAAGCCATCCACACGTACATTTTTTTTAAGTATAAAGAGCTTTTGTATCTATGAAAAACCTTTTGGGAATCTAATGCATATGTTCCCTTTTGAATAGATACTTTAGTTTCCATTTACTATTAATGTTTATATATAAATCAAAACAATCATATTAGATTATCCTACTTTCCTTTAATCTAAGAGTTCCATTTCCTGGTAAGCCATAAATAGGGTTGTTTATCCAAATTACTAATCAAAGATCAAAGTTATGCTTTTCCTTGAATTAGATAATGGTAGCTAATGATGACATCCAAATTATTAAAGAACGTTCTATGAAATATTTTTCAAGAAAAATAAATGACCCAGAAAAAAATGTCTCTTCTGAACTTTTGAGTCAAATGTTTCTGACTATAAAAGTTTTTGATCCTATACTTGCCATTTCCCTTTCATCACAGCAGCAGCAGCATATAGGTAAATATTTACAACTCTCTATTTAATTTTAAATCCAGTAAAGTAAAATATTTTTATCTGTCTAATTAGAAAGTTTACTTTCCTTGAGAAGTTAACTTATGCATTTCTTCATTCTTAGCTCTAACCGTTTGGAAACTGTACAGTAGAGGTAGTTTTCAGCATCTAGAATACCTGGAACACAAAGTTATAAATTACTATGACTCCTCTTCATTATCCTTATATAAGGTTACTATTTTTTTTTAGTTAGGAATACAAAGTGTAATTTCTAAAAACAACAATTCAAATTGTATTGTCCAGTTTGCATCCCTATATAGTTCTGTATATTCCAAGTGATAAAACAATGACTTTAAAGACAGACACACAACAATGTGAAATTGTTCTTAAAACTGGCATTAAAATAGTTAATGTTAGAGAAATGAAGCCAATGAATGACATTGATTAAGCTTTGATCAATCTCATCCAGATAAACTGTATGAAGGTTAATTAAGTATAATAAATTGACAAAAGGATGAAGAGAAAAAAAGAAAATTAAACAAGATTATGTACATCTTTATTTTATTCACTAATTTAGTGTTATGATAAATTTCATTATTTGCATTTCTTAACATCACTACTGTGCTTTTTAATATTTGCAGAAAGTTCCCTGATGTTGACCAACATAAAAATTAATATTATCACATAACTTTAAATTTAATATTATCATAACTTTTACATTTAATATATCACATACTTTACTTTAAATTTCAAACTTTTACATTTATATTATCACATAACTTTTACACAAACTTTTACATTAATATATCACATAACTTTACATTTACACATAACTTTTACATTTAATATTATCACATAACTTTTACATTTAATATTATCACATAACTTTACATAATATTTCAACTTTACATTTAATATTTCATAACACATTTAATATTATCAATAACTTTTACATTAATATTATCACATACTTCAAATATATCTTTTTTACAAAATTATCACATAACTTTTAATATGGTTCATATAAATACTGAATGGAGATTCATTAAGTCATGACTTTAGAAGATAATTCAGATTAAACCAAGCTTAAAAGAATTTTAAAAAGTTGAATTAAAAAATTAAGAAAACTTTGATAATCCATTACACAACTGTTTTAAAGCAAGTCTTAAAAAAAAGAAGTTAGTGAAAGGGGAAATATGCTCTTTTGGGGAAGTAGCAAATGGAAAAGCTAAACAGTGTTCCTGGAGAATATCATTGTCTTAATGGAAATTTTATTGTATATATTTGATATAGTAACTGCAACAACTTCAATTTATAGTGATCTGGAACTTTATGTATCCTGTTAAAATGAACAAGTTACCATCACGTAGACAATGGCCAATTATAACATGATACCTTAATGAAACCCTTGATTATAGTAATGCTGTAAATACAACAGTAAAAATAGGTTGTACCTATAGAACCTGGACTAAAAAAGACATTTATCAAAATAAATAATGCTTAAGAGGAGTAAGATTTCAAAAAAAAAAAAAAAATGTTGGCTGGAGTTAGTTTAATGTGAAAAGTTGGAGATAGGTCACTGCTTCCAATTATTTCTCAGACAGTTTGACATTTTTATCTGAGCAGATAAAATAGTGAGCCATACTTATTGAAAAAAAAAATCCTATTTTCTATTAGAAAGAAATCTTTATAATATGAAACTATATAGTATAGGTTTGAGAAAAATATTGGCTACATACTATTTTACTTACCAGTACTAGTTGCTATAGTTTCCTTATCTTTTCTCCCAAAAATTGTTAATGGAATTCTTCAAACAAAAATATTCTATTTGAAACATAGTGGTGTTTAACATTAAATATTTTTTTATTTTCAAATTTTCTGTTTCAACTTGTACCTAGTTTATAGATATTCAAACAATTATCTGTTCAGAAATATTTATTTTAATTTATACATAAAATTTACATATATATTTATTTTGTATATACATGTCCACATATGAATAACAAATTCATTCTACTGACAAATAATTTAAAAAAATATTTAGGGTACTAATTGGACAGAGATGATCCAAGTAAGTGTGATCATATATGTGCTCATGTCACACAGGAATGTTCTGACCAACTACTACTACTATACTAAATAATAATATTTTATGGATGTTTTGTACTTTATCTGCTTCATCATTTTCAAGATGAAACTCTTATAGATGGATAAATGATAAAAAGATATTAATTTGTTGATTATATTTAAAGAGTCAAAGATTGAACTGTTATCCTATACAACAAAAGAACATTAAACTTTATACAACCATTACATTTTTCAATCTCAAAGTTTAAGAATGTTTTTAGATGCTTTGTATTATTTGCATTATTCAAACTATTATCCTCATCTTTATTGTTATCTGCACAAAGTTTCAGCTGATGTCCCTACCAGTCTTATTAGTGAAGATAACAATAAAGATGAGGACAATAGTCCGAATAATTCAAATAATATAAATTATTAAGCTTCATCTCAAAAATTTCAGAGAAATAGTTTTTAGATGCATTTTCATATTTTCAGACTGCCTCCAAAGTTTATAGTAAGATTTGAATATTGTAACAATTTATCAGAACAATACTCAAAAATAACTGAATAGTCTAATGTGTCAGCATATAGTGTCTTATTACTTTCAGAGAAATCTTATTTTCATTGCAGAATTAAGGAATTGTTAACTTCATCAATTAATCATAAGACAAGTTTTTAGTAAATTCTATCATTAACAACTGTATCTTCTTTATGACAGTGACAAATGAATTAAAATTCAAGTCCTATTTACACCTCCTAATTCTTTACTCTTGATTCTGTTATTAACAGAGGAAATATAACATAAATCACCTGTTATTTTTTATCCTAATGTCTTCTATTCATAGCTTCCTTCATTTTACTTATTTCTACAATTTTAACAACAATATTAAACTTTTTATTCATAACAAAACTATTGGAGATAATAGGAAAGCAAAGTGGCATTAAAAAAGGTAGTCAAATAAGTGGAAAGTAAGATGGTTTTTTTGTTACCTACATGCTACAAAAAAATCAGTCTAGAAAAAGAGAGTGGGAGGGAAAAGAAAAAGTAGTGGTAGTTATGCAATAAGTGCAGACATTTGGCTGAGGTAGATATATAATAGGTAATTATGTAAACCACTATTTAAAAATGTTAAGCATTCTTTTTTGAAAATTTCAGATGTATCATTTTTGTTTATTTTATTATAAGTTATTTTATCTGATTCAAAATTTAAAAAAAAATATATATTTAATTTTCTAAAAAATATATAATGCATTGTTTACTTTCTTAGTAAATTTAAAACTGTCTTTGTATATAATCTATTATCTCTGTGCATGTGTTTGAAATAGATTAATTGTTCATAATAGAGATGAATCAAATTTTGTAAAACATCTGTAACCAGTATTTCACACTATCAGTGAAAACAAACTAGTTATAAAATATGCATTTTATTCTATTCACAGTGTTCCTATTACACACTATCACATAAGAAAACAAGCACTATGTGCACAATATCTATATGATAAGCTATAAACATATATATATATATATATATATCTATATATATATATATATAATAAATATATATATACATATATATTTCTGAAGGGTATAACATCCTGAAATATTTAAACTAAGTTTCTTATATTTCACACCTAATGCTTAATACTAAATCCAAATAATAAAACACATACATATATATAATATATATATATATAATAATACATTTAAATTATAAGAACTATTGATACACCTTTTCTTTATATACTTTTATCATTTATAGATCCTATTTAAATTTGATTTTTTTAATGAATATTGTTCTATATGCAATATAACAGTCAATTTTAGTCCTACCTTTCTACAATAAACCTATGTTGTATACAGAAAATTCACATTAAATACCTACACACAAAAATATATTGTATTTATAAAAACAAACCTACAAATATGCATTTTTCATGCGATCATGTTAATTTCTTCATTAATATTCATAATAATATATAAATATAAATAAAAGTATTTATATATATGTATATACATGCATGTGCATCAAATATAGAACAGCTGCTTGCTCATGGCAAATCTGTTGACGTTTGTGCCTGACGTCATACAGACTGTTCCAAATCTACTTAAGTGTTCATGACCTTGATCAACTACACATGTCTGGTAGATAGGTAAGTGAGTATGAGCATGCACACACACACACACACACACACACACAGCAGGTATGTATGCATGTGTCTATGTGTGTGTGTGTGTGACTCACACTCACTTAAAATAAATTTGCTTAAAATATTCACCTGCTAAGATGCAAATTAATAATCCAAATTATTGTGTTTGGACTTTTAATTGTAGTTGGTTTACTTAGTAACCAATGTGCTAAATATAGATGAAAAGATTAAGCTATACAATGTATAAATGAAACAATGTACTTAAATTCTTTTTCAGTACTCCCCAAATGTCCTTGTAAAATAGGTGCATCTATAGGCTTGCAAATATATATGTATTACACACACACACACAAAAATATGAATAAAAATCTTAATATAAAATAAATTTAAACAAAGATAGCAGGTAATTATGCATTGTATGGAATGAAATTGTAAGCAATGAAAGTTACACATATTTAACCACACAAAACAAACGTGTTCAAACAAAATCAGTTACCACTTTGGTTCAATATCGGATCAGATTTTGATAGAGAAATCTATCTTATTAATCATCTACTTATTATAGTAGTAAGTAAAATTTATAATCCAACTAAAAACTAATTTATAAAACAAACTAAAAAATGATTACTAAATTGTTTATATGCTGTCTCAACACTCATAATAATAAGCTACATATGAACTCCAAAAATATACACACATCTTTAATCACTAGAAAATATTAGAAGTACATCTCTGTTAAGAGAATGATGAATGAAAGGTTAAGATAACTTTTAAATCCATCAAGTTACTATTTACAATCATACGTTTACACATAACTCATATGGTTATACTAGATGACCAAAAAAGTTCATTCAGTTTATAGAATAGAAATAAAAGACAATTTTTAATTTTGTAAATTTTCAACATCAGCTTTATTGAACAATATATTTACCGTTTTTTTTTTTTTCCTCTATCTTCTGCAAATGTTTAAACAACTTCATAATTCCATCCTCCCAGAATTTTTTTTTATTTTCTAGCAAAATTGTTCTATATGCCTTTTGCAATTTCCAGGGAATCAAATTTTTTTTTTATGGAGAGAATTCTGTAAAGACCAGAATGAATAGTAATCTGAAGGTATAATATTTGTAGATAAAAAAAAAAATTATCTAGTGTTTATTCTGATGGAATGTTACATTATTTAACTAATTACAAATGCTTTTCATTGATTATCGTCGGGTGACCTAAAGTCAGTATCAGCCAATCAGTGAGGGAGTCTATCCCCTTTACATTAGCGCTAGTCAAGGAGATTGTTTAGCGTCTGAGTGGAGTTCCACACCTACCATCAGCTCCTTACTTTACCATACAGATTCCTGTGCTACTCATACGCTGAGTAGGTAGGGCCGTATTGAACTAGAACCTTTGTGGTTTCTAGCCGAAACTGTTTTCAATGGGATCAGCACCTGTAAAAATCAATCATTTGTTCTGAAATTCCCACCCTATATATAGTATATATATATATATATATATATATAGTATCACTTTCTTTATATAGTATCCACTTTCAATTTCCATTTGTTTTGTTTGGTTGTTTAACGGCATATCAACCTCAGTGGTCATTTAATGCTGACAAAGAAATAAAATCATTCTTGATGGATATTCAATTTTTTATTTTTTATAACAGATTTTTCTATTTAACCCATAGATGGGACCCTATCAGGTATTACCACTCCGGGTCAGAGTGACCTGGAGCAATGATGAAGGGGTGCTCCACATTCCCAGACCTGGAACCTCACCATCAGATAGAGTTTAACATCATTCCCAGGATTGATTGATTTTAATGGTATGTCAACCAATCCAGGTTATTTTATGCCAAGCGGTAGTTGTGAGGGATGGTCAATTATTTTATGTCTTTTTTCTAAGGATTTTTATTGATTTTGACAGAAGGTTTTTGCTGTTTGTTGCTAAGTGGATTGGACATCAGTTGAAGATAAGTTTATAGGTAAAGTCTAAGTTTGTTATAAGCGATAGTTTGGTAAAAAGTTTTTATGAACAATTTTTCTATTTAACCCACAGATGGGACCCAAATAGGTACTACCAGTCTGGGTCAGAGTAGGCCTAGGAGGAATGGTGATGAAGGGGCTCCACATTTCCCAGAGCTCCAGAACTGGAACCTCACAATCAGATAGATTTTAACATCATTCCCAGGACACTAAGACCCCAGCCACTGCATTCCAGCACCATATATGATAAAAGGGTCGGGCTTGCCATAAGGGCAATAGGGTTGGGGAATTGATATAGGTGCTAGAGCTTGATGTGACCAGCTGATTGATCAGAGAGGGCTTCTCTGACTGCCCGTCTAGCCTAAGCAAGGGTCTAAGTGGACTGCTCATCCACCAGGGTTCCATCCTTAAGCATCACGGGTTGCCACCCACATCCAACAGGTGGCCCCATTGGAGGGTTTTTACCCCTGCAGAGATGCAATCGGTATATTTTCTAAAGCCCCAGCTGACAGGACTTTTCCCATTTGTTATATAAAAAATCAAAAATATACACACAATGTATGCAATTAAAGTTTTTTATTTTTTATTTTATTGATTATCTTAATTTGTATATTTTGAGTATGTTAGCCATCTTCTGCACTGTTGATTATTTTCAATCATATCTTTATCTAATTGCAAATAAACTCAACTGGCTAGCAGAGCATGAGAATCTCTCACTCAAAATTTCACAAACTACTTTTGACACATTTGATCATTTGCAGTACCTTCTTCATAAACTGTACATAAACCTTACTTTGAATTTAACTTAAAATCTCTTAAAAAATGTGAAGTTATCCAAAACTAAAACAATAGTGATGCCACTTAATGACAAAAGCAGAATGAACTTTTGAGTCAACTATAATATAACAAACTTAACATCTTTTACATATTTCATGCACAAAGAGTAAACACTTATGTTTGTAAATATTTTCCTTAACTTTAACTTTTTTCTTCTAAATTAACAAAATGGCACATGCATTCAAACATTATATCTGCACACACACATGCTTATTTCATTTCTTCATTATACAATATTTTAGCAGTTTGACATCATCACACACACACACACACACACACACACTTGGTTTGCTTACTTTTTAAGTTATTTTCACTACTATTAAACAAAAGAAGTCCTCACAACCTAGCATTATTGCATTTTATACTCATATAAAGTCATATAGTAACCTTTTACCTACAACTTTATAACTTACCTTGAATAGTTCTCTAAAAAGGCTTTACATGCCTCACATGATGACACACCATAATGGTATCCAGATGCCACATCACCACAAACTAAACAAATTTTCTGCTCCCGTCTGGATTCTCCTGATCAGAGATCATAGCAGTTGAGCTAAAGTCTGGTTTAACATCGTTACTGCATGGTGATATATTATCGCCACTGTCACCCTGGTAAGAACGGTCTGATCCATAATCATCGTGACCACTGTAGTCGGAAAAACATCACGTCGAAAGTTGTCATCAAGAACTTGGACAGCACAGCGTCTCAAGCCCAATGGGCTGTTTGGTTCACACACTTTACCAGCTCTGTCTCCATCCTAAATATTTATTGGTAGATAAAGAAGAAATGACATTTATTGGTAGATAAAGAAGAAATGACATTATTGGTAGATAAAGAGAGAAATGACATTTATTGGTAGATAAAGAAAAAATGACATTTATTGGTAGATAAAGAAAAAATTATATTTATTGGTAGATAAAGAAAAAATTATATTTATTGGTAGATAAAGAAAAAATTATATTTATTGGTAGATAAAGAAAAAATTATATTTATTGGTAGATAAAGAAAAAAATATATAATGCATAATGTGTTTCTATGTGTATAATGTGTGTATACATTAAAAAAATTTTTCCTGATAAATACAAAATTAAAAAATTTTTTGTATAAAACACTCAACATTTATGAAAAACAAAGCCCATTTATAGACAGTGAGGTTTAATATTGTCAATCAGGAAAAACTTTACATAAAAAAGTCCATTTAAAAGAAAACATTTGGTTCTATTCTAACAGTAAAGCTATAACAAAGTAAATTTATATATATCTTAAGCACTCTTAACTTCTCACTCCCTACTATATTAAATCATAATTTACCCTTTAGAGAAATTATATTAATAGTATACTAAAAATTCTAGTGGAAAACATTAGGGGGAAAAAAAAGAAGCATTTCTTATTTATAATATTTATGCTTCTAGAAAAAAAAAAAAAGAAGATTTATGAAACTAAATCACTACATTTTGCAAAATTTCAATTTTTAAAGTCAGATGCCCTTTCATACATAAAAATTATGAGGTTTCTTTTTTTATTTTAATTGAGTTTTTTCTTTTCTTTTTTTTTGCATACAAATCCATCCTAAGTCATTAAAATGGAATAATAATATTTGACATATTACACTGCATCATTTAACATTGCTGAGCTAAAGTTTTAAATATTTAAAAAATATATTCAAATAATTTTAAGAAATAAAATAAATGCAATAATTGTACAGTTATGTTTATATGTATTATTAGATTAGAATAACAGAAATACCAAAATGAATGATAATTAATAAAAACATTGAAGTTAGGATACAAATTTTTGATGCAATCTTACACAAATTTCCCTCTTTTTATTTTCTTAATAGGTCAAAAACAAAATATCAAAAACAATAAAAACACCAGCTGATTTATAGTTGTGCCAAATTTTTATAAGTTTGAAATAATTCCCAAATTATTTACAAAATATCCTGCAGCATTTCCTGTTTTGGTTTCTTTGTTTTAATGACATATCAACCTTCATGGGTTATTTAATGCCAAAGTCATTCTTGTAAAAAAATAATAATAGTGGTATTATTTAACTCATAGCTCGGAAGTGAATGTAATATTGTGACTGGAGTTTGAACTTGCTTACTATGATGTTGCATTCCAGCACATTGGCTACCAAGACCCACTCACAGCATATATATATACATAACAACACACACATACATGAATACATACACACGTATACATACATATACAAATACACACACACACACACATATATACATTATATTAAAAAAAATTGAAATTTTAATTTGAGAAAAAAAAAAAAAATCCGAGAATTTAAAAAAATCCAAAAAACATTAATATCATTTTGTAAAATTTCTAAGAAAGGGAACGTTTGACCTAATTTAAAGATGTTGAAAAGCTATGGGCTGGCTGCTTATGAAACTGAACATACAAATATGTTTCACACTCTCCAATCTCTTTTCCTCACTGAGAATAACATATATAACAAGGAGATAATCAAGATATATATAGAGGGGTGGAAAATGACAAGCAGAATGTGAGTTAGAGAGGGGGTCAATTTTTGTCTTAATTGCAAATTACGACTAATTAGAACCAATTAAAATGAATTTTTTTTTTCGAACATGACTTAATCCTAAAACCAAGGAATATTTTAGAATTAATTTGTGTCATTAAACTAAATAGAAAAAAGGCCTCTAGCAAACAATCATTGATTCATTCAGCTTTAGTATGATACACATATATATATATATATATATATATATATATATATATATATATATATATAAACACACACACACATATACATGCATATATAATATGTTCCCCACCTCTGGTAAATTGAAATTTCTGGTGTATACACACACACACACAGAAATACATACACACACACACACACACACACACACACTGATATATTATACACACACACACACACAGATATATAACACACACACACACACAGATATATACACACACCACAACACACACACACACACACACACACACACAGATGTATTATACACACACAGATATATTATACACACACACACACACACACACAGATATATTATACACACACACACACACACAGATATATTATACACACACACACACAGATATATTATACACACACACACACACAGCATATATTATACACACACACACACACACACATATATTTACATACCACACACACACACATATTATACATTACACACACACACATATTATACATACACACACAACACACATATTATAACATACACACACACACACATACACACACACACACATATATATAATACACACAACACACACATATATATTATACATACACACACACACACCACACATATACATACACACACACACACACACACACACACTGATATATTATACATACACACACACACACTGATATATTATCATACACACACACACACACACACACGATATATTAACATACAACACATATATTATACATACACACACACACACATACATATATTATACACACACATACTGATATATTATACATACACACACACACACACATACTGATATATTATACATACACACACACAACACATAATATATAATATACATACACACACACACATACATACTGATATATTATACATACACACACACACACACACAATACATACTGATATATATATACATACACACACACACACATACACACTGTAATTATACATACACACACACACACACGATATATTAACATACACACACACACACACTGATATATTATACATACACACACACACACACACATAATATTTTATACATACACACACACACACCACACAACACACACACACACACAGATATATTATACATAACACACACACACACTGATATATTATACATACCACACACACCACACTGATATATTATACATACACACACACACACACACATACTGATATATTATACATACACACACACACACACACTGATATATTATACATACACACACACACACACACTGACATATATTATACATACACACACACACCACACTGATATATTATACATAACACACACCACACATACATACTGATATATTATACATACACACCACACACATACTACTGATATATTATACATTACACCACACCACACATACATACTGATATTATTATACACACCACACCACATGACACATACATACTGATATATTATACAACAACAACAACATTATTACTGATACCCATACATACACACAACACCCACATACATAAACTGATATATGCTATACTACACAACACACACCATACATTACTTCGATATATTATACATAATACACACACACACATACATAACTGACTTATATTATACATACACCACACACACGATACATACTGATATATTATATACATACAACACACACACACACATACATCTGACTATATTATACATAACACATCACACACATATACATACTAGATATCATTATCCACTACACACACACCAAACACAACATACTGATATAGTATACTATCATACACACACCTCACACACACTACATACCTGATATATTTATACTCATACACATACTCATTTCATAGATGCATATATTATACATACACACACATTACATACTGATCATACATTACATACACACACATAACATACTGATATATAAACATGAGACGGTATCAACATCTTACACACACATTACTACTGATATATTATACATACACACACATACATACTATTACTTATTACCAATACACACCACACCTACATCATTACATACTGATATATAATATACATACACACCACACACATGACATACTGAATCTATGATTATACATATACACACACACACACACTACATTACTGATAATATTATACAACACACACCACACAACATACATACTCGATGCCCACAACTTGATCTATCCATACATACACACACAGCCAACACAACACACACTTACCTGCATATATTACATTACCATCACACCTGACACACACACACACACATTGACTATCTGCCTATACAATATACATACATCTCCATAGTATACACTCACCACACACACACACACACGATATATAACCATACACACCGACCACACCACACACATACTGCATTATTACACTACAATCAGTCACGCCACACAACACACATTCACCAGTTACTATTATTACTACACACACACCACAACATGATGTAGCCGGTACTAGCAACACACACATATATATATATATACATATCACACTATTAATAACACACACTAGACACACACTAATATCACTACCATCTATATCACACACAGAGACACACACCTATCTACTAAACACCATACCACAGAGACTAAACAATACACAACCATGTACACCACACCCAATTATATACACTGCTGCATATATTTAGAATATCATCCCATGGTTAGTGTTTATTATTTCACTACTCATGTTGACGCTATGCTAAATAACCCTTTCCTCACCCTCTCCAGTTACTGGTATAAATATGTTTAAATTTGCACTTAGAACGACCTTCGGTTTTACCCTTGAAAATCAATCCTTGTGAGATGTGACATGTCCATATATTTTATAGATAATATGGATATATTTATAGTAAATAGAGCTCAATATAATATATTGAGTTAAGGTAGTGTGGACATGGAGTCAATGGTGCCCTAGTTACTGACAGTTTCTTGCCTATGCGATCTTCGGACCAAGTGATTCCATGTCCATGGTATCTTAACTATATATATTATATATATATATATATATATATATATAAGGTAAAAGTATCCAATTGGCTGGTATGTAGGGGATAATTCTATTTGGGATCATCAATATCTCCTGTACATCGACAATATATGCTCATGTTGATGCAAAGATTTATACAGGGATTTTTACAAATCCCTAAGAGAGCTCAATGTATAATAACTAATAAATTAATTATATACAGAGCAATATTTTATATAATTTTATAATCTATGAAAACAAAGAATAATTCATATTTTTATTCTTTACCAAATAAATTTTTTAAAAATCAATTATCAGTTCTTCTTAGAGTTTTGACTGTATTATATTTTTGTATAAATAAGAGAGACAGAGAAATTGTATGACACAGAAATCCAAGAATTTGTTGAATTATCCAAATGTTTCTATTTTGAAGATGAATGAGGCAAGAGGAAAAAGGATATTTTAGTGGATAGAAGTAAAAATGCTTAACTGGAACATAAAATCTAATAGAATATAAAAGAAACTTCTAGGATATACAACAACAACAACAAAAATTCTCCAAAATAAAAAAGGTCATATATGAGTAATACATTTGCTTTTGTTCACAGCATTAGCACTAGGGATGGGATATACATACAAATGTGTCTAATACAATAAACAGAAACTTCTTGTTGTTCTGACATTAACTTCTGCTTGGATCAAAGTGTAATATCTGCATATGGTGCAAATTTAACTAAATTACAAATAAAATTAAAACTAAAAATAATCCTCTATATATCTATACATCATTTTTCTTATTTTGTATTTATCTATTTTAGGAAGTATTAATATATTTCAAAATGATAATCATTTTGATCAAAAAGTAGGAACTAAAGCTTTAAAATATTCTAATTTTAAGATTTAAAGTTTAAATGAAGACATATATGCACAGTTTAGTAATATATATATAATAAAACAATGTCAAAACATCTAGAGTGCCAATTGTTGGTATTTTGTTGAATAGTCTCAATACATTTTAAGCAGCAGTTTTTATTGTAAAACATAGGATTGTGCAAGTAGATTATTTGCTATACTAAACAGACACAGCTTCATACAACTTTGTTTCCTAAAGTGAAAATTCATGTTAAAAAAAAAAGAAGAAAAAAAAAAAAAAGGAGAGAGAGGAGGATGTGAATGATATTAAAATAAATTTGACAGTACAACTTCACACTCTATAAAAAAGAAGAGTTTCAGAAATGCTTCAACCAATGGAAAACCCACTGGAATAAGTGTACTGAATATCAAGGGGACTATTTTGAAGAAAATTAATGTTTCATTTATTATTCATTTCTTTCTTAGTAAATACAGCTTCAGTCTTTTCCAATACACCTTGTATGTATATAATGTATAAATATACAAGTATATTATAAAGTATATCTGTTGAAAATTTGAGTACACATGTAAAGTATATTCATATATTTCTTTACACTAAATCATAGAAATTGTCATGGATATAAATTTGAGTATATAATAAAGTTATTTATACATATGAACATAGAGAAATAAAAAGTGTAACATATGTTAGTAACAGTCTATGCATGACACAAGTACAAGGGGGGGGGGGTGATACACATCCCACAATAAATTTATAATCATCATAATGAAACATCTGTTTCACAAGATCACCCAATCATGGCACAAATTTAAGAATCAACTCTATTCAAATGATAATCATGATAATAATAATGAAACATCTGTTAAAAAGTTGGGGATTTTTGTAGAAAAACTAATAAAAGGAAAATAGAATTAATGAAGTAAAGAATAATGAATGAATAAAAGATATAAATTTGATAAAAAGAACCCATTCAATTCTGTATTTAGATCCTTAAAGCACAAACACAAAAATATATCATCATTAATATGGGCATATTTGAATATATAGAAATACATTATATATAATCCCTAAAGACTACTAATTAAGGTAAACATGTTACCCCAAAAGAATATATATATATATATATATATATATATATATAATATATTCATCATACAAAGTAATTACAAACATTTAAAAAATTAACACTACAGAAAAGAAATAAGACTTCCAATGTTAAAACGTGATTTTTTAAAAACATTTTTAGTAAATAAAAATATTGTTAGGCTAAGTTATATTTAAAGGTATTTTATCAAGTAGTCAATTTTCATAATACCAAGATAGTTTACAATATCATTAACATGTAAGTTTTCAGCTAATCTTTTGAAGTTTGATGCCAAATTATTAAATAATTTTAACTGGTTTTTATAATTTTGCAGATTAAAGTGGAATAATTAAAGTTAATATAAAAATGTTTTCTGATAGAAAGTTGAAGCTATTTTTTAAATATAAATAAACAAATAGTCTCATTTTAACATTCATTCCCAAAATGAATTTAGTGAAATAGTAACATTATTTATGGTAAATTATTATGTATTCTAACTATTCAAAATATGAATCTTACTATAATGTATGAATATAAAAAAATAAATAAAAATAAAGCTTTAATTATGAAAAAATAAATAAAAATAAACAATTGTTTTGTTAATATATATAGACTATACAGGACAATTCAAATTATTCTAGAGTCCTTAAAGAACTAATATTTTCAACATTACCCCCCCCCCCTCGAATCATAGAAAAATATCTCCTTTGAGTTATAAGGTAGGCTATAATGATAAAATTATTAGAACATTAATTACGAGTTGTTCTGTTTGATGTTTATTGTTGTTAATGTTAGTTAACTACATTCACACTTAAAATAAAAACCGGCTGTAAATGGTTGAGCCTCAATTGAACTTGCGAGTATAGTAGTAATTGATGAAAAAACTGAACTCCAAGCAGCTTTTTATGCGGTACTTAGTATGATACACAGTAGTAAGTCAATTTCTTAACACTGTTCTAAGGGATTTAATCTCTCAAATATTTTATTCATAAAATTGGTGTAAAAATTACTATTACCAACTTTTCTTCAGGTATTCACACAGATATAAAAATGTTAACTTTATTCAATGATTCGAATAAAAACAGATCTTTAAAATGTAAACAAGTTTGAATAAACCCATTTGATTAATAATGTCTAAATATTAATTTTTTTTCTCTCCAGTTAACTGTAATACAGTATGATGTATTTTTTAAGAACTATACTGTAATACAGTAATGTATTTTAAGAATTTTTAATTCGTTTTTAAAATGAAAAGCAGACGAAAAATTGGGCATACCTACAGTTACTGTATTTATGCAGCATCCCTAGATTTACTGAATGTGCACTTGTCTACCTTCATTACCCATATCGTCTAGACACCAATACACACAATATAAATGTACACATCATTTGCATATACTTATGTACATTCATTTCAGCTATATAATCATTATGAACGCAGATATCATACACACATGCGGTGTATGTGAAACATGGTTTTTACACCCATATTCTTCCTGATGCGGTGTAAAAATTTCACCATTGAAGTGTATAATCGCACGAAATTCTACCTTTATGTACACAATACACATATGAATGAATAAATACAGCCTATTTTAATTTACTATGATACCTATGTATATGAATCGCAAGTAAATATGTTACACGCTACTTAGCTACGTAGATCAAGGCATGGCTATATTAAGAACGCATGCACTTAGCAAACGCAAGCAGTAGAAATGGCAACCCACACCCACCGATTTGTCGATTTGGAGGCAGCGATTGGTAGGGTCAGAGCCAATCCCTCCGATTTTAAACCAATCAGAAACGATTGAATATGCGGCCTTGACCTTCTCATATCATTCTAAAAATTCTTCTTTCCTTCGTTGGAAGGAAACATAGAAAGACGCCTTCGTTAAATTTGTACTACCTTTATCGTGTGTGTGTGTGTTGTGTGTGTGTATATATATATATATATATATATATATATATATATATACACACACACACCCGAAATAGAATGTATACTGTAATAAGCACAGCCAAACATTACAAGACTACAGGTAATGTATCATACCGACAAAAAGACTTGGGTACCAATTATTGCTAACACAAACAGTAAACACATACAGAAACAAATAAAATTGTTTTTGCATATATAGATATATTAGTGATAATGTGTATGTGTGCCCCCCCCCCCTACATGTGTTGAAGTGCTTTTGTTTACAGATATCTTTACAAAAACAGAAATAAACAAATAATGCAACTTTAGTGAGTGAAATATTTGACAGCTTCATCATGTAAAAATTATTTGAAAATTGAAAAAAAAGGGGATAGTGAGGAAACACAATAAGAGTACACAGTACAGCTGTACAAGTGTGTACATGCCCTCCCTCTTTACACACGTGTGTGTGGCGTGGTTTTTACTTTCTCTGAGTCGCGATGTGAATAAAATATACATCGTATAATAAAAATCTAAGCTAACATCATTTATTTGTTAGTACTATAAATCAAACATTTATGAAAAAAAGAAAGAAAAAAAAAGTGCTCAAAATAATAAGTTGGATTCATAAAAAAATATAACTATAATTTTGGCTAAAACTAAAACTGAATCAGAGTTAATGGATCGGTAGGTAATGATTTTAATGCCAATAATGAATCTTTGATCTACTTTTATTGCTAGTTTAGTTTCGGTTTGGGATTAAATTTTTGTGTGGGTGTTATGTATGGAATATGAACTATGTGTATCATAATCCTTTTACATGAATTTTATTTAAGTTAAAGATGTATATTCAATTGTAAGTGAACGTTGGATGCGTTTGTATGAGTCGTGTGTGAAGTTAAGAGTTATCGTTGGAAATAATTTCTATAGACAACTAAGTAATACCAATTTAGTATTAAGTTTATAGAATATAAACTGTTAATTTTCTTCGTTTACCCACGTGTATAAAAAATAAAATAAAATGAATTGAAGTGAAACCTTTTTTCTGGCATCAACACGTGAGTGTTAGAAACAGTGTTACTTATATAATTTTCTTTAAAAAATACCTTGTTTTTTCCCCTTTTGTGATATTTTACAGCAGTAAGGACCAAAGAGATAAAAATTAATTCAGTAGTAGACTGACCGTTTATATAACAGAAGCAAATCAAAGAAAGATGAGAATTTTCAAACAAACGACAATTTAGAGATTCAATAGAACATTTGACAATACTAAATATAAATATGTTTATAAAAAATTGTGACAATTTGTGAGGGAATTATCAAAATTTAAAACTTACATAGGTAACTAACGGTGGTCGGGGGTAAGAGCGGTGGAAAGAAGGTTGGACTCATGTGCATTAAATAAAATAATTGGGTTTTAAAATGTTGAACTTAAACTTGGAAGTATCAAAATCTTTAAGATCTTTTAAAGTTCCGCGAGGAAAACTGAAAACACTACATGAAATTGAAATATTTAAAAAAAGAAAAAGAAAAAAAACTAAATAAAACAAAAAATACAGCATGGGTATCAACCCTACATTGACCGATAAAGGTGTACACACCAAAAATATTTTTTTTAAAATTAATCTGTTAAGGAGATGAAAGTACCATATATATTTCACAAACTGATTGAGTAATGGTAACTTGGAGGAAACGTTTGACAGCATCAAGGTGTTGTGAACAAGAATAAGATCATTTAAACAGAAACCTTCAGGTAACCCTGCGAGTAGAAAAAAGGAGACATTTATGACGGAAAAGAAGGTCAGAATTGAATGTATTTAAAGGAAAAATAAGTTTTAGACAGACTGATAGCAAACTTTAAACCTCACTGAATATAAATGTAAAGAAAACAAGCGAAAAACTCACCGTTGATTATTTAAAATCGTGTTTCTCGTAGTCGGGGGGGTTCGTACTCGAAAATCGCCAGCTTACATCCCAAACTAGCATTAAAACGAGTTGCACACGACCCTTCGCTCTGGTCTGCGCATGCTTTTGAACGTTCAATAAAATAGCCAGTGAAAAAACACTTCCATTACGGAACGACTAACGTGAAAGTACACTTTCGGTATATTTCGTCTTTCTCCGTGACTAGTGTTGTGTGCAACGTTCAGGTTCGTCACTGACGTCACAAATTGGTGTGGGTTTCACCTTCCGCACGTTCAATAATAAAGTCAGTTATATGCAGAAGAGATTCGCGAAGTTAATGCGAAATGATTATATAGATGAACAATAGGAAAATAGGTCATCGGTAGTTTCCGGTAGAATTCGGGGCTATTAACTTGTTGAACGTTTGCATTCTGTCATTGACGTCAGAGAAGAAAAAGAAGTTCCTATACATACAGATGTATGCATGCATGCACATGTGCATAAGTGTTGCTAACGTACTAGTCACAAGATCCATTGACAATGAGTTCGATCCTCATTAGTTGCTCAACAAATTGTGCTAGACTTGGTTTAGTCCAGTGTAAAACACATACACACAAAACATACATATTTTAAAGGTTTTTCTCTGACAATAAAATTAATCTGTAAAATTTAATTGTAATTGACATAAAAAAGAAAAAAAAAAAAAAAAAAGAAGCTCGGTAAAACATTAGACTCAGTCGATGACGCGGTGTGCATTCCATTTAACTCAAATGTCAAATCCTTGGTAATAATTACCAGGTAATTAAATTTCTAAAATTAAACTGATATGTTCATAATTTTTACTGTATCAAATTAAATTGAAATTTGAAGAATGATTCAATCAACTTCTGATCCAGTCAAATAAACTTAAATTTGAATTAAATTATAAATCATGATTTCTGGATCAGTGAGACATAAAGAAGTAAATCTACTAATCTCAATGAAGTAGAATATATTTCAATTGTATCTCAAATGTATTCAATGTATTCAATTTATATTTAAATTAAAAACCATAAAAAAAATTAAAAAAATTGAAAATAGATCACCAAAGTAGGACTGAGCCTATTCTAGTAGTGACCACACTGGGCAGAGTTTGAATTCAGAGTTTTCCTTCTCCTTGACTGGTTGCCTAACTAGGGTTAAAGAGCCCAGTCTGCCCTACTATTTTTATTTACCTGAAAGGAAAACTTGAGAATGAAATATCAAAGGAACTGTTTTGTTCAAACAAATCCAATTATATCCAAACATAATAATCATTTTAAATTAATCTTTGGTCTGAAAAGATCAATCTAAATTGTTTATATAAGATGTTTCATTAACATGAATATCCCTGAAGATTAAACCATCTCCAGGAAGTTGTCAACATTTTTATAATGCTTCATCTGAAAATTATTTTCAAATGCATTTTTTTATTCGAAAATAATCTTCAGATGAAGCAGTATAATATCGCATTTTGACATCACCCTGAATATGGCTTAATAAAAAAACAAAATGTTATACATTGGCTTATTATTATTTATAAATAAATACATCCTCTGAATATTTTGTTTTTTCATATATAGTGGAATATAACTAAGTTCAAAACAAACGGAAAAATCTGGGAGAGCTAGCTGGTGTAATGGTTAGAGTCCCCACATGTCAGTTTGACAGTCAGGGTTCGAATCACACACAAAGCAGTCTTCCTGTCTATAGCTCTGCTGATGAGGCCTAATGGGCTGAAATGTACATACAGGGATTGACTTTTTCTTGATTTGTTTAGCCTTACATTTGAACAGGTATGCCCGCCTAATTCATTAATTATCAATTAATTAATTTTCAAAATTAGGTACGACTTTAAATATTCTCCAAAATATATATATATATATATATATATATATATATATATATATATATATATATATATATATATATATAGCAATGATATGTGATAATTCTGTTTTGATAAAATTACAATGCCACAAGTTTTATTAAAGTCAAATTTTTGGGTCCCATTTGGTCATTTGAATACAAATTCAACCTTAATATTGCATTGCATTTGGTAATTTATGAGGAAGTGCATCCCGGTCTCCTGCCTCAGAAATTGCTACCCGGTGACTATTAAAATAACGTCCCCAGCTATGTCGTCTCGGCTGTGTTACTTGAAAGAAAACAACCAACTTAGGGCGTTAAATCTATTTTAGAGGGGGGGGGGGCTTCTCTTTTTAGATAGATAGATAGATATCCATCTTCATAAAATACATTTCACGCCCTAAGTTGGTTGTTTTCTTTCAAGTAACACCACTGAGATGACATAGCTGGGGAAGTTATTTTGATAATCACCGGGTAGCAATTTCTGAGGCAGGAGACCGGGACGCACTTCCTCATAAATTACCTTGCATTTTATAGGTTAAAATGATAAATGATTATTTTGAATTGAATCTTGAATCAAAATTATGGCTTCTTTTTAGATATTATTTTAAATCTAAAATTCATTATTGGTACAATTATACTTACCACTTTAATTTAAATGACAACTGTATTTGAATTCATAAAAGTATTATTTTAATCTTAAACTTAATGAAATTTGTTTAACCTTAAAAAATATTGCATCATCCATGATTGAATCAGATTTTTAACACACCAAGACAGTATTGTTTTGACTGTTGATTAGTTTTCCTACTGCCGTTGTCTGCGATGGACATTACCCCAAGGTACAAAAAGTTACAACAATACATGAACATGAGAGATCACAGATATTATAATAACTAGCCAATATATGCACCCTCCGGGTGCAAGTATTTAAGTTTTGATATAATAAAATATCATATTAAATTAGAAAGGCTAATGAAACTGAATAAGAATTCAGATAAGAATATTTGGAACAGAGGGGGTATGATTGAAAAATAGAACAACTTTGAAACTAACTATTCCATCATTTTCCATTACTCCCCTCTTTCATTGGTAAATTTTCCTAATTTAACTATTTAGTTAAAATAGGAAGTAAAGGATAATATTACAGTCATTTCTTCTTGTAAATAAATTTCTTTTAAGATTTATCCACGAGATTTTTGTTCATATTTCTTAAGATAAAACCAAACAATTAGAAATCAATAATACCAAGCACATATTTATTAAAATAAAATTTTAAATATCAATATGCAAATTAGCCTTCTCGTTCAAACTGTAAACCGCTATTTTGTTGTATATATAAATACAATTGCATGTTATTAGTACGTAGATATGGTCAACAGTATTAATAATGTAAAACAATTTTTATTAATAACTGAAGGTTTAAAAGAATGAAATCATGGAGAATTTTGACGTAAATAATTAAGGGAATTGTGACTTGAGTAGTAATATAGTTTCGGTTACAGACAGAAAAACACACAATCTCCATTATAATAAGATAATGGAATTATTCTTTTGTTTCAATTAATTTGCACAAGGGTGTATAAACTATTTAATTGTAATTGATTACTCTGCATCTTTGAAAGTTTTACTATTTTTCTATTTCTCCTTATTTACTTCCTTAACAACTTGGTTGATTATTTTGTGGTATATAAGCCGTGCTACAATATACCACTTAAATTTATAGACTAAGCGAGGTCACATGGTTTAAACCTCAGCTAATCAACAGCCCGAATGCGTGGCTGGTTGACTACTTAATCACTGATACTGAGAGACATTCATTTGCAATCATTGACGAAGGACTTGTAAGACTGGGGAGCATCGAGGAACAACCAAAGGATTCTTTACCAAGGATCTCCGTTGGACAAGCGCTCTTGGTTGAAGCCTAAAGGATAGCCACTAAAATCTGTCTGTTTATAGGGCGTTCTTGGTAACTGAGTTAGCTGTGTATTTCCCTATAAGAATTTGAGGAGGCGCGTGGTCTAATGGTTAGAGTCGTAGGAAATGGACTCATCAACGCGAGTTCAATTCCTGGACGGAGCTAATACCCTTAGGAAAGGTATGAATCCTACTCTCCCTCCAGCTATGGGTAAATAGCAGGGCAGACTGGGCTCTTTAACCGTGGCTAGGTAACCAGTCTAGGAGAAGGAAAACTCTGAATTTAAACCTGTTAAACTCCGGTTAAGAAATTGACCTTGTGTCGCATCCTGCTCGTGTGGAGAGGTTGTCAAGAATTGTCAACATTTCAATGAAAAATCAGGGAAAATCAGGGTGCTAATTGCTGATTAGGAAGACAACTGGGTAATTCTCGTGGTAAAAGATACATAGTATTATCTGCGTTATTCAGACTATTATCCTCATCTTCATTGTTATCTGTACCTGTCCCCATCTTCATTGTTATCTGTACAATAGTCCGAATAATGCAGATAATACTAATCATCAAGCCACATCTCAAATATTCAGAGAAAAAGTAAAAGATGCATTTTTTTTAAAATGTATCTCTCCATTTGAATATACAATAATTACTATTATTAACTTATATACATAGACATACAAATAAGAATACAGGTAAGAATATAAGTAATATCAGCAAAATGTGCACTGGCTCGTGGTGTGTGTGTGTGTGTGTGTGTGTGTGTGAGTGCGTATATGTATCAGTGCGAAAAATAATTCAACAAGAAATATAACTGTTATGGAGAATCACTCTTAAATAATTATACAGAGTTCCCTCCCTTGCGTTTATATATATATATATATATATATAATATATATATATATATATGAATAAGATATAATGAAAAAACAGATGATGTTTACAACTGAAATAGGCTCATCAGAAGAGAAAGTGTGCAAACCGTTTCGGGGCCAAATTCTCTTGACGGTTTAAAAAGCAACACCCGGCCCATCCTCAACTAATATGAGGACCCTATTGCATTATAATGTATCAACCGCACGTGGGTCGGTCATCAACAAAAATAAGATGGGAAAAAGACCGTTAGTAAAACCAGAACGCTGCTAGTCAAACGTTGGAATTAATAAAAAAAATTGTGCTGTCTGTATTATATATATATATATATATATATATATATATATATATATAAGTCGTCAGGGTGGCCTAAAGTGAGTATCAGCCAGACAGTGAGTGAGTCTATCCCCTTTTCACTAGCTCTAGACTAAAGAGATTGTTTTTTAGCGTCTGAGACGGAGCGCCACACTTACCATCAGCTTCTCCTTTTACCACACAGATCCCTGTGCCACATACACACATATGTATGTATATATATATAAATATATATATATAAAAGAGTTTTATCATTTTCTTGAAACATTGTGTTTATATTGGTTTGTTGATTGGTTTTGAAGGCTATCACAATTCATGTGTAAAAAATATATATATATATATATATAATATATATATATATATATATTATATATATATATATACATTGTATGTTCTGTTGTGTGTGTGTGTGTGTGTGTGTGTGTGTGTGTGTGTGCGCGCGTGTGTGTGAATGTGTGAATGTATATGTTATATAAGAAAGAAAGAAAGAAAGAAAGGGTGGAAGGAATGAACAAAGGAAGAAAAAAGAAAGAAAGAAAGAAAGAAAGAAGAAATGGGCAAGTGGTGAAAAGAAGAAAGACATTAAAAGAAAGGAAAGAAAGAAAGAAAGAAAGAAAAAGAAAGAAAGGAAAGAAAAAGAAGAAGCAAGTGTGAAAAGAAGAAAGACATTAAAAAGAAAGGAAGAAAGAAAGAAAGAAGAAATGGGCAAGTGGTGAAAAGAAAAAGACATTAAAAAGAAGAAAGAAAGAAAGAAGAAAGAAGAGAAAAGAAAATGGGCAAGTGGTGAAAAGAAGAAAGATTTAAAGAAAGGAAAGAAAGAAAGAAAGAAAGAAAGAAAGAAAGAAGAAATGGCAAGTGGTGAAAAGAAGAAAGACATTAAAAAAAAGGAAAGAAAAGAAAGAAAAAGACAGTGGTGAAAAGAAGAAAGACATTAAAAAGAAGGAAAGAAAGAAAGAAGAAGAAATGGGCAAGTGGTGAAAAGAAGAAAGACATTAAAAGGAGGAAAGAAAGAAAGAAAGAAGAAAAAGAGAGAAAGAAGAAATGGGCAAGTGGTGAAAAGAAGAAAGATATTAAAAAGAAGGAAAGAAAGAAGAAAAGAAAGAAAGAAAGAAAGAAAGAAATGGGCAAGTGGTGAAAAGAAGAAAGACATTAAAAAGAAAGCAAAGAAAGAAAGAAGAAAGAAAGAAAGAAAGAAAAAGAAGAAATGGGCAAGTGGTGCAAAGAAGAAGATATTAAAAAGAAAGCAAAGAAAGAAGAAAGAAAGAAGAAATGGGCAAGTGGTGAAAAGAAGAAATATATTAAAAAGAAAGGAAAGAAAGAAAGAAAGAAAGAAGAGAAAGAAGAAATGGGCAAGTGTGAAAAGAAGAAAGACATTTAAAAGGAAGGAAAGAAAGAAAGAAAGAAAGAAGAAATGGGCAAAAAAGAAAAGATATTAAAAAGGAAAGAAAGAAGAAAGAAGAAAGAGAGAAAGAAGAAATGGGCAAGTGGTGAAAAGAAGAAAGATATTAAAAAGAAAGAAAGAAAGAAAGAAAGAAAGAAAGAAAGAAAGAAGAAATGGGCAAGTGGTGAAAAGAAGAAAGATATTAAAAAGAAAGCAAAGAAAGAAAGAAAAAGAAAGAAAGGAGAAAGAAAAAAAGGGCCAGTGGTGAATAGAAGAAAGATATTAAAAAGAAAGGAAAGAAAGAAAGAAAGAAAGAAGAAATAGGCAAGTGGTGAAAAGAAGAAAGATATTAAAAAGGAAGGAAAGAAAGAAAGAAAGAAAGAAAGAAAGAAGAAATGGGAAGTGGTGAAAAGAAGAAAGATATTAAAAAGGAAGGAAAGAAGAAAGAAAGAAAGAAAGAAAGAAAGAAGAAATGGGCAAGTGGTGAAAAGAAGAAAGATATTAAAAAGAAAGGAAAGAAAGAAAGAAAGAAAGAAAGAAAGAACATTAATATGATCAGTATTCATTTCATCATCATCTTGGCATTTATATGTATTCATTTGATTAACACAATATCTATCTTTGGACAGTGTAATGATTAATGTACTAACTCTATTAACCCTCCTAACAGCAATGTACAAGGGTCTTTATCTTCAGTTGATATTTGAAATATTGAGAGAATGTTTTTTAGGCGAGGAAGAAATTTACTAAAGTTAATAAAATATAGTGAATATACTTTAAAAGTGATATAAATTATAGAGGATCAGGCTTTATCTGTAATAGTGTTGGCATGGAATATTTTTAGAGCACACTGAAAATACAGTGAGTGCCTTAGAAAAACAAAATAGAATACTCTTTATTTTTATTTTGAGTGTGAAATAAATTCTTTGTTTAACATTGTTTTAAGTTATGGAACTTGTAGGATTTAGAATCTGTTGTAACCTAACAAATGAGAAATAACCAAAAGGTAAGTTGGAAATGAAATGGAATCTTTATAACATTAACTAAATACAATACTTGCGGACCATATGACCTTAAGGCAGCCCTTTTGCAATTTTGATTCATGGGGACATTTTTTCCATTTACACTGTAAAAATCCAGTTAATTGTTAACAGACGATTTTTAGTTTTTAAAAAAATTATAAAACTAACCTCTAACCCTATGCCCTAACAAACAACCGGATTTTTACAGTGTAAATTAGAAAAGTGTCTCCACGAGTTGAAATCGCAAAAAGGAGTGCCTTAAGGTCATATGGTCCATACTTGCTAGCAGCATGAAGAAGGGTAAACCACTGCTAGTGGTATCAGACTACTCAGTCAGCATAATACTTCCATATTTATGAGGATTGGAACATATCCATTAATGTTCATAGGTAGGGTATACAAGGATTGGGACATACTCATTAAGGTTCATAGGTAGAGAATATAACAGAATCAGAAACAACGATTCACACCTTTTTGAGGGTTTATTCAATAATATGAAGAAAGGAAATCACTAACCAAAATATTCTCTTTTAACTAAGTGGATAGACCAAAAGTACAACCTGCTTCATAGTCGGATCATTGGCGACTAAACCGGTACCCTCACCAAGCTTGCCTGGTGAGGAGGGTAGCTAGATACCCAGCAGGATGAAAATTAAAACCTGTGAAAGGGTGAAGGAAGCTTCTTGCTCAACGGCCATCTAGCACATTAATGCAAGAACATAGAAATATCTGGGCTGGTATCCAGGCGCGTAATAGTCTAAATAACCCCCGCTGCCTTGTGGGTGTCCTCTGGATAGGAAAAGGCTAAGGGAGAAAACCCTGACAGAAATCACGGCTTGGACTCTGTTAGGCAGTTCAATGTGTAAAACACTATCTGGTAACTCCTGCAGCCAAACTGATGCTGAATGTATTGGTTCACCATTCCTTCGGATCACGCCAGTGAGGCAGAGAGGGGGGGGGCTTGTTATTTGGGCAATCCAGGGCCTCAATACATCTTGCCCAGGCTTTTTTTTTTAGACCAAGAGTGCAAATTTAATTTTTTGCATAATTCCCAGTGGATTATTATTATTATTATTATTATTATTTGAGTTTTCACATCAGTGTTAGCTGATGGTCTTTCACTGGAGTCTGAGTGACAGCAAGTCTCCTCAGGTCTCCAGGACTCTTCTGAGTATTCTGGCAGATTGCAGCAGTGCAGTGTTCTGAATGGTTTCAATCCTTCCTCTGATATCCAAACTTTCCAAACCCTTTTCTAATCCTTTTGGGACTGTTCCAAGTGCACCAACTACAATTGGTATAACTTTCACTTTCATATTCCATAACTTTTTCAGTTCTCTGGCAAGGTCCAGATATTTGTCAATTTTTTCATTTTCCTTTAACTTCACCCTGTGATCCGCTGGCACTGCAAAATCCACCAGTTGACAAGTTCTTTCATTTTTGTTAATCAACACTAGGTCTGGTCTTCTTGCTGGGATAAGGTGATCCGTTTTAATTTCAAAGTCCCAGAGAATTTTGTGCGTTTCGTTCTCAAGAACAGATTCTGGTTTATGCATATACCATTTTGTTGTGTGGTCAAAATTTAATTTTTTGCATAATTCCCAGTGGATCACCTTCCCAACCCAGTCGTGTCTAGTTTTGTATTCTCGTTGTGCTAGTTTGCTACATTCGCAGAGTATATGGTTAACAGTCTCATCTCTATTACCGCAAAGTCTACATTTACTATTTTGTTGGGTCTTATCAATTTTCGCTTTGATGTAGTTTGTCCTTATGGCATTATTTTGTACAGCAATTATAAGTGATTCTGTTTCTCTTTTGAGGTTTCCCTTTCTTAACCATGTCCAAGTCTTTCCATGTGCAACCTCATCTATTTGTCGTTTGAAGCGTCCATATAATTGTTTTTCTTCCCATTTTTGTTTTCTAGTCTTTGTCGTTTTTCTGTTTGTCCATCTGCCGTTTCTACTATTGTTGGTCGCCATAAGTAATTTGTCTTTGCTCTTCCTTGTGTAATCTTCAAGTTGTTGGATTGTGGTTTCTACGCATTCCTCTATGTTAGCAAGACCTCTTCCCCCTTCCTTTCTTGACACATACAATCTATCTCTATCATCTCTAGGGTGGAGAGCCTTGTGCATGGTCATTAATTTTCTCGTCCTTTGGTCTATCTGTCTGAGTTCTTCTTTTGTCCATTTTAAGAATGGTCCTGAGTATCTTATAATGGGGACAGCCCAGGTATTAATTCCTTTGATCAGATTTCTGCTGTTAAGTTTCGTTTCTAGAAGTTTTCTAGTTCTCCTGAGATATTCTTTTTTTAACTTTTCCTTTCATTTCTGCTTGCATGATATTGTCCGCTTCTAAAATTCCTAAGTATTTGTAGCTTTCATTTTCATCAAGAGATTTTATAGTTTCCTGATTTGGTAGTTGTATTCTATTCATTAGTTTTCTTTCACCCCTTTTTATTACAAGCATAGCACATTTTTCGATTCCAAATTCCATCCCTATATCCTGGCTATATATTCTAATAGTTTGTACTAGGCTCTCCAATTCTTTTTCATTTTTTGCAAAAATTTTAATGTCATCCATGTACATAAGGTGGTTGATCTTTTCTTGTGAATTACTAAATTTGTATCCCCCGGTACATTTTTTCAGTATATGGTTTAGCGGCATCATTGCAATCATAAAGAGTAGTGGTGATAATGAGTCTCCTTGGAAGATACCTCTTTGGATTTTTACTTCTGCCAGGGATTGTTTTCCAGCTTTTAATTGAACTCGCCAGTTTTCCATGGCTTTTTTAATGAAGTTTATAATGTTGTTGGAAATTTTATACATTTGTAGGCATTCTAAAATCCAGGTATGTGGGACCATGTCATAGGCTTTTCTGTAATCGATCCAGGCCATTGCAATATTTTTCTGTTTTATTATTATTATTATTGTTGTTGTTGTTGTTGTTGTTGTAGTGGTAGTGGTGTGGTGGTGGTGAGTTACAGTGACTTTTATTTTGTTTCAAACAGCCTGTTTCATATGAAGCTTTTTACTCTAAGACATTCAAACAATCACACCTGAGGCCTCCTGATTTAAAGAACAAAATATGTTTGGAACAAAGTAAATTGGCAAAGAGAGACAGCAACCAAAATCGGACCATATTACCTTTAGGTACCCCTTTTTGATCTCGATTAAGAAAGGACATGTTTTTCATTTACACCGTCAATACCCAGTTGTTTGTTAGGGGTTAGGGTTAGGGTTAGGGGTTAGTTTTATAATTTTAAAAAAATTTAAAAATTGTCTGTTAAAACTGTTACATAATCTATGCATAGATTATTGTCAACCCCCTGTATTTCTGAAGGGATGGCCCCTTTTCATATCACGGGCGGGACTTTCCATGGAATATTACAGAAAGCCCGTGAAATACGTGAAGTCACGTGGGACCTGGTTGGCTCTCAGTTTCAGCTTGGACGTCAGGCAGAGAAGATATGTCTGCCTTAGCTGGGATTCACCTGCACACGCACGCTCTGTTAGTTAGAGAAATATGTTTAGTTAAGTAAATAAAGGTTTAAATGAATAATATGGTTTTGTGGTTGATGAATGTCTTGGCAACAAGATTGACCTAGAAGAAGAAATGAATCAAGAACGACCAACCACCAAGACGAAGTCCAGACACTAGACGATGAACGTAAGATACCAAAGATGAGCAGAAGAATAATAGAAGTAAAGAAAGGGTATACAACAAAACAACCGGATATTGACGGTGTAAATGAAAAATGTCCTTTCTTAATTGAGATCAAAAAGGGGTGCCTTAAGGTCATTTGGTCCCCAAAATCAAGTTTGTCCATTTTGGCCTTGTGAAGGAAGTGTGTAAGTCATGGCATCACATCTTTAACTAGTGCTTTTATTCCAGGATAGCAGGTTTCCAGAGATTCTCACTGTTGAGTGAGAAAGAAAGTCCAGAAACTAGCAGAAACAATCTGAAGAAGACAGATTACCCCTCAAAGTGTCCCAGCGAATTTGACTGTTTCACCTTTGTAAAAAGAGTCTTTTAGGGATTTTTTTTCTTTGGTATGAAATACACCCAAAAAAAGGTCCCGAAAAGGTTAATGTAGCAAGATGGACGACAAAGATTAAGACATAAAAGTAAGTGACATTTTCATTTCTCTCTTCTGTGCCATCTGTGTCAAAAGTCCTAGTGATTATTTTATTATAGGTTAAGAATGACAATGACATAAAGATCAGAGTCAGTATCATGTTCAGGGGATGTGACATAGCTAGTTCAAGAAGATGAGGAAGAGGGAGTTGAGAATTGTCATATTTTTGGGAAGGCTAAGAGAACTGAAGCCCTGGCTACAGGTCTCAAGGAAGAATACTTAGTCAAAATAACCTATGACTATAGTGAGGGAATGGCTTTAGAGTATATATGGTGGAGGTGTGAGGAACAAAAGAACAAAACTATATATATATATATATATATATATATATATATATATATATATATATTTAGAGAATCAATGGGATGACTTGATCAACAATCTCCAAGGATAGTTTAATGAGTTTACCACTTTTGTAAAAGTTATCCAAGCTTTGTGTAGATTAAATAGGGGTCAGAGGAGACCCTCACATAGATATTTGGGCCTGGTTAAAGTATGTATTTACCCAACCCCTATGCTACAAACAGGATGTGACACAAGGTCAATTTTTTTAAGTGGCATTTAACAGGTTTGAATTCAGAGTTTTTCTTCTAGAGAATAGTTGGATGCATACCTTTCCCAAGAGTATTAGTTCTATGTGAAATTCAAACAGACCAGTGCATTAAGACCAATTATTACTGGAAGATCTTAAAAGATAGCACCAACTTTAAAATGTTTTAAAGAGCCCAGTCTGCCCTACTATTTATACAAAGCTGGAAAGAGAATAGTTGGATGCATACCTTTCCCAAGAGTATTAGCTCTATACGAAATGCAAACAGACTAGTGCGTTAAGACCAATTATTACTGGAAGAGGATCTCGAAAGATGGCACCAACTTTAAAATGCTTTAAAGAGCCCAGTCTGCCCTACTATTTATACAAAGCTGGAGAGAGAATAGCTGGATGCATACCTTTCCCAAGAGTATTAACACTATGTAAAATGCAAAGAGACCAGTGCATTAAAACCAATTATTACTGGAAGAGGATCTCGAAAGATGGCACCAACTTTAAAATGTTTTGAAGAGCCCAGTCTGCCCTACTATTTATACAAAACTGGAGCTAAGAAATGTATGGTAAAGAGTACTTGTACTATTGAACACCACTCGGTTATGGTAATACTGAATTTTTTAGAAGAGGCTTGATAATTTGTATCACTTATATATTTGTCCCCATATTTATTGTTATATAGACAACGTTTCGGCCGATGTGTCTACCAACCTTCTTCAAGTGTTTCTTGTCAAACTCAGGAACCTTCTGGTCGAACTAAAGAAAACTTATTGTCAAACTTGTCATCCTTCATATCGTAATTGGAAGCTTTCATGGAACTTCGATATGAATCCTTTATTTAATCTATTAGGGTAGATTTAATACAGTTCTAAGAGACAATCATCTGTAGTTAGCAGTTCAATCCCGACTATGGGCGAAAATGACATAGAATCTAAGGAAGTTTGGTATGTACGTATCTAAGGAAGTTTGGTATGTACGTATCGACTTATAACTTACAAACGACAGGTCATTCATATTTGAAATCTTGCATACTACTTAATATGCTTATAACTAAGAAACAGAAAATTTTTAATAATTAATCGATATAATTCAATAATTAAGAAAAAAATAAAAATATCATATACAGACTACCCTCGATACGAGTCGAGTTTTTAACTCTCAAGACAGAAAAATCAAAAACTACCGTTAACATAATCTTCAGCACCTTTGAAGTGGCGTCAGCCGACAGAGACGGACGCCATCTGTAGGCCTCGCTAAAAAAAAAAAAAAAAAAAAAAAAAAAAAAAAAAGAATTCTGAAATAAACAACACTCCCGTTAAAAGATACTTCCGCCCAACCCACGCCACAGGTTGTGAACTTACCGTTAAAACAGTCTCACCCAACCCCATTGTATATAAAAGAAAGACAATTTTTTATTTCTAAATTATTTTAGAAATAAAAAAAATTGTCTGTCTTTTTCATACAGTAAGCGTCGGATGGGGCTCTTATTCTAAGCATATAATTTTAGCATAGGATTTTAGCAAAAATTTAATCACTTGAACGCAATAAGCAATTAAGAAATGAATTTGAGTTTTTGTCATATGTACAAAACAATTTTTAGAAAAATAGATTTAAGTTCAAAAAATGCAAAAGTTAAGGATTACATTTTTAAAATAATATTTTAAATGTAAATAAAGAAATAATTCCAAAAATAAATATTGTAATGTACAAATTCTCGGTAACGTTTTTAATTGTATAAATTATTTTCCTCTTATTCTCTCTCTGGTGCCCTTAATTTTTTTTTGGTCCGGTCATGGATCGGGTACTTTTGCTAGTACATAATATAGTGTAGTATCAAAAGTACTTATTTTACCCCTTTGTTAAGAATGGTCCAGACGACAGTCATCTAGTATATAAGAAAGTAGATTATGATTCCAGGCGTATCTCTACATGTAAACAAAGTAGAACAAAGCTTATTTCTAAGTTTATTCTGGCTTCTCTTTTTCATTACAATTTATTTTTCTTTGTTACCTGAACATTACCTAAAACCTGACCGTTTGGACCTCGATACGCCTGACTCGGATTCTACTAACAAATGGCGACATTGAAGAAAAATGTTTGAAGAATTCCTCACAACGCTGCAGCTGTCTTCAAATAAGACTTTGATAGTTACTGAAAAATTTACTCTTCTACTACACCATGCTTCCACTCCAATTTATAGAAATTTGTCTGAATGTAAGAATTACGAAATTGCCGTGGATATTTAGAGTTCGTCAAGAAAAAGAATATCATTTTTTCTAGACACTTACTTGCTATAAGACGTCAACGACCAGAGGAACGCCTTGATTAGTACATTCAGATTCTAAACACATTAAGTCGCAAGTGCGAATTTCCGGCCTAAACTGCGAACCAAGCGAGAGACATTTTCGTCAGAGATGCATTCATTAACACAATACAGTCTAACCAAATAAAACATATTAGAGAATAAAAACCTAGAACATTTTATAAACAAGCCCTAACGTTGGACATGGCACAGTAGTAATCTGTCTTCTATTTACAACCAGAGAATTTAGGGACTGCTATTTCTGCCTCTCCTCATTTTCAAAATTCTTCTGTTCCTAAAATCTCTAGTTTCTGCCCCTCCTCTTCCGGTTCAAAATTCTCCCATTGTTCAAGATATTCCCGCACCCCCTTTGAACCATCATGAACAACCTATTACTGCCACCCCAGCTGGGCCCAAATGCTAATTTTGTTGCCTCTGTATACATTCTTGTTCGTCCTGCCTGGCTTGAGACGTTAGATGCCACAACTTTGGTAAGCGGGGACATTTTTTTGAAAATTTGCGGATCGGCTTCTTCACAAAAAAACTGTTCAGCTACTACAGTATCACCAAATACAGTATCAGCTGTTTTCCCTGACTGTTTCTCAAAGACAATTGAGTGAGGGTTAAAATAAATGGATTAACTATCCCAGCTCTAATTAACACAGACAGTTCCAAAAATGTTATTGATGCCGGTATCATGAAAGCAAACAAATGGAAAATCATTCCTGGTTCCAACCAAATATCAATGGTAAATTCATCTTTATCTTCCCATGCAATTGAATACTTCATGGTTAATCTGAAACTAAAAGGAAACTTCTATCAAGGGATCAAATTATCTGTGATGAAAAAACTCTGTTGCAAGGTGATTTTGGGTCACAGTTTCCTAAAACAACATTCTTGTGTTGAAATTCCTTTTAGTACCCGCAAGCCGTGCCAAAGCGTATGCGGACTAGCTGCTGTAGAGGCCAGTGAAAACAAATTTCGGTCACTCAAACAAAGTGCATGTTCAAATCGGGGATACCATTTTGTAGGCGGCCGGTGAGAACGAATTCCGGTCACTCAAACAATATTTAAAATGAAGAAAAAATGAAATGAACTCAAGCTAGACTAAAATGGAGGAACAACAAACACAAGGGATAGAGTTAAAAAAAAAAAAAAACAACAAAAAAACAACAAAGAAATTTATTTCAGGATTGTGTTCGGTCAAAAGTTGGACAGTCGGCCGGTCGGGTTGAATAGCCGGATAGTAGTCGACAGAAAAACTTTATAAACTAGGAAACATGTTAATTACTCACATTCCTAAGATGAATGTCTCGTTCGTTGGGTCGAAATTAACAGAAATATTGGGGTGAAGTAGGTATCTCTGTCGTAAAGGAAGAGGACAAGGCAATTATAGAATTTATAATTGGGTTAACAGTTTATTGGTTTTGGTATTAAAAGTGTGAGTATACAATTGTGTAAATGTCTTTAAGAGGTTGCCAGAGAATTTCTCTTGGCGGGATATATATAGGTAATACAAAAGGTACAAGGACACTTATCTTGTTGTCTCAGCAATGTCTCGGTGTTGTCTGGTAAGGTCACTGTGGTTCTGTGATGTCTGCTTGTGCCAGCTAGTTCTGTTCCCTTTGCCTATCGGGCCTTTTCTGCTGAATCAAGGTTCAGTGTCTGTCCCCTATTCTTCGGACTTCCGGGTGAGGGCAGATAACCCAATTTCCAATAAAATGGCCGGATCGTAGTCAGCAGTCGGGTCAAATGGTATTGGTTATAAAATATAGGAGTTTATCCTGCTGTTAAATCCATCACTTTTTGCAAACTTGACACCTGACTGTAAACCAATAGCAGTAAAATCAAGACGCTATTTACAAGAGGACAAACATTTCATAGTAGAAGTCACGAAACTGCTTAAAGAAGGAATTATAGAGCCAAGTGAATCTCCATGAAGACCCCAGGGTCTTGCAAAAACCACCGCAAATAACAAGAAGAGGATGCCTATTTACTACTCCACAACAATCAACAAATACACATTATTTCATGCCTATTCATAAACTTGTATCGATGAAATGGTTTCTAACATTTTTAAATACCACATTTTCAGTACTCGAGATATCAGAAGTGCCTACCATCAAGTACCTATCAAGCCAAGAGGATAAGTCCTATATACGGTATTTGAGGTCTGTGGTCACTTATACCAATTCAGCCAAATCCCTTTTAGGGTGACAAATGGGGTGGCTAGCTTCTAGAGGATTATATATGAAATCATCTCCAATGAAAAATTGAAAGGATGCTGTAGCCTAAATGGACAATGTGACAGTATGCGGCCATAACCAAGATAATCATGACCACGACATAAAGCGATTTATGGCTGGCATTAAGAAATATAATCTGAATTTGAAAAGTGAAAGATCTTCTTACAACTGGAAAAGCATCAAACTATTGGGATACATTGTCAAAATGGCATTATGATGCCAAATACCAAGCAATTGAAACCCCTAATGGAATTACCTGGAAACATGTTCACCTTATGAAGAGCCAGTGGATTGCATCTTTTTCAAAAAATACACCCAAGTACATCTACTTTTCCTTTGTCATTTTTTGTCGTCAAAACATTTCCAAACATGAAAAGGGACATTACTAATTCTGCCATTTCTGCTGTGAATTCTTCTATCCCTCTGTTAGTCGAGACGGATGCCTCCGACTTATAGCTGCCTCGCTGAGACAATCCGGTCGTCCTGTAGTCTTTTTTCAAGGACAATTTCGCCGTCTGAGCATCGACACTCGGCGATAGAAAAAAAGGTGAACGTCATAGTTGAGGCATTACGAAAATGGAAAGACTTTATTCCCTACGAATAACTTGGTCGGCAAGGAAGAATGTAGTATCAAAAGTACTTGATTCCCCACTTTGTTAAGAATGGACTAGACGACGCTTGTCTTGTATATAAGAAAGTAGATTATGATACCAAGTGTATCTCTACATGTAAACTAAATAGAATAAAGCTTAATTCCAAGTTTATTCTAGCTTCTCTTTTTCATTACAATTTATTCTACTTAGTTAGGGAACGATACCAGAAACTTGACCGTCTGGACCTCGAATTCACTTTTTCATTACACATAGCTTAACACGTGTACCCGATCATGGTTAATGGAATGAAAACAATCTACCCCAATTGATTAAATAAAGGGTTAGGTTCGAAGTTCTGTGAAGGTTATCGATTATAACATGAGGGTGTTGTAAACAGGGTTAGTATGAAGCGTATGGTAGCAAGGAAAAACAAACACAGATTTTGAGTTTACCAATTGTATTAAAAAAGGAACATGAAAGGATTGTAAAGTTGGAAATGATTTTAAAAGAGAAAGTCTGATATTGGTGATAGTCAGTTGTGACGTGAATAGCAAAGTCAGTGAAAAGTCCGGTGGCCGAGTCAGTTGTAGTGGAGGTGGTGATGTAGGCAGATGAGTCAGTGATTGTAGCCAGATGTTGGTTATGTGGATCTGATGTTTAGTAGTCGCTGATGGGTGATAGTTGGCGTGAATTTGGTAGATTGATCATATAGAATCGGGTTGTTGTTTGCCCCCTTAAGACTGCCGGTCGGTCAGGATCATGAGGTTAGGGGTAGGTGAGAGATTTAGGTCGGCTGACTTGCGGTGTATGTTTCGTTTTGCGGGCCGTCTTTTGTGATGTGAGCTGTCCTGTCGCCACGATATCTCTGCTGGCGGTTCCTTCAATGCTGAACTTATATAGGTTGTCGTGATCCGAAATCGGATCAACTCAAACCTTTTTTAAAATTTTTTTATTTCTGCCGGGATTGATTTAGATTGGACAAAAAATGCGAATTCTGATTTTATTATATTTTTAATTTTCAAGATTGCCTTATGTTTGGAGTGGTGCGCAAAGACGAGTTTTTCGTCATTTGATTTTATACCTCGGCCTGTTTACATTCGGTCGGCATTCTCTTTATTGTGATGTGTAGGCGAATTGAACTTGGTGAATTAGTGAATCGGGAGATATCTATATTTGTGTATATAACAAAGACTCCTGGGTTCAATGAGAAGGTTCCTGAGTTTGAGAAATACCAGACAAGATTAATTATAATATTGAAGACCACCCGGATGCAGTAATACTGACAAGAGTAGCTGTACTATTGAATACCATTTCGATATGTTATGCCATATAAAGTAGATTTACATAAAGAATACGGGACTGGAAACTGCTACAGGTACCTCGTTATAATGGTTTCGTTCTATTCCTGGCATTTGCTGGTACCTGGCTTTTGATGAACTCCCTATAGGTGAGTGTAGGGTTGGTCTTTATTGCTGGCCGACGTTTACGTACATAGTCGACATGTCTTCAGATTATCAGTCCCTTCAATATTATCACATGCCCTGAAACAGGCCCTGACCTTTTTTCTACAACCACTGGGATCCATTTTTACGGGCATTGAAGATGTGCACAAAGATCAGATCTCCCTCCACACACTCTCTCTCTCCCTCCCCTCTCTCTCTGCTTTGCATGCTGATCATACGTTCCCTTCACGACTATTAATTTTTTTGTACATGTGTAGTTGTAAGCCTGGATGTTCTATACCCAGTCTCCTTATCAGTTTTTTTTCATCAGCAATTCATATTGTTACATCAAGTGTATGGTAGCAAAAGAAAATACACAGGTTGAAGGTTTCAATAATTTGTATTAAGAGAAAAGGGAAAAGGTCGTAAACTCTAACTATGTCACTAGTGATATTGGCAGAATATGTGGTAATTCCAGTCCTGATAGTACCGAAGTCGGTAGTAATGTGGGTAAAATTTGTAGTATTTCAAGTCCGGGTGATGTGGTGGCATGTCCTTGTAAGGAGAAGGTAAGGAGCGAAAGCCCCGGTCAACAGGGTGTCAGGGTGTAGAAGGCTAAGGAGCTGACGAGTGACGTCTGCTGTCTTGGTATGGTGAGTGTGGTGTTCGAACGCCTTCCTCTCCTATCTTCTCGGCTGCTGTCTTTCCACTGACCCCTTGGTCGTTGAAATTCATCGCTTTATATCTCCAGGTGACTGAAATCTGGATCAAGTTTATAGCCTTCTCCATTTTGCTGCAAAGGTCATGGATTGGTCGAAAAAATTTTATCTTGATAATCTCTTCTCAAGATTTCAGCATGCTCAAAGACGAATTTTTCATTTCTCCACAAATCACGGCTCGAGCAACATCCGGTGAGTGTTCTCCTGACCTGTTAGGAGGAAATGTTAACATTTTGTTTTGTTGGTTAAATCAGAAGAGATCTCGTTTGCAGTCATGTAACAAACTAGTGATAAACCTGTGGTTGTGTGTGATGTGGTACGATATTGTAGGAGTATTTTACTTACCACAATTTCAATATCGCTTATCCTTTATCTTCTGCAAGGATTCCTTAAAGGACTGTACTGCTCGTTCTTCTTGACCATTCATTGCCAGGTGGTATGAAGCTAAAGTGATGTGTTCTTTGCTATTATTGGTAATAAATTCTTCAAATCTGAACTGGTGTCATTATCTATCATACACTGGTAAGAAAAGACATGTCTCGCAAAAGCGCGACGTAACGTCCCAACTGTAGTGCTTGAAGTCACATAGGATGTACACCGAACCATTTGCAGTATTTTCACAACAATCAGGAACATTTTTCCCAACACAGGGTCCCGCATAATCCAAATGAATACGGGATCATAGTTTCTCTGGGAATTCCTAAGTGTACAATGAGGCCATTAAAAAAAAAAAAAAAAAAAAGAAAAGAAAAAAAAAATTCAGATGAAAATCAAGTTTAAATCTATCTAAAAAAGTAATGAGTTATTTGCATTCATTTCATAAATAAGAAAGAAAATTATTAAAGAATTCGAATGAAGAACACATTTAAATTTATTTAAAAAAAAAAAAGAAAAAAAAAAAAGAAGAAAAAAAAGATTAATTATTTTCGTCCCGTTCATATTTTTCTGAGAAGCAGATCAAAAGAGCGTACGATTCATTTCTGAAAACAGATCTGTTATTGCTAATTTAAAGGGAACATTCTTTATAATAAAAAAATAAAAAATAAAAAAGGGGAGAAAATTCGGAAGTGCGTAGCTTGAAGATATTTTTTCTCTGGAAACCTCTTAAAACAGGTATAACTACTTTAAAAAAAAATTTTTTTACTTGTTTTTAGCCTTCATAGATTTTTTTCTATCAGGCTTTTTTGAGACTTGAGTGTACTAGAACAACAGGAGTTCACTTTTTTATTCTTCGACGCCAACAAGAATTTTAAAACATTTATTTACAAGATAAGGGAAACAACTCCTTCCGACCTTAGGGGTGACAGGAGTTATTCCCCTTTACATATATGCGTATGCCAAATGATTTGATAACATTTTTCACATATAGTAGAAAACAATCAATAATAAAATAGAAAAAATGTGCACGGCCCGGAGTGGGGGTGGGAGGAAGTCAAAGTTCAGGTACAGGAAATGTATGCTGAAGATTTTGGGATCACTTAAAGAAAAAATGTAATATAGTAAAAAGTACCGTGTTTCTCAATGGAGTGGGGGGGGTATTCCTAAAATGAAGTAACCAAGTGAGTACCTGGTACTATTAATATTTTTGTAATCTAACTCGTGTAGTTCTTTAAGAAAATCAAAAAATCAAAAAATCATTCTAATTAATTATTATTTCTCTGAATGTTTGAGATGAGGCTTGAAGATTAGTATTATCTGCGTTATTCGGACTATTGTCCCCATCTTCATTGTTATTTGTACAACGTTTCGGCCGATATGCCCTCCGGCCTTCTTCAGGTTTTCTTGTCAGACTCGGGAACCTTCTCGGACTCAGGAACCTTCTTTTCGAACTTGGGAACTTTCTTGTTGTAATCGGGAGCTGTCACGGAACTTTGAGTCCGACAAGAAATACCTGAAGAAGGCCGGTGGGCATATCGGCTGAAACGTTGTACAATTAACAATGAAGATGAGGACATTAGTCCAAATAACGCAGATAATACTAATTAATTATTATTCCGATAAATTCATTACAATCAGAGATGAAATTCTTAAATGACTTGATTAGTTAAAAGTTAAAATTAATAGGAAAATAGTGACATGATGATATGCATTAAAAAAAGAAAATAACATGATTCATTATAAATTATTTTAATTCATTATCTCAATATATAAATTAATTATTCATCTCATATCTACATCTATTAATAATGGAGATTCGCTTCCGGTTTTTGTCTGTAACAAAAATTACGTCACTGCTTACGTAACATTACCCAAAATCATCATAACATAGAATAAAATTTATTCTACGATTTTTGGCATGTTCAAATTTTGAGTGTATTTATTCAATAAATACACTCAAAATTTGAACATGCAGCATTAGACTGTCCTCATTGGTTTTTAAAACAAGTTTTAATAAATACATGACTGGTATTATATATCTATATATAGTTTGTTTTATTCTAATACATATTTAAAGTTCACATTTGAAATTGTTTTATTTTTTAATCTTTTAATGAATTTGATGATTTTACTTACTTAGGGTACAAACTCGCTGACATTGAATTTTTTACTCCCACCCCTCAGGCAATATGTTTCAAAAATCTATTTTTACATCGCCCGGGGGGGTGTTTTTTATTTTTTAATAGTCTAGATAATAAATGTTATGCTTAAGTAATAGGTATTTTTTTGTGAACTAAATTAAAATTGTTAATTGATAAAATATCTAAATTAAATTACATAAAATAGATATTGGAATTTTAAAATATTTTAGAAATAATAAATTTATTTTAAAAATTATACAAAAAAATGTTGTCTTCCCTTTAAAGTAATGTAATTTAAAATAATGCACACGACACATTAAAAACAGAATGTAACTGAATACACTCGGCACTAGCTGCCAGAACACAGTAAAGTGTTCAATATATATATGGATAAAAGTGTCCATATTGAAGCCAGGAGCTAATAGGAATCCTTAGGAATGGATTTGGCCCAAATACACAAGTGGAATAGCCCAACCTGCTATTTAAACAACCTACCAAGTCTGGATTCTTAGAACTGACTCAGCTTGCAACACAGCCGAATACTGGTCAATCAAAACAAATCTCTACAATTTATTGTAATACTTCTTAATGTTTTATTCAGTATTTATCCAACCCTTCTGCAATGTGAAGGATGTGACATAAGGTCAATTATTAAGTGAAGTACAGCTGGTCTTGAATTAATAGTTTTTCCTTCTTAGATCAGTTTCTGTACCAAGGCTAAAGAGCTCAGTCTGCCCTAATATTTATCCATAACCGGGGGAGAAAAGACAAATTCATGTCTTTCCTAAAGGGCATTAGCACAAACTGAAATGCAAATTGCAATGAAGTTTTGATGTCTTCCATGTTAGTGGGATGATTGGTACCAGGGAAGATATTTATGTAGGGTCCTACTTGGGAAAGGTGTTAATCTAAATATTCTCCCTCCAGCTATGGGTAAATAGTATAGTAGACTGGGCTCTTTAACCTTGGTTAAACAACTAGTCTAGGAGAAGGAAACCACTGAATTCAAATCTGTTGAAATTTGCTTAAGAAATTGACTTTGTGTCACGTCATGCTTGTGTGGAGGGGTTGGTAAATATATATATGTATTATACATAATAACCAATTTAACGAAATCTTGCGTATTTCTGTATCTGTGTGAAAGCTTTAATGTCTTTCATGTTAGTGGGATGTTTAGTGCTAGGGAAGATATTTATGCAAGGTCCTAATTGGGAAACGTATTAATCCAAATATTCTCCCTCCATCTATGGGTAAATAGCAGAGTAGACTGGGCTCTTTAACGTTAGTTAAGCAATCCGTCTAAGGGCCGGTTTAGCTCAGTTGGTATAGTGTCGGGCTAGGAATCACAAGGTTCCAGGTTCAATACTGGACCTTGCCAACTCAGCGTATGAGTAGCACAGGGATCTGTGTGGTAAAGTGAGGAACTGATGGTTGGTGTGGTGCTCCACATCAGATGCTAAAATAATCTCCTTGGTCTAATGCTAGTGAAAAGTTGATACTTCCTCGCTGTCTGGCTGATACTGACATTAGGCTGCCCCGACGACTTTACTTTTTTTTAAGCAATCAGTCTAGGAGAAAGAAAGCTCTGAATTCAAATCTGTTGAAATCTGCTTAAGAAATTGACGTTGTGTCACATCCTATTCTGTTAGGGATTGGTTATATATGTATATATATATATATATATGTACCAATTTTATAGTCTGATCATCATAGGCTGCGTTTGAACCGAGTGCTTTGTTTTTATCAATTTAATGCATATCTAAGTTGACTGTGGTCCATGAAAATGTGTATATATTCATCAAAGTTTTTTTTATTGTAATGGATCTAAAGTTACAGTCATTGCTAAGGAGTCTGAAGTCTTTGTAAAATTCATTGAGATTTTCTCAGGGATTGTTTCCAAGTAGTCAGTATGGTAACTGCATGGTCAGTGCTAGGATCTCATGCTCCATCCTCCAAATCAATGACACATTCTGTTATATGGGACCTTCACTCTACTACATGTTACTTTTCATAAAGTAATATTCATAAAAAATATATGACCTCCCACTCTATTTCATGTCAATTTTCATCAAGTAGTTTTCTTAGAAAATATATGAGCTCCCACTCGATTTCATGTCAATTTTCTAAAGTAGTATTCATAGAAAATACATGAACCCCCCTACTCTACTACGTCAATTTTTATAAGTGGTATTCATAGAAAATATATGAAACCCACCCTGAGTAACTGGATGTTTCTGCCAAAGACATTTTTGCCTAGAGGAGTTTAGCCGTTGACATTTTGGTTGAAGATAACTCCAACCCCAACTTTCCAACAATGACATACTTTTTAAAGACAGAACATTACTTACTAGATGTCATTCAAAATAGAATATAATCATCATATCTAATTCTAATACAATGTACATGAATAAATTTATGTTTTATTTTTACAACTTTTCAATAATGAATAATGGTGTTCAGTGTTGTTTTTTACCTTTCATATAAAGCTAATATTCTTTCTTTTTTTTTATAAAAGAAAAATTGACAATGATTATAAAATGTTTTTTCTTTAAAAAGTTAAAATTTTGACAGTTTATAAGATTCTGCCTGGGAGAAATCATTAATTCTCAGTAAAGACGATGAATATAAATTAGGTCAAATATTAAACATTATATTGTTAATCTATTTATCTATGGTTATTTCCTATAACTCCAACATAAACAAAGGGGAACCACTCTTGACTGATGAATTATTTATTTATTTATTTATTGATCTACTAGGAAAAAAGAAGACGGGGTTAGGGTTAGGGTTTGAGTTTAGGGTTAGGGTTTAGGTTAAGGTTAGGGTTAGGGTTAGGGTTTAGGGTTAGCTTAATGAGAAAATAGATAAATAATTTATCAGTCATGAGTGGTTCCCCTTTGTTTATGCTGGAGTTATAGGAAATAACCATATCTATCTATCTATCTATCTATCTATGTTGGAAGAATTTATTTTATTGTTTAAATTAATTCTAAGATTAATTTATTAAAATACATAAAAATATTCAAAGTATTAATAAAAAGAAAAGAATAGAAAGTGCGAAAACAAACGCCGAATTGAAACGGCTTTATTTTTTAATTACTAATATCTTTTTGTTAAAATTGATTTAATTGGTTCCATCGGAATTATAAAATTTAGCGTTCTAAAATCAAGGACATAACCTTTGAAATAAACGGCAGAAATTATTTCCCTTGCGATTGGATTGGAAATTATTTCCCTTGCGATTGGATTGGAAATTTCTCCGTCAAAATTGATGTTTTTGACTTAAAAATGAATAGAAGATGAAAAAGAAATAAGCTGTCGGCGAGATAAATTTATTTAAGAATTATAATAAATACAGAAATCAAACTGATATTTTCTGACGAATTGAGAAATACAGAAATTAAACTGAAAATTTCTGAAGAATTGAGGGTACTAATGCAAAATAGCACACAAGAGATAAAAAAACAAACAAAAAACAACATTAGAATCACATTTTACATTGAAAAAACATTAGATGAGGAAAAGTCCCGAAGTAGAGAGACACTCTGATTTATTTTTTTCAAATAGAATGCTAGAAAAAAATAGAACAGTCTAAAAATAAACGAAACGAAACAAAAAAACAAAACAAAATGAATTTCTCAGAGTAGATTTTTAAAACTCCCGTCTTCCATAGAAGGTTGTATTGATTTTTGTAAAGAGAGTGGCCTCCTATGGAAGAAATTTGTTTGTCTTAATTGTGAGTGATCGGCATGCAAATGGAGACTAAGTATAGACTGCTTCGCCTGGAGATGCCTGACCTGTAAGAAATACTTTTGATAAGGACGGGCACATTCTTTTCATTACCTTTTCTACTACTACTACTAGTACTGCTACTACTACTATTACTATTATTACTGCTATCAAGACCACGAATAAGAACAACTTTTTGACTTGTAGAGTAGTAAAAATATAGGTTCTTCCAATTCGTCCTACATTCAAGTCTCCATTTCATGTAAATCCCCACACAAAGAAAAAAAATAAAAAAATAAAAAAATAAATAAAATAGAATTGAAAAAAAATTGAAAAAAAAAAGAAGGTAAATATTAATTTTTTTTTGCTATGAAAATTTATAAATTGTTCTGCCATTCTCTTTTTAAAATTTTGTTTTAGCATCTCAACGCTTTAGGCATTTTCTGTGAATGTACTGAAATTCAATGCTTTTTATACACAATCTAATGCATTTATCTCTTGTGTGCTATTCTGCATTAGTATTGAATTAAGAAATACAGAAGTTCTGAGAATTCTGAAGTAAAAGAAGGAAGGATCTCAATGCTAGAAATTTCTGAAAAGAACCCAAGGAAAATGGGAAAAAGAAAAAAAAATATATTGAAGCACAGAAAATTATATGAAAAGATTTCTGCAAGAATTTCTAAGAGGTTTTATTGAAGTTTTCATTGAACTTTACAAATGGGGAAGAGCTTCATTTGTAATCAAAACATTCATATAATTGCTCATTGAACAAGTAATATATATATATATATATATATATATATATATATATATATAAGGTATTTGTTCCCTTTCAGGATATTTTGTAAAATTTTTGTTGACAAATTCAGTCGTGCCTGAAATTCAATATGTTAAGAAAATCAAGTGTCTATATGTGACATAAGTTTGAAAAAACTAGCAGATACTACTTATAAGATTAGTTTGAAGATATTTTGTTTTTCTTTCAAAAAGATATTAATAACAAAAAATTATCTCCACAATTTTTTTTTTTTGCATAGGGAATCATATGCATGTCTTTGTGAGTTCTTTTGTGTTTGTGTAATAATTTGATTTTTGTTAAAGTGTGTACAGCTTATTTTAGTTGAGGTGTTCGATTTCTTTATCAATTTTGCATATTTATGGAAGATTGCTCAATTTCATTTGTCCTATTTGTTAACCAGTGAGATTGGATTTTTCAATAATAAAACAGGTGGCCTCCATAATCTATAACAAAATAAAAAAAATACCTTCTCTAAACTAGGTATAACACAAATAGTGATCAATGACAATGGCCCGGAATATATATCAATTAAATTCAAGCAATTTGCAAGTGAATGGGATTTTAAACATGTCACAACAAGTCCGAAATATCCACAAGCCAATGGACAAGAAAGAAATATCCAAACAATAAAAAGGACACTCAAGAAAGCATTTAAAAGTAATCAAGACCCATATCTAGCAATGCTAGTACTCAGAGCAACTCCTTTAAAAATTAAATCACCAGTGCCAGCCCAACAGCGGATGAAAAGAATGATACGAACAAACCTTCCCAACATATTACGTCATCTTGCCTGGATTATCACTGGATATCATATTCTGGTGGAGCAGATGGTGTTATATGAGTAGTACAAGTATGTATCATAGGAAACCATGAGATGCAGCATGGTGGATGTAAAACAAAGTGGATAAATTCCAAAGTGTGTCAATGACGCACTTCACCTGATGCTGGGTGGAGGAACCTCATAGGCCAATAGCCAGAATCAAATAGTTCAGTCAGGAAAATTTTGTTATTCATCTATAAGGGTGGCATATATTGATGAGAAATATAGCCATCAAAAAATTAACAATTAGCTTGGATATGGAATGTAAAATTAAAAAAAAAAAAAAGTATGAATTCACAAATAATTAAATTTATTTATTAAATTATTTATTTATTAAATTATTTATTTATTTATTTATTTATTAAATTATTTATTTATTAAATTTATCTAATGATGAAAACGTGTACAGTAAATTCATTGTTAGCAATCTTTCGCTTGTAAATTCATCATATGGTAAATTATTCTTGGCTGAAATCAGAATTTAATTATTGCTTTTAAGAATTTGTTAACAGGAGTTAAAGTGTTAGGGTTAGGTTTAGGGAAAGCCTACATTATAAGAGCAATTTATCTGATCTGATAGATACCTGCGATGAATTTACTATACGATGAATTCATTGACGATGAATCGATTGGGATGAATTTACTGACAATAAATTTCGTGAGAATGAATTTACTTATAAAAATATCAAAGTAGAAATTAAGATTGAAATATAATAATCAAAGGGAAATAACTCTAGTAAATTTAAAAAAAAAGTTGTTTCCCTTAGATTACTTTTTCAGTTGTTCTTTACAAAATGAGTATTCTTTCTCAAAGGGAATAATTCAAGAAACATTTTATTAGAGTTAGTTCCCTTTGACCATTCTAGTTTAATTTTAATTATTTCTAATAAATCTAACATAAACAAAGGGAAACCATTCTTGACTGATAAATTATTCATTGATCTACTAGGAAAAAAGAAGACGGGAATAGGGATTAGGGTTAGGGTTAGGGTTAGTTTAATGGGAAAATAAATAATCTATCAGTCTAGAGTGGTTCCTCTTTGTTTATGTTAGACTTATATGAAATAACCAGATTATTGATAGGTACAGAAATAAAGAATACTGTAAATGTAAAGATAAACAGAAAACGAATGCAAGGGAATTAACATAAGAAATCTTTTTATTAGAGTTCATTTTGACCATTTCAATCCAAATTTATAGTTTTGCATTTTCAATCAGATTCATCACTGTAAATTCTGTAAATCACTGTAATTTCACCATTTGGTAAATTTATCCCACATAAATTTATTGAATCAAATCAATCTCTTAAAAAAAAGAAATAGCCCGAACTTAGTGGCGGCTATATTGGAAACATACAAAACACCTAACCCTAACCCTAGCACTGTAACTATTTTTTCAAAATTCTTAGAAGCAATGATTAAATTCTGAATTTAGCCACAAATAATTTACCAGTGATAATTTTACCATATGATGAATTTACTGGAGATAAATTTACCAAATGTTGAAATTACCAACGACAAATTTACCTTGCGATGAATTCATCGTACATATTTTCAAATTATTTTTAGCTATTTTTTCAAATTCTTAGAAGCAATGATTAAATTCTGAATTTAGCCACAAATAATTTACCATTGATAATTTTACCATATGAGGAATTTACTGGATATAAATTTACCAAATGTTGAAATTACCAACGATGAATTTACCTTGCGATAAATACATATTTTAATCATTATATATTTCCTAATTTTTGAAATTATTTCTGAGCTCATATTATTTTCTTTTTTACATGTTAATTATTAATTGTTAATCTTTCGATGACATTTTTTCTCATCAATAGATGCGCCCTTGTCTAAACATCCAACATCCTTTTTGTTAAAGATAACTTTACCATAAAATAAGCTCAAAAATACTAGTTAAATTCATTAATCTTTTAATTAACAAATTCTGGCATTACTGCAAATTCGTTGCTTTTACAGATGCAAATTGGTCTATGAGGTCAAGAATCTGTTTTTCTTTTAAAGTTTCTTCTCTTTCTACACTCAGAAGAGCAAGATCACAAAGTCTGCCTTGACCAATGGAGGTTCTCAAATGGGCAAATATTAGTTTTAACATTCAGATCTCTCATGGCTAGCAAGGGAAACTGCGGTGGTTAGCATTATCTGAAAAAATAACTAGACTAAAACTACCACCCTAGTTTACACAGATGAATGTTCTTTCTACCAGTGCCTCTTAATTGTGCTCCCTTTAAATGGCACCCCTTTTAAGTAGTACCATTTAAGTGGTGCTCTGCCTGCCATACGATGAAAAAAGCCAATAGCTGTAATAATTATAATTATTCAGTGTTGTGGGTTCTATCAGAACATATAATTAAACAATTTTTTTCAATATATTTCTATCATAAAACAATTAAATTTTTTCTAAAGTAAAAGATGGGGACAGGCACAGCACTATACGTTCAAAAGAAAAAAAGGACCAAATCTGGAAGAAGATTCTAACAAACTTATTTTTTTTTTAAGAATAATTCTCTTATGTAGTGAGAAATAATAATACCTTGTACTTTTTGAAGATAGCCACAGAATCTGTTTTAATAATAATTACTCTTAAACTAATTGTCCTATCAAAGTTTTCACAATGGTTTTCAACTAAATAGCTGCAGGGACCTTTGCTTGAATTTGTAAACTTAATCAGAAAAATAACAAAATCTTGGTTTTAGAATATTTTTCATCTCGACAAAATCATGTTTTCTGACTTATAAAATAAAGAAAAAAGATTTCCCCCCCCCCCATTAATGAATTTTAAATGCCACTGGAAGCCATGTTGTATCACAGTGGTGAGGAACAACATATAAAATGTCTCCATGTTTCCACCTTGTGCTTTTCCAATATCACCACCAAATCTGTTTTAATGCTAATTATTCCTATATCAAAGTTTTCTCAATGGTTTTCAATAACATTAGATGTGATTGATAAGATATCAAAAGTTAATCACAATAAGACAATTACAAAGGTAGCTTTTTTAAAATAGTATCCAAGGTAGCAAACAGCCAAATCCTTAAAATGATTATAATTTAATTTATCAACCTAAATAATGTTTAAGAAGAGTAATTTGCTATATTAAGTGTTCTTAATATCATGCTAAAGACCTATCATAATTTTACCACCAGAAAGTTTTTATTTTTAAGATGGCACATATTGTATATTTTCAACATGGTGTCCCTCTACATATTTTCTCATGCAGTTTAAATTCTTTTGATATATTATTCCCGACTACAAAAGGAGGGTTTTCTTAAACAAATCAGCCTATTAACTTTTTTGAAAGCATTAAAACTATTTCCTAAAGTAGAATATCTAGTGGACGCCATCTTGAAAAATAAAAACCTTTTGATGGTCAAACTATGTTAGACTTTTGATATATTACTAAGCACACGTAATACTACAAATTACTACAATTAAAGTATTTTCTAGGGTGATTAATTAACTAAATATGAGCATCTTTGTTTTCTAGACTAGTTCTTCTCTCAGACTGGTTGCCATATGAAGGCCAATCTTAGTCTGCCCTACTATTTACCCATAGCTTGGGGGGGGGTAGAAGAGATGCAAATGAAAATGCCTGGAAAGATGTTGAATTTGAGCTTTTGTATTCTGAAAGGTGATTGCTAAGAAATAGATTGTAATGTGTGTTGGAGGATTGGCCTAAGTAGATGATTAGCCATTCACAAAAAAACATGAATGGAGATCATGAGAAAAGAGATTATCAATTAACTACAAATTTTAACACCACTTGTCATCAGTCATCATCATCATCATCATCATGTCATGCCAGTAGTGCAGATATCCATGACAATCTCTCACCAACCCTCCCTATCAGTCATTCACCCCAGGAGGTCCTCCACACAGCATGCTGCATCTGCACATAGCTGGTCTATGTAGGTCTTTGCTGGATGACCCACAATGGTATATCCATGTGCCGGCTTCCACATAAGGACATCGCTTATTAGCTCATCCTTACTTCTCCAGCAGTGTCCGGCATGTCTTGTTCACCTTACTCAAATGGGGGCATGTGGCCATATAGTTGCTTTCTTGTGAGATGTTGCTTCCATGATTTGTTCAAGATCACACACAGCATCCTTGTGAAACTCTCATTCAGTCTATTTTTCAGGTGCCTCGTCAAGGTCCAAGTGGTGCAGCCATACAACAACACCGACACCACCACAGCCTGGAAAGGCATGAAAACTAAAATAAATGAAAGTTGTGTAAAGAGAAGTTTTCATTCCATTTTATTTGCAAACACTATGAGCAATTATCTGAGAAGCTGCATCTGCAAGCCAATCAGCTACTGGCCTTGGCTCCAAAATAAACCCTGCAATATAGCAATAAATTATTACTTATTACCTTAAGACATAATGATAGAAGGTCAGATTCTAGCTCAGGTAAATACCTTCAGATACCTGGGCTTCACAGTTGCCATCAATAGACTCAATATCAACAATAGAATCAATGCAGAGCTTGATCTCCAAATTTCAAATGCTTCCAAAGTATTTAGTCAGCTGAAGAGGTGAGTCTGGTTCAACAGAGACATCTCCTTGAAAACTAAATGTGCAGTATACGCGCCATAGTTCTCTCACCCCTCCTATACGGTGCAGAAGCCTGAATGATATACAAAGCAGATGCCCATAGACTACATGCGTCACTTGTGCAGCATATTAAATGTCAGGTGGTGGCAACATGTTTCAAACAGGACCATCTTGAAGAGAACTGGACTCTCTGGCATGCACAAAATACTTGTCCAACAACTTGAGATGGGCTGGCCACTTAAACAGACTTGGGGATGACAGACTACCAAAGCAGATTCTGTACTCTCAACTGAGAGAGGGTCACGTAGAACCAGTAGACCAAAGCTCAGGTACAAAGACAACATCAAAAGAAACCTGAAGGACTTTAACATCTCCATAGGCAATTGGCAAGATGCAACCAGAGACCAATTAAATTGGAGGAAAATGATTCGCATGGTGTCATCATCGGATATGATGGACAGCAAGTCATAGTAGTATTACCTTAAATTCATTTTCTTTGTCATCACTCACCAAATTTTTATTTGATTATATTTCCATTAATTCATATTTATTTCTATTTGTTTTCTATTTTTCATCATTTACCTCAGTTGATAGAGAATTTGGCTAGGAATCACAAGGTTCCTGATTCGATACCTGTCCTTGCCAACTCAGCGTATGAGTAGCACAGGGATATGTGCTGTAAAGTGAGGAGCTGATGGTAAGTGTGGCGCTCCACCTCAGATACAAAAACAATCTCCTTGGTCTAGCGCTAGTGAAAAGGGGATAGACTCCCTCACTGGCTGGCTGATACCGACATTAGGCTGCGCCCCCAACAACTTTACTACTTACTATTATAGATATATTTCATCCTATTCATTTAGATTTTATTTATATCTTAGCTCCCATTTATCTTTTTCTCTAAGCCCTTCATTAGAGTCCAAGGGATGCAGCCATACAGTTGCACTGACATGGAAGGATTTTTGCTTCATTATAAAACTAGAAGTGGCTACCCGACGTCGCCTGGGTTGAGGAGGAATTTTTAAAAAGTTAGCCTTGGAGATCCATTATTACTTATCGTGAGTCAGATCCTCGCTGACTGCCCCATAAAAATCCCCACGGAAATATATAACAATATAGCAAGAAATTTCCATTCAAGGATATACAATTTAAAAAAAAAAAAGATATGAATGATACAATTAATTCAATCAATCAATATTATATTTAAAAAAAAAAAAAGAAAAAAAAAAGACATACAAAAAAGAAAAGAAACTTTTCAAATTTGAATTTTTATATATCTGCCCAAATATAAATAAAATCTTCATTATTCTTGCTCAAAAACCAAGCCCTGGTGATATTTAATGTGTATATATATTTACTTTGTCGTTAATAGTTTTATTTTCGAAGTTTCCTTCGGACATACATGCAGACAAACTGCCCTTTATAGATAAAGCAAAAATTATTCCAAACTGTAGCCATGTCAGTGCAACTGTATGGTTGTATCACTTGGACTATAATAAAACGCTTAGAGAAAAAGATAGATGGAAGCTACACAAGGATACTACATACTGTCTTGAAAGAATCTTGGAAGCAGCACCCCACAAGAAAGCAACTGTTCGGCCACTTCCCACCAATCATACAAACTATCTGAGTAAGATGAAAAAGATATGTGGACATCTACACATGGACCCACTAGAGTAACCTGAAAAGCAAAAACCGGATCATATTACCTTTAGGCACCCCTTTTTGATCTTGATTAAGAAAGGACATGTTTTTCATTTACACCGTCAATATCCGGTTGTTGGTTAGGGGTTAGGGTTAGGGGTTAGTTTTATAATGTTAAAAAAATCTAAAAATCGTCTGTTAAAACAACCGGATATTGACAGTGTAAATGAAAAACATGTCCTTTCTTAAACGAGATCAAAAATGAGTGCCTAAAGGTCATATAGTCCCAAAACCTACATCAATCAGCACTGGTCGGATTCTGGATGATTTGCAGAGAAGCCCCCAGGGGTGATTACTGATAGAGACGGTGTCAGATTAAACGAATTCAATGTTAGATTAAATGAGTAACTCCAACGATAGAAATCCGATGGGAACAATCTTTCATTCACTGATCCTCTTCACACGGCCTTGTCTATTTTTCTGTTAAAATAATTGTCCGTTAAAAGACACTGCGTCTTGTGAAAATTCCGAACGCTTCTTCTGCACGAGGAACTCTCTTGAATCAATCAATCAACGCTCAGCTCGCTCGGATATAAGGGAAGCAACTCTGGTGGATTAACAATGGGTATCTAATGCTGCCAGCATGACCTGATGATGATGATCTGTATTTTAAATTTTTCATAAAGTTTTATATATATATATTTATATTTTCATAATGTAAATTTCTGTATTTGTCATATTTATCTATATTTTATTTTTGTTTTCATCATATACATTTATATTTTATTTATATTTTCATTATCTATACATATATAAAGGGCAGTTGTGTGTATATGTATGTCCAGAGGAAACTTTGAAAATAAAACAATTATAGACAAAGTAATTATATATACGCATTAAATATCACCAGGGCTTGGTTTTGAGCAAAAATAATAGAGATTTGATTTATATTCATGAAGATAATTAAAAAATAAAATTTAAGTGATAACAGCATGGATTTTTTTTTCATTTAATATTTTAGATAGTAGACATTAACATTTCTTTTCAGAGTAGCTGGATCAATGCAAGGTCTATTTTTTTTTTTTTTACTTTACTGTCGTAAGGAAGATTTCTTCTCTGGACTTTTGGATTAGATTATTTATATATATATATATATATATATATATATATATATATATATATATATATATTATGCATTTATTTCATCATATTTATTTCTGTTTAATCCATGAAAGGGTTAAGCAGGCTGAATGACACATGGCTTATCATTATACATAAGTAAATAAATCCAAGGTAATTTTATTTTGAATTTACCTCAACCATTTTCACTACAAAAGATCATATATGTAAGCATCTGACTCAGGGGAAAATTTTTTTATTTTGTACTAGTATGTAGAAAACAGATTTTTCTGTTTTTTTTTCAATGCTCAGACTTTTAGGAAAGCTTTATTACACTTTACTTGGACTACAATCTGACTGACGTTTTCGGAGTGCTACTTTTATATATCTCAGATTTCCAAGGGGGGGGGGTAATCAAGGTGGATTCTCGCTGATTGGCTGGTACCGACATCAGGCTGCCCCGATGACTTTACTTTTTACTTATTAGTATAATACCATTAAACAATTTTATTACTTATACCTTCATTGGAGGCACATGGTCTAATGGTTAGAGTCATAGGAAATGGACTCGTCGACCCAAGTTCAATTCCTGGATGAAGCTGTTTGAATTTAACATAGCGTTAAATACCTTGGGAAAGGTATGGATCCAATTGATCGACCTGTAGTAAAAACAGAACCAGTGCTAAGACTTTTAGGGAAAGCTTTATTACACTTTACTCTGACTATGATCTGACTGACGTTTTCAGACTGCTACTTTTATACATCTCAGATTTCCAAGGGGAGGTAATTAAGGTGGATTATTAGTACACAGATAAAGTATAATGGTTTAAATTATTGATTCAGCATATTCTTTTGTTTCAGGTTTTGACCAATGTCCTGCAAACTAGTGTCAGTTAGACTCTATCAGTGAGAAAAGCAGCACCATGACACAATTCACTCCTCCAGTAATTTGGAAACGGCATGCTGTGCTGCTTGCTATTCATACCAGAAGCTCCAATACAAAGATTTCAGAGTGTTTGGGTGTCAATCTGTGGACAATGCAGAGGATTTCGAAAAGAGTTGGAAGAGTCCATTGACAATTACATACTTATGGAAACTTGGTAGCTTCACTCTGATTGTTCTTGTACATTATTAGTTATCTCCCTTGGACTGTCTCAGTTGAAGGAACTCTTTAGCAAAAAAGTTAAAAAGTTAGTTGACAACCAATGTCAATAGGCAGTCTAATGGCAGTCACTCTAATGGTGGACGATCATCGTAGTGCATGAAGACATTTACTATTCCTCATACAAGATGAGAAAAGGCCATTTTTTAAAAATTAAAGGCTATAAATGACAAGAGGAAAACAGTGCTGCAAAGCTTTTCAACAAGCAAGTTTATTTGTTTATTAATTTATTATTTATTATTATTTGTATTATTAGGACTATTGTCCTCATCTTCATTGTTATTTGTACAATGTTTTGGCTGATGTGTCCTCCGGCCTTCTTCAGGTATTTCTGGTTGGACTCGGGAACCTTCTTGTCATAATCGGGAGCCATCACGAAACTTTGAACCTAACCCTTTATTCAGTCCACAGGGGTAACAATGAAGATGAGGACAATAGTCCGAATAATTCAAATAATACTGATCATCAAGCCTCATCTCAAAAATTCAGAGAAATAATTTATTATTTGTTTGTTTATCTTATTTTGATTTTGAATTATTCTATTTGTTTATTTTATCATTGTATATGATTGATTTTTATTTGTTTATTATTTTTGGAAATATAATTCTGTCATATTTTGATTTTGATTTAATAAAAAAAATTAAGTAAAGTCATTGGGGTGGCCTAAAGTCAGTATCAGCCAATCAGTGAGGGAGTCTATCTCCTTTTCACTAGTGCTAGACCAAAGAAGATTGTTTTTGAATTTGAGATGGAGTGCCACACCTACCATAAGCTCCTTACTTTACCGGTCAGATCCCTATGTTACTCATACACTGAGTTGGCAAGGGCCGGTATTGAACTAGGAACCTTGTGGTTTCTAGCTGAACGCTCTACCGACTGAGCTAACCTGGCCCCTAATATGCCTTTTATTTTCATTTTAATCATATATTTCGATTTTCTTTTATTCTTAAAAATATAATTCTGTTTTTTGTTTAATTCTAATCATATAATTCAATTTTATTTGAATAATAAGAGGGTTAGTCAAAAAGTAATGCCATTTTGTTTAGGACAGATAAAATTACCAACACAGGAACATGTATCATGCATCAAAAAGCTGGTCCTCTTTGGATTACTTCTCTACATAGTCACCATTTCACTCAATAGCAATGTTCTACCTTTGAATGAGAGCATGTATCCCTACCCCTTAAAATTCTTTTGACTGTTCTTTGAGCCACTTCTTCACTACATATTTCACTTCTTCATCACTGGAATAATGTTTGCCTTTCAAACTCTCTTTCATTCTGTTGACTGTTCTTTGAGCCACTTCTTCACTTATGTCACTTCTTCATCACTGGAATTGTTTGCCTCTAAAACTCTCTTTCATTTGTTCTGTTGACTGTTCTTTGAGCCACTTCTTCACTACATATTTCACTTCTTCATCACTGGAATAATGTTTGCCTCTCAAACCTCTTTCATGGGATCAGCTTCATTTTGATGTATGATACACGTTTCTGTGTTGGTAATTATACCTGTCCTAAACAAAATGGCATTTCTTTCTGACTCACCCTTGTATATTCTGTTTAATTTTCATTTTAATCTTATATTTCTGTTTTATCTTAATCAATCATATATTTTGATTTTATTTCTATTTTAATCAGAAATAAGTAAAGTAAGTAAAGTCGTCAGGGCAGCCTAATGTCAGTATCAGCCATACAGTGAGTATCTCCTTTTCACTAGCGCTAGACCAAGGAGATTATTTTAGTGTCTGAGATGGAACCCCACACCTACCATCAGCTCCTTACTTTACCGCACAGATCTCTGTGCTACTCATATGGTGAGTTGGCGTGGGCCGGTATTGAACCAGGAGCATTTGTGGACCCTAGCCGAACATAAATAAGATGCTTATATTAATCATTATGTCCCATCTAAGTACGGAGCAGGTTCATGGCTACTTAACTTTGAGGGTTCATATAATAGTGTTTTTAGTTGGACACAAAGACCTTCTGATGCTTATATTAATTACTATCTTACATCTAGGCACTGACTGGGTCCCTGCCTATTTAAATTTGAACTATAATAGTTTCGTTTAGTCAGATAAACAGTCCATATGATGTTTATATCTTCTACCATGTTCCTTGCTACTTAACTTTGTAGGCCACCCTGTTGGTGGGGCGTTAGAATGCACTGACTGCACCTCTGCAGAGGGGTAAGATTCCTTCAATGGGGCTACCTTTGGCCGTGGGTGGTGACCCGTGATGCTTGAGGATAGAACCCAGGTGGATGAGCAGTTCATGACTTGCAATATTCCACTTTGGCCCTATTTTGGGCTAGACGGGCGGTCGGAGAGGCCCCCTCCGATCACATCAAGCCCTAGCACCTATATGATTTTCCCAACCCTATTGCCCTTATGGCAAGCCCCAACCCCTTTTTATCATATGGGTGCTAGAAGGTGTGACTGAGGGTCTACATGTCCTGGGAATGACATTAAACTCTCTGATGGTGAGGTTCCAGTTTTGGAGGTCTGGGGAATGTGGAGCGCCCCTTCATTACCATTGCTCCCTGGTCCACTCTGACCCGGAGTGGTAGTACCTGTTAGGGTCCCATCTATGGGTTAAATAGAAAAATGTATTTATAAAAAAAATTGTATTATCCATTAAGAATTGATTTATTTCAAAACTTTATCGGCATTAAATGACCCACTGAGGTTGATATGCCGTAAAACAAAACAAACCAAACCGGAGTGGTAGTACCTGTTATGGTCCCATATATGGGTTAAATAGAAAAATGTATTAATAAAAAAAATTGTATTATCCATTAAGAATTGATTTATTTCAAAACTTTATCGGCATTAAATGACCCACTGAGGTTGATGTGCCGTAAAACCAAACCAAACCAAACGAAATTAACTTTGTAGGTTCCCATAATTGTTCTGTTTAGACTGACACATTCTGATGATTATATCAATTGTTATCTTCCATCTAAGTACTGAGCAGTTTCCTGCCTTTTAAACTTTTAGGGTTCCTATAATAGTTTTGTTTGGTCTCCTATACAAACCTTAGGATGCTTATATTAATTATCTTTCATCTAAATACTGATTAGGTTCATGGCTACTTAACTTTTTGTTTTGTTTAGACTGACACAAATACTTGTATCAATTATTATCTTCTATTTAAGTGCTGATTAGGTTCATGCCTACCTGTTTGATGGTTCCCTTAATAGTTTTGCTTAACCTGGCACAGGGGTCTTAGGATACTTATATCAATTTCACTTAGCGCTAATACCCTTGGGAAAGGTATGAATCCTACTATCCCTCCAGCTATGGATAAATAGTAGGGCAGACTGGGCTCTTTAACCTTGGTTAGGCAACCGCTCTAGGAGAAAGAAAACTCAGAATTCAAATCTGTTGAACTCCGCTTAAGAAAATGACCTTGTGTTATATCCTGCTCGTACGGAGGGGTTGGTTAATATATATATATCAATTGATATCAATAATCTAAGTACAGTGCAGGTTCCTGCCTACTTAACTTTGAGGGTTCCTATAAAAGTTTTGTTTATTTTGATACACAGACCTTAGAATGTTTATATTATCTTCTATCTAATTAGTGAGCAGGTTTCTTCCTACATAACTTTGAAGGTTCCAATATTTGTTGGACAAAGTTGTCTGCATTTCATATAGTGTTAATTAACGATGGGAAAGTTACGCCTCCAATTATTCTCCCTCAATTTATGAGTAAATATTAGGGCAGACTAAGATCTTTAACCTTGGTTAGGCCACCAGTCTAGGAGAAGGAAAACTGAATTCAAACTCTTCTTAAGAAATTAAACATGTGTCACATTCTACTTGTGTGGAGGGAATTGGTAAATATACAAGGTGTCCACAAAGTCTGGGTACATGGAGATTTCATTATTGTATTTATTGATATTATTTTTCCGAGAAGGCAGATATGGTAATTTAGCAGTAAATAAAATCATAACATAAACAACCAAACATAAGAAATAATAATTTTACTTTTTTACTTTTGTTTAAATTAAATAAAAAATACTTTGGTTATTTCCTAGTTGAGTAACGTGATATTACAGAGTGACCCAGAAAAAACAGAACCCAAATTATTTATTTTCCCATTAAACTAACCCTAAACCCCAATCCTAACCCTAACGCTAAACCCTAACCCTACCCCCCCTAGTTGAAAAACATGATATTACAGAGTGACCCAGAAAAAACAGAACCCAAATTATTTATTTTCCCATTAAACTAACCCTAAACCCCAACCCTAACCCTAACCCTAAACCCTAACCCCCCCCCTAGTTGAGTAACATGATATTACAGAGTGACCCAGAAAAAACAGAACCCACAAATTTTGTAATAAAACTGTTAATTTTAATTTTAATTTTTTAAAAAGTTTAAGTCCAAGGGTTTAGGGTTAGGGTTTAGGGTTACAGTTAGGGTTAGTTTAATGGGAAAATAAATAAATAATTTGGGTTCTGTTTTTTCTGGGTCACTCTGTAATATCATGTTACTCAACTAGGAAATAACCAAATACTTTTATCTCCATGTACCCAGACTTTGTGGACACCCTGTATATGTATATTAGTTTTGTTTAGTCTGGCAAAGAGACTTTAGGATACTTATATAAATTCTTATCTTTTATCTAAGAAATGAGAAGTTTCATGGCTACTTAACTCTGAGGATAATAGTTTTATTTAGTCTGATACTCAGGCATTAGAATCCTTATGTTAACTGTTATCTTCCATCTAAGTACTTAGCAGGTTCCTGGCTATTTAAGTTCCTGGCTATTTATCTTTGAGAGTCCCCATAATAGTTTTTTTAGACTGACACATAGGATGCTTATATTAATTGCTATCATCCATCTAAGTACTGAGCAGGTTCATGGCCACTTAACTTAGAGGGTTCCTATAATAGTTTTGTTTAATCGGGTATACAGGCTTTATAATGCTCATATTAATTATTATCTTCCATCTAAGTACTTAGCCAGTTCCCGCCTACTTAACATTGACGGTTCCTATAATAATTTTTTTTTTTTTTTACTCTGGCCCACTGGCCTTAGGGTGCTTAAATTAATTGTTATCTTACATCTAAGAACCGAGCAGATTCATGGCTACTTGACTTTCATGATATAATAGGAACTGGTGCTTTTAGCAAGATTTGTCTGTAAAAGAGCTCTCTCTTTAATGCTGAGAAATACATTTGGTTAAATCCTATTTAATTTTTTATTATTATTATTATTATTATTTATTTTTTATTATTATTATTTTTATTATTATTTATTTTTTATTATTTATTTTATCATTATTATTATTATTATTTATTTATTTTTATTATTATTATTATTATTATTTTATTATTATTCCGTCCACTAAGGACGATGGCGTAGTGTCCCCCCAAAAAAAATTATCTGCGCAAGTGACTCTACATGCCAATTTTTGAGTGACAGTCTTTGGTGCACTGAATGCACACAAGCTGTGATGCTTTCTGGGGCTGCTGACTTTTCTCTTTCTTTCTGTCTCTCTTTGCTCTCAAGGCTACTCTCCTCTCTGTCTTACCCCTCTTGCTTAACGTTAAGGCGCCAGGCCGCTCTATTTTTTGCATCTACCTCCCACGTGTTTGTGTCAATATGGCATATCCTCATAACTCTCCTGCAGACATCTTTAAATCGTAGGCGTGGTCTACAAACTGATTGGGAGCCTTTTACTAATTTGCCGTACAAAAGATCTTTTGGGATGCATCCATTTTCCATTCTCCTGACATGTCCAAGTCAGCAAAGGTGCCTCTCATAGAGAATGGAGAACATGCTGTTCATGTCAGTGCAATCCAGTATGGTTTCTTGAACACATCATATTTTGAACAGAATTAATGTTTTATTCATTGTTCATTTCTGTTTGGGCATATTCAGCTTCAGTCTCATACATCTTGAACAAATCTGTATTTCGAAGAAAAAGTTACTTTTCATTAATTTTTGCTTTTCGTAAATAGTAAATACAGTTTTCAGTTTCAATACTTTTTGTATACTACTTCAAGCTTGATATTTTTTTAACAGAATCCGATGGTATATACGTGTCGGCTAATAACCAAGAAAAGAGATGTTATTCAGATTTGAAATCTAGCATATACCTTAATAACTAAGAAACACACCAAATTTAGTTATTGATTTTTACTAATTAAAGGATACAATTAATTATACAAAAATCAAACGATTTGCAGAAAGATTTGCTGCTTCTAACATTAAACTTTGGCTGGCTGCTGGCAATATCAGCAGTGATCCAAAATGGCCACTACAACTATTACTTCGATTTGACCTTCCTAAAATAGTAAACATAGCTCTATTTCTATTAAAACTAATAGCGAACATTACTGCCAATGCATGTTTTAATATCACCTTGATTCAATAGGCAAAATTTGAATCAAATCCGTTTTCAAAAATTGTTCTGTAATTTAGTATGAACTGTTAAAATCTTTTGAAGAACTAAAAAAATCAACTTTTCAAAAATATATTTTTAAGTGAAAGAAAAAAAAAAGTAATACGAACAAATTTACATATATGAACAAACAAAAATTAAATGAACAAATTTTTATCAATATTTTTTTCCGAATACTTTCATATTTCTTAGAATATAATATATCCATTTTTAATCAGTGAAACTCAAAACTTTATTTGGAAGAAACTATTCATAAAATAAAGAAGTTTGAATTAATATGCTAAATATTCTATCAACAAATAAGCTAATGTTTAGTTATTAGCTTCTTTGTTACTTTTAGAGGTCAAAAAAGAAATAAATTACACTGATACATTTTATCACTAACTCAACAAGCAATTAAAAACTGAATTTAAAATTGTTTTATGTACAAAAAAGTTTAAAAAAAATTGATACAAAACATTCACGATATGAGTTACTTTTTGAAATATTCTACCCCCCCCCAAAAAAAAAATACAATCCGCAAATTCTTACCAATTAAAAAAAGTTTTGGATATAAAAAAAGTGGACACCTACATACTATTATTATTTTCAAATTGCTAACTGGATTTGGAACTGAACCATTCACCTTTCAATTAAACTTTTGGTAGAAAACATTATTCTATTTACGATATAACCATGCTTCAAATTGCTAACTGGATTTGAAACTGAACCATTTACCTTTCAATGAAACTTTTGGTAGAAAACATTATTCTATTTACGATATAACCATGCTTCAAATTGCTAACTGGATTTGAAACTGAACCATTTACCTTTCAATGAAACTTTTGGTAGAAAACATTATTCTATTTACGATATAACCATGCTTCAAATTGCTAACTGGATTTGAAACTGAACCATTTACCTTTCAATGAAACTTTTGGTAGAAAACATTATTCTATTTACGATATAACCATGCTTCAAATTGCTAACTGGATTTGAAACTGAACCATTTACCTTTCAATGAAACTTTTGGTAGAAAACATTATTCTATTTACGATATAACCATGCTTCAAATTGCTAACTGGATTTGAAACTGAACCATTTACCTTTCAGTGAAACTTTTGGTAGAAAACATTATTCTATTTACGATATAACCATGCTTCAAATTGCTAACTGGATTTGAAACTGAACCATTTACCTTTCAGTGAAACTTTTGGTAGAAAACATTATTCTATTTACGATATAACCATGCTTCAAATTGCTAACTGGATTTGAAACTGAACCATTTACCTTTCAGTGAAACTTTTGGTAGAAGAAAGTATTCTATTTACGATATAACCATGCTTCAAATTGCTAACTGGATTTGAAACTGAACCATTTACCTTTCAATGAAACTTTTGGTAGAAAACATTATTCTATTTACGATATAACCATGCTTCAATTGCTAACTGGATTTGAAACTGAACCATTTACCTTTCAATGAAACTTTTGGTAGAAAACATTATTCTATTTACGATATAACCATGCTTCAAATTGCTAACTGGATTTGAAACTGAACCATTTACCTTTCAATGAAACTTTTGGTAGAAAACATTATTCTATTTACGATATAACCATGCTTCAAATTGCTAACTGGATTTGAAACTGAACCATTTACCTTTCAGTGAAACTTTTGGTAGAAAACATTATTCTATTTACGATATAACCATGCTTCAAATTGCTAACTGGATTTGAAACTGAACCATTTACCTTTCAGTGAAACTTTTGGTAGAAAACATTATTCTATTTACTATATAACCATGCTTCAAATTGCTAACTGGATTTGAAACTGAACCATTTACCTTTCAGTGAAACTTTTGGTAGAAGAAAGTATTCTATTTACGATATAACCATGCTTCAAATTGCTAACTGGATTTGAAACTGAACCATTTACCTTTCAATGAAACTTTTGGTAGAAAACATTATTCTATTTACGATATAACCATGCTTCAAATTGCTAACTGGATTTGAAACTGAACCATTTACCTTTCAATGAAACTTTTGGTAGAAAACATTATTCTATTTACGATATAACCATGCTTCAAATTGCTAACTGGATTTGAAACTGAACCATTTACCTTTCAATGAAACTTTTGGTAGAAAACATTATTCTATTTACGATATAACCATGCTTCAAATTGCTAACTGGATTTGAAACTGAACCATTTACCTTTCAGTGAAACTTTTGGTAGAAGAAAGTATTCTATTTACGATATAACCATGCTTCAAATTGCTAACTGGATTTGAAACTGAACCATTTACCTTTCAATGAAACTTTTGGTAGAAAACATTATTCTATTTACGATATAACCATGCTTCAAATTGCTAACTGGATTTGAAACTGAACCATTTACCTTTCAATGAAACTTTTGGTAGAAAACATTATTCTATTTACGATATAACCATGCTTCAAATTGCTAACTGGATTTGAAACTGAACCATTTACCTTTCAGTGAAACTTTTGGTAGAAAACATTATTCTATTTACGATATAACCATGCTTCAAATTGCTAACTGGATTTGAAACTGAACCATTTACCTTTCAGTGAAACTTTTGGTAGAAAACATTATTCTATTTACGATATAACCATGCTTCAAATTGCTAACTGGATTTGAAACTGAACCATTTACCTTTCAGTGAAACTTTTGGTAGAAGAAAGTATTCTATTTACGATATAACCATGCTTCAAATTGCTAACTGGATTTGAAACTGAACCATTTACCTTTCAATGAAACTTTTGGTAGAAAACATTATTCTATTTACGATATAACCATGCTTCAAATTGCTAACTGGATTTGAAACTGAACCATTTACCTTTCAATGAAACTTTTGGTAGAAAACATTATTCTATTTACGATATAACCATGCTTCAAATTGCTAACTGGATTTGAAACTGAACCATTTACCTTTCAATGAAACTTTTGGTAGAAAATTATTCTATTTACGATATAACCATGCTTCAAATTGCTAACTGGATTTGAAACTGAACCATTTACCTTTCAATGAAACTTTTGGTAGAAAACATTATTCTATTTACGATATAACCATGCTTCAAATTGCTAACTGGATTTGAAACTGAACCATTTACCTTTCAGTGAAACTTTTGGTAGAAAACATTATTCTATTTACGATATAACCATGCTTCAAATTGCTAACTGGATTTGAAACTGAACCATTTACCTTTCAATGAAACTTTTGGTAGAAAAAGTATTCTATTTACGATATAACCATGCTTCAAATTGCTAACTGGATTTGAAACTGAACCATTTACCTTTCAATGAAACTTTTGGTAGAAAACATTATTCTATTTACGATATAACCATGCTTCAAATTGCTAACTGGATTTGAAACTGAACCATTTACCTTTCAATGAAACTTTTAGAAAACATTATTCTATTTACGATATAACCATGCTTCAAATTGCTAACTGGATTTGAAACTGAACCATTTACCTTTCAATGAAACTTTTGGTAGAAAACATTATTCTATTTACGATATAACCATGCTTCAAATTGCTAACTGGATTTGAAACTGAACCATTTACCTTTCAGTGAAACTTTTGGTAGAAAAATATTCTATTTACGATATAACCATGCTTCAAATTGCTAACTGGATTTGAAACTGAACCATTTACCTTTCAATGAAACTTTTGGTAGAAAAAGTATTCTATTTACGATATAACCATGCTTCAAATTGCTAACTGGATTTGAAACTGAACCATTTACCTTTCAATGAAACTTTTGGTAGAAAACATTATTCTATTTACGATATAACCATGCTTCAAATTGCTAACTGGATTTGAAACTGAACCATTTACCTTTCAATGAAACTTTTGGTAGAAAACATTATTCTATTTACGATATAACCATGCTTCAAATTGCTAACTGGATTTGAAACTGAACCATTTACCTTTCAATGAAACTTTTGGTAGAAAACATTATTCTATTTACGATATAACCATGCTTCAAATTGCTAACTGGATTTGAAACTGAACCATTTACCTTTCAGTGAAACTTTTGGTAGAAAACATTATTCTATTTACGATATAACCATGCTTCAAATTGCTAACTGGATTTGAAACTGAACCATTTACCTTTCAGTGAAACTTTTGGTAGAAAACATTATTCTATTTACTCCATGCTTCAAATTGCTAACTGGATTTGAAACTGAACCATTTACCTTTCAGTGAAACTTTTGGTAGAAGAAAGTATTCTATTTACGATATAACCATGCTTCAAATTGCTAACTGGATTTGAAACTGAACCATTTAAATTCAATGAAACTTTTGGTAGAAAACATTATTCTATTTACGATATAACCATGCTTCAAATTGCTAACTGGATTTGAAACTGAACCATTTACCTTTCAATGAAACTTTTGGTAGAAAACATTATTCTATTTACGATATAACCATGCTTCAAATTGCTAACTGGATTTGAAACTGAACCATTTACCTTTCAATGAAACTTTTGGTAGAAAACATTATTCTATTTACGATATAACCATGCTTCAAATTGCTAACTGCTGAACCATTTACCTTTCAATGAAACTTTTGGTAGAAACATTATTCTATTTACTATATAACCATGCTTCAAATTGCTAACTGGATTTGAAACATTAAACTTTTGGTAGAAAACATTATTCTATTTACTATATAACCATGCTTCAAATTGCTAACTGGATTTGAAACTGAACCATTTACCTTTCAGTGAAACTTTTGGTAGAAACATTATTCTATTTACGATATAACCATGCTTCAAATTGCTAACTGGATTTGAAACTGAACCATTTACCTTTCAGTGAAACTTTTGGTAGAAAACATTATCTACGACAGAGCATTTGCTGAGCATCATAGGTGTATAATATAAAGTATGACATCCAGTCTTCATAATAAAATGAATCCAACTATCGCTAAATTACAAAATCTTAAAGCACATTTGGAACTAAAACTAAAACCCCGACCCCAGTTACCCGACCCCAGTGAGTATTTCCACATAACTGGCGGTGTATGTTATAATATCACAGATTCTATTGATGAAATTAGAATTTAACGCCTTTTCAATCATTTTATGTAATTTAGTATTAAGTGTAAAAAGAAAAGTTAATTTTTTGTTGAACTAGAAAATAAATCATGAAAACGTTCCAAAATTTTTTTTGTTGGTTTTCCTTATACTATTTTAAATGTATGAAAAAGATATAGGTACCAACAAAATGTGCACCGATTTTCATTTTAAAAACGAATTAGATTAATTAAATCGATTATTTGAGGGACAAATTTTTGTTTTGGTTGAAAAGTAGCTACATACAGTAAAAAGCAATATAATTTACATATGTAATTAATTTTTCATACATTTTAAACATTAAATTCGAACAATATGAGTGCTTTCTGTGAAGTAAATTACGTACTAAAACACAGACGTTATTAGAATTTTAAAACACTTATAACAGTTTCCTCTTAAAAATCAATAACAAAAAACATTAAATACACTATGTACAGAAAATTACTTACTTTTTGATATTTTCTTTTTAATGGGATATCTTTTTTTTTGTTCCAAACACGCAGAAAAACTAAGAGAACAAAAATAATCTTGCGTTTTTTGTTTACAAAAGTCTGCGAGAAAACTGTTTAAAATACGGTGGCCGATACGGATAAAAAATTTACCAAAGATCAGGGAATTATCTGATTTTAGTAAAATTTTCAGTGTCGACTTATTAATGAATGAATTCTTTCTTTTAAATTTCTAAATCATTTCAATTAAACTGATTCAATGGAAATAAATCGAAATTCTTTAAAATGAATATTACCTTGAAATCAACAATTTATATACCTAATTAATTGATAAAATTCATTTAAGATATAAATGTTGCGTCTTATCAATTTTTGCTGTGATATAATTTGTTCTTATGGCGTTATTTTGTGCAACAATTATTAGTGATTCATCTTCTCTCTTGAGGTTTCTTCTTCTTAACTCCGCCCAAGTCTATTTATGTGCACCCTATCCGATTTGTCGTTTGAAGTGACCATATAATTGTTTTTCTTCTCATCTTTGTTTTCTAGTTTTCGTTATTTTCCTGTTTATCCATATATTTCATCTGCTGTTGTTGGCTGCCATAAGTAATCTTTCTTTGTTCTTTTTTGTGTATCCTTCGAGTCCTTGGATTGTGGCCTCTACACAGTCCTCTATGTTGGCAAGACCTCTTCCACCTTCTTTTCTTGAAACATATAGCCTATCTTTATCATCTCTAGGGTGTAGAACCTTGTATATCGTCATTAATTTCCTAGTCCTTTGGTTGATCTGTCTGATTTCTTCTTTTGTCCATTTTAAGAATGGCCCAGAGTATCTTATAACGGGGACGACCCAGGTATTTATTCCTTTGATGAGTTTTCTGTTATTGAGCTTGGTTTATAAGAGTTTTCTTGTTTTTCTGAGGTATTCTTTTTTAAAACTTTTTCTTTCATCTCTGCTTGATATTGTCTGCTTCTAAAACTACTAAGTATTTGTAAGTTTCTTTTTCTTCAAGTGATTTTATAGTGTCCTGATTTGGTAGTTGTATTCCGTCCATTAATTTTCTTTCCCCCTTTTTTATTACTAACATAGCACATTTTTTGATTCCGAATTTTATCACTATATCTTGGCTGTATATTCTGATAGTTTGTACCAATGGTTTCTAGTTCTTTTTATTTATTTTTTTGAAAATTTGTTATGTCATCCATGTACATAAGGTGGTTTATTTTTCCTAAGAGTTAGTGAATTTGTATCCCCTGTGCATTTTCTGAGTATATAATTGAGTGGCATCATTGCTATAATAAATAATAGTGGTGATAGCGAGTCTCCTTGGAAAATACCCCTTTGGATTTTTACTTCTGTCAGGGATTGTCCTCCTGCTTTTAATTAGACTCTCCAGTTTTCCATGGCGTTTTTGATAAAGTTTATGATGTTGGATATTTTGTACATTTTTAGACATTCTAAAATCCAAGTGTGGGATTATGTCATATGGTTTTCTGTAGTCAATCCATGCCATTGCAATATTTTTTCGCGTATTTTTAACTTCTTTAAGGATGTGTTGATCTATATAAAGTAAGTCATGTGTTCCTCTTTTTCCCTTGCGGCATCCTTTCTGTTCTTTCTTCCTTTATTATTATTATTATTATTATTATTATTATATTAACCCCCCCCCCACACACACACACAAAGTGTTTTGAAAAATGTGTTGAAAGTGTATGAAAACTGAAGCTGTATTTACCAAGACAGAAATGGGCAATTAATGTATCATTAATTTTCTATTTTTTGTTCACATTAATTCCAATTTACATATGTGTCTGTTTGTCTGTTACTTAAACTAAGTCACCACCGATGTCACAATTCCCTTAATTATTTACGTCACATTTTCCATAATTAAAAAAAATTCAAATCCCAATTATTAATAAAATTGTTTTATATTATTAAAACGGTTGGCCTTATCTACATAAAAAACATGCAATTCTATTCATGTATACAACCAAATAACGGTTTACAGTATGAACGGGAAGGCTAATTTTCATATTGATTTTTAAAATTTGATTTTAATAAATATTTGCTTGGTTTTATTGTTTTTTCTAATTGCTTGGCTTTATCTTAATAAATATATGCAAAAATCCAGTCGATGAATAAAATAAAAAACATCCACAAAGAAAAAGAAATAACTGTAATTTTATTCTTTACTCTTTAATTTAGTTAAATTTAGAAAGAAATTAGCAATGAAAGTCGGGAGTGATGGGAAGAGCTAGCATCAAACATGTTCTATTCTTTGATTATACGTCCTCTGTTTCAAATAAGTTTAACGTAATAATTTAATTTTAGATAATTCTAAACATGCGCCCAGGATGTACATGTTTTTGCTAGTTTATGCAATCTTAATTCCATGATATCGTAGTCCTTATATCAATGGAGTGAATTTTATCTAACCTTTGAATTTAGCACTTCACATAATATCACATGGTATCAAATTTCATGTTTGATCTTTACAGATCAAATGACACTGCAGTTCTTAATGTGTGGGGCGTGTGGCATAAGTTACTAACTTAGGAAATAGACCCAACGAGCAAAGTTCAAATTCTATATGGGGCTGTTTGAATTTCACTTTGGTACCAATGCTCTTGGAAAAGGCATGTGGAAAAGGCATGAACCTTTCTTTTGTCCCCCAACTATGGATAGATAGTACACGCACTTCATGCCACCCGACTATCAAATTTCCTTTAAAACACATCAACACATCTGATCAACCACAGGCCAATATTAAATTCTTATTCTAAGTCAACTGACCAACCCTACAGAATAAATCCATGCACACAAACCTACCCATCAGTGCCTCACCCTCATCCATTCACCATTTTCACTATAAAAGCAAATGTATGTGTGCCTATGTTCAATAAAGTTGAGGAACCTTCAATCAATATGTGGCGAAATATCCACAAAATCTTATGCTGTTTTTGTGCTGTTTTTGTCCACATTTTCCTCTATTCTCAACTACATTTTGTCGGATTTATTCAAATCCTCCACTCCTCATAGATAGTACAGCAGATTGTGCTCTTTAGCAAATTCTATATGGGACTGTTTGAATTTCACTTTGGTGCCAATGCCCTTGGAAAAGGCATGTGGAAAAGGCATGAACCTCTTTTTTAAATCCCCAACCACGGGTTAGGGTTAGGGGTTAGGGTTAGGGTTAGGTTAGGGTTAGTTTTATAATTTTAAAAATCTCTAAAGATCGTCCGTTAACAAACAACCGGATTTTGATGGTGTAAATGAAAAACATGTCCTTCTGAATCGAGATCGCAGATGGGGTGCCTAAAAGTTATATGGTCGGATTTTTCTTCCTCAGAATTGTTTCATTATGTCGTGTGGAATAAGAAATATTAAACGGTTCCAAGTTTATGCCTTGTGCTTTTCCAACATGGATGCCACATTCAGTAGAATGTTTCACAACGATTTTTAAAGATGCAATACATGTGATTGATCATATTGGGTTGGTGCATAATTATTGCAGATTTTTTCAACAAATCTATGGAAAAAAAAGCTCTGATCAGGAATTGAACTCGGGTCGAAGAAATTGCATAATTATTACGGCCTTTTTTTCAAGAGAATTGTTGAAGAAAAGCCGCAATGATTATGTACCAACCTAATATATCAAAAGTTGATCCCAATTTGACAATTACAAAAGTAATATTTGGCTTGGCCACGCCAGGAGGATGGACAAAGGCCGCATCCCCAAAGACCTACTGTACGGCGAATTAGCAGAGGGCACCTGACCAGTAGGGAGACCACACATGCGCTTTAAAGATGTCTGTAAGAGAAATATGAAAACATACCACATTAACACCAACACATGGGAGGTTTGTGCAGAAGTCCGTGAGACCTGGCGACTCCTCGTCAGACAAGGAACGAAAAGGAGTGGAAAAAAGAGGAAAGAAGCCGCCACGGAAAATAGAGCCAAAAGGAAGGAGAGACAACATCAACTCCAACAAGCATCACTGTTTGTTTGCAGTCACTGCTCCAGAGATTGCCATTCAAAATTTAGTCTGTTCAGCCACTCACGCAGTTGCAGATAATAAAAAATAGACACTACGCCATCATCTTTAGTAGACGGAAGGGGGCCAACAAACATTTTCAAAATGGCGTTCAAAATGGCCGACTGCGAAATCCTTAAAATGCTCATATTTAGTTAATTAATCTCTCTAGAAAATGTTTAACTGTAGTAATTTGTAGTATTACGTGTGTTTAGTAATATATTAAAGGTGTAACATAGTTTGACCATCAAAAGATTTTTATTTTCGAGATGGCGTCCACTAGATATTCTAACTACTTTAGTAAGTTGTTAAAAAAAGAAGAAGAAGAAAACCTACCTTTTATAGTAGGGAATAATATATCAAAAACATTTAAACTGCATGAGAAAATATGTAGAGTGACGCCATGTTAAAAATATACAATGGGTGCCATCTTAAAAATAAAAACTTTCTGGTGGTCAAATTATGATAGATCTTTAGTATGTTATTAAGAACACTTAATATAGCAAATTACTCTTCTTAAACATTATTTAGGTTGATAAATTAAATTATAATCATTTTAAGGATTTGGCTGTCTGCTACCTTGGATACTATTTTAAAAAAGCTACCTTTGTAATTGTCTTATTGTGATTAACTTTTGATATCTTATCAATCACATCTAATGTTATTGAAAACCGTTGAGAAAACTTTGATATAGGAATAATTAGCATTAAAACAGATTTGGTGGTGATCTTGGAAAAGCACAAGGTGGAAACATGGAGACATTTTATATGTTGTTCCTCACCACTGTGATACAACATGGCTTCCCAGTGGCGTTTAAAATTTATTAACGGGGGAAAAAAAGAAATCTTTTTTCTTTAATTTATAAGTCAGAAGACATAATTTTGTTAAGAGGAAAAACATATTAAAACTAAGATTTTGTTATTTTTCTGATTGAGTTTACAAATTCAAGCAAAGGTCACTGCAGTTACTAAATTGATGTATTTGTCAAAGCTGTCAAAAATGGCAGTGCAGGTATATTGCATTGCTTGATCTGTCCAGGTGTGACTTGAGATGAAATTCAGTGGACTTAATTTTTTTCTGAAGTCGACAAAGATCAGAGATCAATCTGATTTAAATTTAATCTATGTGACACTGTTGCATAATCCATGGGTAGCGTTGATTATTGGCAACACCCTGTAACTCTGGGGTGGCGAGAATACAAAGAACCCAAAATGGAAAGTTACAGACCGTTGGGGATCTTTGAGTCCAGAAGCAGGAAAACCGCCAATCACTTGAAGTCACATGAGATCTAGTGAGATCCTCAGTACCAGCCAGAATGTTAAGCAAGAAAGACGTTACTTGCTTAGCTGAACTCATCTACGCGTGCTGTGTTAGATAGTAAAGAAACTTAATTAGGAATAAAAGTTTTAAAAAGTAACATGGCGTTGTTGGTCAATGAATGCCTTAGCCAGAAAATGAATCAACAACAAGAATCCAAACAAGAAGAAGAAGATAGAATTCAACATGGCGACTGGTCGATCACAGATGGCTAGAGAAGAAGAAAGAAGTAAGTAATGCAAGTATGCATTGTCATATATCTCTCTGATATTCTGTCTACCTCTCTCCACACTCTCCCTATCACATAAGAACATTGTTTATGTACCCGCAACATGTGTGAGTATGAGGTGAGGTAAAAGGAAGAGTGAACAAAAATAATGACTCAAACAAGTCCAAGTAGGAGAGAAATATTTCGTCCTTCTGACGCGAAGAACATCCTCAGTCTCAGTCTGACTTTATTCAAAGCAAAATACGTACATTTGTGTTTATAGAAGAGAAAGTGAGTTTGTGGTGAAATTGAGGGGTAGGGAAGTTACGGAGGATTTTATGAAATGAGAATAACATCATATAAAGTTGGGGGTTTAGAGGAAGCTAGTAAGATGAGAAGAGGAGGTTGCTAGGTGCTTGATGGGAGAGGAGGTGGTTGGGAGAAGAGGGTAAAATTCATGGTCGGGGAGAGTTTGATTTATTTCATGGGGATGATAAGGAGGAAGGTGGTGTTGGGTGTCATTAGATCAGTTTTGTGGTGGGTTGAGTATATAACAATACGAGAACGCACTTTCCGATTAAAAAGGGGCTGAGTGTTTTTGCTCCTCTTTTCGATCTCTGGAAACAGTAGCTAAGTCTTGATTAGCTGATCCATCAGAGGTTTTTAAGTCTACACTTTTCTTCTAGGAAATATGTGTTCTGTGACTGTTTTATCAAGAAAAGCGAGACCAAGCGAGAATACTCTGAAATTACTACCAGAAGAAGTTCTTATCTCTAGAAGAAAACTCCAAATAAGTAACGGAGAGTTCTTCAGAAAGCACCGAACACACCTTTTCCACTGAAAAACTTGATGCTAATTAAAAATGTCAATAAAATTCCTCGCTGTGTCTTTTCCAACTCTTACCTAGAGTGCGAACGTTTTTCTTTTACTATTATATATATTTACCTACCGACCCCGCACGAGCACGTCATTTTTTAAGCGGAGTTTAACAGGTTTGAATTCAGAGTTTTCCTTCTCCTATACTGGTTACCTAGCGCTGGTTAAAGAGCCCAGTCTGTCCTGCTATTTACCCATAGCTGGAGGGAGAATCGGATTAATACCTTTCCCAAGGGTATTAGCGTCATGTTAAATGCAAATAGCTCTGACCAGGAATTGAACTCGGGTCGATGAGTCCACTTCCTACAACTCTAACCATTAGACCACGCGCTTTTACTATTATATATGATTGCATAATCATATTGCAATAAAAATTATATTGTTATTATTAACGGAGAGTAGTCTCATTCTTGGAGTTGCTAATGTCTTCGATAACTCATTCCTTCTAACTTGTCGATCCGTCACGAAAAAGCTCCGACGAAGTTGTGTCAATTCTACTACGGATGTTTAAAAACCCAGCATGGCCGTAGAAATAATTGATAAAGCAGCCAGTCGAAAAAAACGCGTGTGGTCATTTCAGTGATAGGACCACAATACACAAGGGAACTGTTGGGAATTTAATAACTTAATCCCACAGAAAAAAGAGACATACCTTTTTGTCTTTAGCAAGCGCAGTTATTCATTGAGACATTTCCAATTGAGATACTTCCATTGCATTAACGAGGCAACACCTTACGACTGCTTTTCATAACACGAGGTGTTTTATTTATTTAAAAACAATGACTGAAATTAATAGATCAAAGGGCAAGTAACTCACCCGTACAATAAATGGATTAGGGCAGATAACTTCTGACCCTTATCATTATTAGAGTCTGTCAGTGTTAATTTGTACTGACTAAAGTGAATTTCAACAGGAACTATTCCAAAAATAAATAAATAGAATAAAAATAAAAAGAGCCTGTTAGCATTTTGTCCCGAGTTTTGTCCCTTTTTTGTGTCGATCAAATGAAATAACACTAATAGGATCTAAATAATAGTCATGTAGCGTTAGTTTCGTATTTGCCTGGGAGAGTTGTTTGCCTGTTTAGTTTGCTGGTGCCCGCTAGGGGCCGTTTTATATTTAAACGGCTGGTTCAAACGCTTCTCTCTCTTTGTCCGGTTCCTCGACCTACGAGACACATGGGGTAGACACGGTCTACCCCTTCTCGTTGGGGCTTTTGGCCCCCCTTACATTACTGTAAGTTATACACAGCATGGACTATCCCTAAGTCTCATGTCTGTGGCTTTTACGTATATCTTGTACCATTCATGAATGTGTCTTTATCTTTCTACATGTAACTTTGTTTTACCTATGTATTATGTATCTTGTTGTATCCATGTGCTGTAAACGTATTAAATGTTTTGTTTATCAAACCTTTGTCGGAGTTTGGTATCTTCAAGTAAATATAACTTTGAATAGTTTTTTATAGTCATTTTAAGATATTTTGGAAATTAAAATTTAGCGTAGAAAAAATGTAAAATATTACATATTGGATCCAAAAAACATTAAACTCGTATATAAATCAAGCAACGGGGAAAAAATGAAGAATGCAATTTAGGGGTTGGCTTTGATATTAATTTTACAGCTGACAATGATATTTTGTCTATTATATCGATAGCCCTATCAGCAGAGGCTTTAGAACACACCGACTGCGCCTCTGCAGAGGGGTAAGACTCCCCACCCCAACGGAGCCATCTTTTAGCCGTGGAATGCTGGTGGCTGAGCTGTCCGTGACGTGCAACACTCCACTTTGGGCCTTGCTTAGGCTAGACGGGGGGTCGGAGAGGTCTCCTCCAATCAATCGGCTGGTCACGTCAAGCCCTAGCAACTATATGATTGTCCCAACTATATTGCCTTTATTGGGCTGGTTAGAGATTAATAATAGCGTGATCCCTTGATTTAAAGGAGCTGGGTTTATTGCACAGTCAGAGCCGCCTCAAAAGAGGAATATTAAACTAAATAAAACTTTTTCGTATCATGCTAATTTCGCCGTTGTGGTCGATTCATTTTTGCTGGTTACTTTCATTATATATTCCCGTGGATTCATTCTTCAACTTTGTTGTCGATCATTATTGTTTTTTTATTGATACCTGAGAAGCATCCCTTTTGAGCCAACCTGGGTATTTTAAAGCGACGAATTATTAATTTTAATTATGTTATGAAGTAACGTAATTTATTTACGGAGCTTCGTCACCGAATCGTAACAGTGGTTAGAAATATTATTTCAAGGGAGGCAAATGTTGTTTTAAAAATATAGAAACTTAGGTAGTTTCAAAATTTTTAGTATAATGGAGATAAATGCAAAAAATCAACACGAATGAACAAAATCTTTTGCGTGTTAAATAAATGAAAATTTATGGAAGCCTATAGGTTTCCATAGATGTTACGTTGTCAAATTATTCTGTATTTCATAGATCCGGGTTATCAGGAGAGATAACTATTTTAATACGTTTGATGATCCGTACTCAAAAATACAATCGTTAGTAATAATTTTTAAAATAGGGACATCCAAAACGGGCGCGCACACTTTTGACCTTAAAATTTAAAACGATTGAAAGATATTTAGATATATTCTTTCATAAAAAACATAGCTTCAATCGTTAGATAAAAGCCTAAAATTAATGACAACCAAAAGAAAAATGCATATTTTTCCATTCAAACCAGTTTTAAAACTTTTAATACAATAATTTTTTCAATTTTTAAAAAATACGGTATATTTTGAGAACCCCCCCTTTAAATAGAAAGAAAATACGCAAATTGTATATGACATATTATCGATTTTTCGCTGACGTGCAATGTAAATGAAGAAGGAATCAGTTTTAGTGTGCATCGTTTTGAAATTACGGATGACCAAAAAGACAAAAAACTAACCTTCTTTATTTAAAAAAAAAAAAAAAATCATTTAAAAAACATAAAATTGAATTAAAAATAAGTATTTTTTTAATCATTGAAATGGTATTATATTTTTTTAACAACAATTAACATCCGTAAATTTAAATCAAATTTAGATTTACTATTTTAAAACAATTACATTAAGTCAATCATTTAAATTATATACTTCAAGTACATAATTTGTATAATTGACTTAATGTAATTATTAAGAAACTTAAAAATTATCAATATAGATTTAATTGTAAAAAATAATCTAAGAATAAAAAAAAAATCAATTTAAAAAAATCTTTCAATGAAAATAAGCGACAGAATAATTTCTTTTATGGAACACCATACCTTTTAATTAACGTTTTTTTTTTCATATTTAGAAATATTGAAAATTATATTAAAAATAGGCTCTAATTTTTTTCTAAAATAACTTTGAATTGTAAAAACTAATATTTTTTATTGAGAAAATAATATAAATCGACCTCCGCGTTTATATAATTTAAAAATAGATATTTTAAAAAGTAGTGATGAAATCGTTAATTATATATATATATATATATATATATATATATATATATATATATATATATATATAAATTTTTACTTGAAGGCACTTACAACGCATGTATCGCATAAAATTCGATACTTTTTCTTATAGAAAATGAACTTTTTGACAAGTGTAATCCCGGCAAAGGATGGCTCGGTGTGTAGAATACCGTACAGACTGTTTCGACTTCGGTTTCGATTTCTGTCGGAGGGAAATCGTTAGTATATACCGCTGATGAGACTTAATAAAGTCGAAACAGTCTGTACGGTATTCTACACACCGAGCCATCCTTTGCCGGGATTACACTTGTCAAAAAGTTCATTTTCTATAAGAAAAAGTATCGAATTTTATGCGATACATGCGTTGTAAGTGCCTTCAAGTAAAAATTTAATATATACTTTATTCAGCAACGTTTCTAAATAAACAAACATCCAAAAATCTTATTCACTTCGCCGAAGGGCATACAGTCTGTTTGTTGTTATTATTCTCAATAACGCCCCCTTACTTATTATGGTAGAGGTGTGTAGTATCATTTGACAAGCTTAATTTCGCTAGGATGGTCAGCTGTGTACTGTGGCCGAGGCGATAAAAGTGTTTCACTAGTGTTTCACTGTGTCTGCTGAAGTCCCGGTTTCGATTTCTGTCGGAGGGAAATCGTTAGTATATACCGCTGATGGACTTAATAAAGTCGAAACAGTCTGTACGGTATTCTACACACCGAGCCATCCTTTGCCGGGATTACACTTGTCAAAAAGTTCATTTTCTATGAGAAAATGTATCGAATTTTATGCGATACATGCGTTGTAAGTGCCTTCAAGTAAAAATTTAATATATACTTTATTCAGCAACGTTTCTAAATAAACAAACATCCAAAAATCTTATATATATATATATATATATATATATATTGATCTTTGACTTTAGGTCGATTTATATATATATATATATATATATATATATATATATATATATATATATAATTAAAAAAAACAAAGGCACGTCTCCTGTTTAAAAATTTTAACACTACCAATTCTCCTCCTTCCTGCCTCCCCACCCCTTAATATAATTTCTACGAGTTCCCCTCCTCGTTACTCTCACTACTACTAACTTGAAAAAACTGGAACATAAACACATCACCTCTGATGAGGGTACTTCGAAGTGCCGAAAGTACTTGGGATAAAAACTTTGGAGGACTAATCAACGGATTCCATCCAAATGTAAAAAATTGGTCAGAAAGCTCGAAAAAATCGTTAATATAATTGTTAAATAGGAGACGTGCCTTTTGTTTAATTCTACATGTATAAATGAAAGAATGCTGTCCAATATATATATATACACACACACACACACACACATATGGAACAATACAAAACTCAACTGATTTATATTGACATCTTATAAGACATCTTTTTTGTAATAATGATTATTTGTTAAAATGAAGAGCCTATTTTTTTATTTCTTAGAATTTATTTGTTCTAATAATATTTCTCACACAAAACCTATTTAAAAATCATTTATTTATAAATGAATAAGTGAAAACTTCATTAGAATTGGACAGTTACCTGATTTTTGGGGGGCGACAATTCGATTTTCTATATTTTAATGGTAATTATTACGTCCCCTTTTTGAGCGGTCAAAATTCAACATTAATTTAAAACACGATTTCAGGAATTCTATGGTATGAAAAAAAAAAAAAAAAAAAAAATAAATATTGGAGTTTTCTTAAATCTTATTTCTTTCAAATGATACAAAGATTTTTTTACGATAAAATAACTTTTAAAAATAACTTTTTGTAACTTTTCCCGTCATGTGTACCCGCAAAATCGATTGGACGTCCATTTGAATATATAAAAATCTCAGAAAATATGTTGCGCAAAATTGCACATTTTTAAACTTACATTTTTAGATAGATTAGATAAATTTTGATCTACGGTTAAAATATTGAGTTCAGCATAGGACTGTGAAGACGTTTAAAATTCACTATTAGATTTTTAAGTGAATAAAAATATGCCAATTGAATTAGAGAAGAAACCCTTTTTTTGCACCAATTCAAAGAAAAATATTGTTTATAAAAATTATTTTTTTGAGTTTTAAGAAAACAACCAATAAACTTTCAAAAAAACGTTTTTCTGGTATTGAATTAAAAAAAAATATTTTCAGGATTTGATCTTTCAAGAAATGTAATAAATTGGGGACTGGGAATGTTTTTCTTCAAATGACCAAAGTTTTAAATAAAATAAGCTATTCATTATAAAATTAAGTCATTAATGAATAATTTGGTGAAAACTTAATTAAAATTGGACAACCCCCCGATTTTTGGTAATAGTAAGAATTTTTTTTAATTTAATTTTTTTATTACCTTCCTTTGCAATTTTTGATCATACCTATATAAAACCCTAATAAGATCTCATATATAATATTGTACTCCGGGCTGGACTGAGACCTATGAAATAGATACGGAGTCAATGGCTGAACACTAGTTTCTAGACATGAAAATTGGAGTGTGATATTGAGATTGGAGGACATACAAAGAAGGTGATAAAACTAATAAAAAGAGTAAAAGATTACAGTTACAAGGAGAGATTAGAGAAATTAGGATTAACTACTTTACTAGAAAGAAGAATGAGAGGTGATCTAATTGAAACTTTCAAAATAATTGATGCAAAGAAGAGTGACAAAAATAATAAAAAGAGTAAAAGATTACAGTTACAGGGAGAGATTAGAGAAATTAGGATTAACTACTTTACCAGAAAGAAGAATGAGAGGTGATATAATTGAAACTTTCAAAATAATTGATACAAAGCAGAGTGACAAAACTAATAAAAAGAGTAAAAGATTACAGTTACAAGGAGAGATTAGAGAAATTAGGATTAACTACTTTACTAGAAAGAAGAATGAGAGGTGATCTAATTGAAACTTTCAAAATAATTGATACAAAGCAAGTGACAAAACTAATAAAAAGAGTAAAAGATTACAGTTACAAGGAGAGATTAGAGAAATTAGGATTAACTACTTTACTAGAAAGAAGAATGAGAGGTGATCTAATTGAAACTTTCAAAATAATTGATACAAAGCAGAGTGACAAAACTAATAAAAAGAGTAAAAGATTACAGTTACAAGGAGAGATTAGAGAAATTAGGATTAACTACTTTACCAGAAAGAAGAATGAGAGGTGATCTAATTGAAACTTTCAAAATAATTGATACAAAGCAGAGTGACAAAACTAATAAAAAGAGTAAAAGATTACAGTTACAAGGAGAGATTAGAGAAATTAGGATTAACTACTTTACCAGAAAGAAGAATGAGAGGTGATCTAATTGAAACTTTCAAAATAATTGATACAAAGCAGAGTGACAAAACTAATAAAAAGAGTAAAAGATTACAGTTACAAGGAGAGATTAGAGAAATTAGGATTAACTACTTTACCAGAAAGAAGAATGAGAGGTGATCTAATTGAAACTTTCAAAATAATTGATACAAAAGCAGAGTGACAAACTAATAAAAAGAGTAAAAGATTACAGTTACAAGGAGAGATTAGAGAAATTAGGATTAACTACTTTACCAGAAAGAAGAATGAGAGGTGATCTAATTGAAACTTTCAAAATAATTGATACAAAGCAGAGTGACAAAACTAATAAAAAGAGTAAAAGATTACAGTTACAAGGAGAGATTAGAGAAATTAGGATTAACTACTTTACTAGAAAGAAGAATGAGAGGTGATCTAATTGAAACTTTCAAATAATTGATACAAAGCAGAGTGACAAAACTAAAAAAAGAGTAAAAGATTACAGTTACAAGGAGAGATTAGAGAAATTAGGATTAACTACTTTACCAGAAAGAAGAATGAGAGGTGATCTAATTGAAACTTTCAAAATAATTGATACAAAGCAGAGTGACAAAAACTAATAAAAAGAGTAAAAGATTACAGTTACAAGGAGAGATTAGAGAAATTAGGATTAACTACTTTACTAGAAAGAAGTATGAGAGGTGATCTAATTGAAACTTTCAAAATAATTGATGCAAAGAAGAGTGACAAAACTAATAAAAAGAGTAAAAGATTACAGTTTCAAGGAGAGATTAGAGAAATTAGGATTAACTACTTTACTAGAAAGAAGAATGAGAGGTGATCTAATTGAAACTTTCAAAATAATTGATGCAACAAAGAGTGACAAAACTAATAAAAAAAGAGTAAAAGATTACAGTTACAAGGAGAGATTAGAGAAATTAGGATTAACTACTTTACCAGAAAGAAGAATGAGAGGTGATCTAATTGAAACTTTCAAAATAATTGATACAAAGCAGAGTGACAAAACTAATAAAAAGAGTAAAAGATTACAGTTACAAGGAGAGATTAGAGAAATTAGGATTAACTACTTTACCAGAAAGAAGAATGAGAGGTTATCTAATTGAAACTTTCAAAAATAATTGATACAAAGCAGAGTGACAAAACTAATAAAAAGAGTAAAAGATTACAGTTACAAGGAGAGATTAGAGAAATTAGGATTAACTACTTTACTAGAAAGAAGTATGAGAGGTGATCTAATTGAAACTTTCAAAATAATTGATGCAAAGAAGAGTGACAAAACTAATAAAAAGAGTAAAAGATTACAGTTCAAGGAGAGATTAGAGAAATTAGGATTAACTACTTTACTAGAAAGAAGAATGAGAGGTGATCTAATTGAAACTTTCAAAATAATTGATGCAACAAGAGTGACAAAACTAATAAAAAGAGTAAAAGATTAAGTTACAAGGAGAGATTAGAGAAATTAGGATTAACTACTTTACCAGAAAAGAAGAATGAGAGGTGATATAATTGAAAACTTTCAAAATAATTGATACAAAGCAGAGTGACAAAACTAATAAAAAGAGTAAAAGATTACAGTTACAAGGAGAGATTAGAGAAATTAGGATTAACTACTTTACCAGAAAGAAGAATGAGAGGTGATCTAATTGAAACTTTCAAAATAATTGATACAAAGCAGAGTGACAAAACTAATAAAAGAGTAAAAGATTACAGTTACAAGGAGAGATTAGAGAAATTAGGATTAACTACTTTACCAGAAAGAAAGATGAGAGGTGATCTAATTGAAACTTTCAAAATAATTGATACAAAGCAGAGTGACAAAACTAATAAAAAAGAGTAAAAGATTACAGTTACAAGGAGAGATTAGAGAAATTAGGATTAACTACTTTACCAGAAAGAAGAATGAGAGGTGATCTAATTGAAACTTTCAAAATAATTGATACAAAGCAGAGTGACAAACTAATAAAAAGAGTAAAAGATTACAGTTACAAGGAGAGATAGAGAAATTAGGATTAACTACTTTACCAGAAAGAAGAAGAGAGGTGATCTAATTGAAACTTTCAAAATAATTGATACAAAGCAGAGTGACAAAACTAATAAAAGAGTAAAAGATTACAGTTACAAGGAGAGATTAGAGAAATTAGGATTAACTACTTTACCAGAAAGAAGAATGAGAGGTGATCTAATTGAAACTTTCAAAATAATTGATACAAAGCAGAGTGACAAAACTAATAAAAGAGTAAAAGATTACAGTTACAAGGAGAGATTAGAGAAATTAGGATTAACTACTTTACCAGAAAGAAGAATGAGAGGTGATCTAATTGAAACTTTCAAAATAATTGATACAAAGCAGAGTGACAAAACTAATAAAAAGAAAAGATTACAGTACAAGGAGAGATTAGAGAATTAGGATAACTACTTTACTAGAAAGAAGAATGAGAGGTGACTAATTGAAACTTTCAAAATAATTGATATACAAAGCAGAGTGACAAAACTATAAAAAGAGTAAAAGATTACAGTTACAAGGAGAGATTAGAGAAATTAGGATTAACTACTTTACTAGAAAGAAGTATGAGAGGTGATCTAATTGAAACTTTCAAAATAATTGATGCAAGAAGAGTGACAAAACTAATAAAAAGAGTAAAAGATTACAGTTTCAAGGAGAGATTTAGAGAAATTAGGAATTAACTACTTACTGAAAGAAGAATGAGAGGTGATCTAATTGAAACTTTCAAAAATAATTGATGCAACAAAGAGTGACAAAACTAATAAAAAGAGTAAAAGATTACAGTTACAAGGAGAGATTAAAGAAATTAGGATTAACTACTTTACCAGAAGAAGAATGAGAGGTGATCTAATTGAAACTTTCAAAATAATTGATGCAAAAAGAGTGATAAAAATAATAAAAAGAGTAAAGATTACAGTTACAAGGAGAGATTTAGAGAAATTAGGATTAACTATTTTACTAGAAAGAATAATGAGAGGTGATCTAATTGAAACTTTCAAAATAATTGATGCAAAGAAGAGTGACAAAACTAATAAAAAGAGTAAAAGATTACAGTTACAGGGAGAGATTATAGAAATTAGTATTAACTACGTTACTAGAAAGAAGAATGAGAGGTGATCTAATTGAAACTTTCAAAATAATTGATGCAACAAAGAGTGACAAAACTAATAAAAAGAGTAAAAGATTACAGTTACAAGGAGAGATTAAAGAAATTAGGATTAACTACTTTACCAGAAAGAAGAATGAGAGGTGATCTAATTGAAACTTTCAAAATAATTGATGCAAAAAAGAGTGATAAAAATAATAAAAAGAGTAAAAGATTACAGTTACAAGGAGAGATTAGAGAAATTAGGATTAACTATTTTACTAGAAAGAATAATGAGAGGTGATCTAATTGAAACTTTCAAAATAATTGATGCAAAGAAGAGTGACAAAACTAATAAAAAGAGTAAAAGATTACAGTTACAGGGAGAGATTATAGAAATTAGTATTAACTACGTTACTAGAAAGAAGAATGAGAGGTGATCTAATTGAAACTTTCAAAATAATTGATGCAAAGAAGAGTGACAAAAATAATAAAAAGAGTAAAAGATTACAGTTACAGGGAGAGATTATAGAAATTGTATTAACTAGTTACTAGAAAGAAGAATGAGAGGTATCTAATTGAAACTTTCAAAATAATTGATGCAAAGAAGAGGACAAAACTAATAAAAAGAGTAAAAGATTACAGTTACAGGAGAGATTATAGAAATTAGTATTAACTACGTTACTAGAAAGAAGAATGAGAGGTGATCTAATTGAAACTTTCAAAATAATTGATGCAAAGAAGAGTGACAAAAATAATAAAAAGAGTAAAAGATTACAGTTACAGGGAGAGATTATAGAAATTAGTATTAACTACGTTACTAGAAAGAAGAATGAGAGGTGATCTAATTGAAACTTTCAAAATAATTGATGCAAAGAAGAGTGACAAAAATAATAAAAAGAGTAAAAGATTACAGTTACAAGGAGAGATTAGAGAAATTAGGATTAACTACTTTACTAGAAAGAAGAATGAGAGGTGATCTAATTGAAACTTTTAAAATAAATGGAATTACCAAATTATGGTTGACACTTTTTAAAATATTTCTCCTCGAATTGGAAACTTATTGTCAAGGCAGATTTAAAAAAAAATTAACAAATTGCCTAATCAGATTAAAAAGAGAAATAACGTACAAAATTAAAATCAATGGCGCATTTTAACGGATGAAAATAGAAAATCTTTTTTGTAGACGATGAATTGAAGAAAATCATTGTAAACTGATGAATGTGTTGATCAATGAAAATGATGACGATGCTAATAGTGTCACCAGTCACTTCAATTGAATAATTTGAACGAGAGAGAGAGAGAGAGAGAGAGAGAGAGAGAGAGAGAGAGAGAGAGAGAGAGAGAGAGAGACCAATAAAAACAATAGAAAATGATTCCAGTGATAAATTTGGGGTAACTTACTCGGATCTAAGAACAATCATTTTAGAATTTATGTCAAAAGACAATTTTGCTTCTATGCGGTCGTCATAACTTCTGGATGATCGCAAAGTAATTTTGCATTTTACGTTTTAGCATACTATTATAAAAAAAACGTTTATTTTAATCAGCAAATTTGGATTTTCAGCTGACTTCTGATTTAGGTCGGAAAATTAAAACGGAGAGTTTTTTGGTGGTTCCCAATGACAGTTTAACTAGAGTCTATGAATTAACATTTTGCGAATTCGGTTACGGTTTTAGGGGATTAAGGTTATTTTTGATTACGTATTGCTTAAAAAAATAAAACAACAATACCCCCCCAAAAAAAAAAAATTACTATGCATCTAATTAACCATTGAAATTAATTATTGAATCTATTATTGAGACACTTGTTTGTGTTAGTATTGCAATGTATAATTTCAATTAAACTTAGTTTTAAAAATATTTTTCAACATTAAATGTATAGTATTTTTTTTTTTTTGTTGTTTATTTTTTTAAGCAAACGTAATTAAAAACAACCTTAATCCCCTAAAACCGTAACCCAATTCGTAAAATGTTAATTCATAGACTGTAGTTAAACTATCATTGGGTGCCACCAAAAAACTTTCCGTTTTAATTTTCCGACCTAAATCAGAAGTCAGCCGGATTTTCTTCAAAAGAAAAAGTCCGTCTCAACTGTTTCCTAAAAATAACAATGAAAACAATTTTCTTTTTCGCCTGTTTATGAAATGGGGGGTCAGTTTAATCACCTAGCGTGGGAAACTGATCCTCAGTTGTAAAGTTTTAAAAAAGTGTGTGTGTGGGGGGAATAAGGATAATTAATTTTTTATATTCTTTTCAAATAATCGTATAATTTTGTAATCTAATCGATAGAACAACAAAGAATGTTTCTGTAAAAAATCACATTTTTTTTAAAGAGTGAGGTGTGAATACAAACGTAGTTCGCTCACAACTGTTATTTTGTTGCTTTCCCGTTAATGGATATGGACTAAATTTTTTTCTTCTTCAACTTAATGTCAAATAGATAGTACTTCTCTTATTTCATTTTCTTTTTACAAGACGATGGGGCTTAGTTTTCAATTCTCTCACATTCTCTCTCTCTCTCTCTCTCTCTGAAAAAAACATAGAGGAAGGGAAAGGATAAATAGATAGATAGATAAGATAGGAACAGAGAGAGAGAGAGAGAGAGAGAGAGAGAGAGAGAGAGAGAGAGAGAGAGAGGAGAGAAGGAGAAACGGATGGCAAGAATGGGGGAGTCATGAGAGAGTATTGTAAAAAAGAACTTACTTTTCAGGTTATAATTGAAATCACCTATGACATTATGTTATATATAAAACAATAATATTTATGCATGTAAAATTTTTGTCCATGTGACCTTTTCATACTGGCATCATTTGTTGTACTTGACCCTGCCATGAAACAATGACCTTGTAATGGCCCTTCCCTTAATGATATGTCTATTAACCAGTGAACTAATAAACACATTACAAGATGATATTTTAAGGTGACAGGGGCAGGACAGGATTTACCTATTTGTGGTCCCTAGGCCAAACCCATCAGTGGACCTCATGATCCACCACTTGAAAGAAACTGTGGGAATTATACTTATTGTGCAGGTACCCTTATGGTTGTGATTATACAATAATATAATATATATATATATATATATATATATATATATATATATATTAGCCAAAGTACCCGGTCCATTACCGGAAGAAAACATTTTTATGAACACCAGGGAGTTTTCATAAAAATAAAATTAAAAAAACATCACCGAAAATTTATGTATTAGTGTTTATTTTAGGGATTTTTTTTAAACATTGAAAATATTTTTTTAAATGCAATCCTGAATTTTTGAGTGTTTTGAAATGATTTATATCATAATATTGACATTTTTTTTAGGTAGAATTCAGAATTCATGTTTGTTTTTTTTACTAAAAAAAATATCAATTTAAAAAAAAAAAAGTTATTCAGAATATTATCTTTATAGAAAAAAAAATCGTGGTAGACCTGAACATCTAAAATTTTTTTTCCTTCAATGGATTATTATTGATTACACACCAATCTATCAGATTGTAAAAAAAATTCTTAAAAGTTCTTTATTTTTTGAGTTTTCATGGGTGCTCATTTCCTCGTATAAGTTTATAGTAAACCGAACCCCATATCGGAACCGCTCGAACGGAAATCCCCTACGACTCCCGGAAAAGACATACAGGTTTACAAAAATACATATTTAAATATTCTAACCCTAATTATTTATTTAATTTGCCATTAAACTAACCTTAAACCCCAACTCCAAACCCTAACCCTAACCCCCTAGTTAAAATTAACAGTTTGTGGGTTCTGTTTTTCTGGGTCAATGGTATACAGGGTAACCCAGAAAAAACAGAACCCAAATTATTTATTTTCCGATTAAACTAACCCTAAACCCCAACCCTAACCCTAAACCCTAGATCCCCGTAGTTAAAATTAACAGTTTTATTACAAAATTTGTGGGTTCTTTTTTTGCTGGGTCGCCTTAATTTTGACACCTTTGACAGCCCAACTGATAAGGTAGAGCGGTTCCGATATGGGGGATCAATTTACTATAATCTTATACAGGGTAATGAGCACCCCTGAAAACTAAAAAATAAATAACTTTAAGAATTTTTTTTTTTTTTTACAAACTGATAGATTATTTATTTATTTTCTCATTAAACTAATCCTAAACCCCAACCCCAAACCCCCAAGTTAAAATCAACAGTTTTATTACAAATTTATTGGTTCTGTTTTTCTGGGTCAACGTAATTTTGCCCATCACATAATGATATAGTAGGGACTGGCAAACAGAGCCTCAAAGTCATTTTTGACCAAATAAAACCTACAGAAAATAATTTACCAAAAATCAGGGAATTATCGGATTTTAATGAAATTTTCAGTGTTTATTTATGGAAGAACGATCTTTATAATGCATTATTTATTTTATTTCAAAACTTTCTCATTTTTTCAGGTCACTTAATTTTGACCCCCCTTATGTTGGGGGCGTAAAATTGTTTCAAGTTGGTCCTTACCTGATACTAATTACAGTATAAATAAAGAGATAAAAGACCCGAAGTTATGAATAGAAACAAAAAATTTTTACGGTTGTCTTCTATGAGAAAATAAGTACCGAATCGAAAAATAAAATGTAAAAAAATAATAAATAATTAATTTTTTGGAGATTTCTTTTTTACTCATTTCGATAATTATTTAATTGGCTATTATTTTATAAAAGAAAAAATTATCCATCGATGTTTTTTTTGAGGGGGTACATTTTCAATTGAGTTTTTCTTCAAAACTTATTACTTTCGTCAACAAAAATAAGGTTTGCATTAAGTGGAAATAAGTTTTTAGAATCTAAAAATATAACATTTTAAACTTAACATCAGCATTTTCATATTTTAAATGAATTTTATATATTAATTTTTCATAGCAAAAATACTAAATTAAAATTTTGAAATAAAATAACTGATGCATTATAAAATTCATTAATTATTAAATCAATACTGAAAATTTCATTAAAATCGGATAATTACCTGATTTTTGGTAAAAAGTTTTTGCAAACGCGAATGTTACAGTAAAATTGTAAACAAGCACTTAAAAACATCGAAAACGAGGCTAAATGGCTGATATCGTCGAAATTGACCAAAACAAATACTTTTAAATCTATTAAAAATAAACTGCATATGTAATGATATGTTTCTTTTTTTAATTATGGTTATTATATTACTACTTATCGATTTAGACAAAGTTTGACCTTAAATAATAGATTTAATTATTTCTAATTCGCTTTTAAAATTCCTAGTAGATGACAAATTTGCCTATCTCTATGATATAGTAAGAAATTTTAATTCAATGATTAACTATATTTTTTAAATAAAATATAAATGACACGATTTGCTAAACTTCAAATTAATATTTGAAAAAGAAAGAAAAAAGAATTAAATATAGTAATCAAATTTATGTAAAACGATAAATAATCTTTTAAAAAATAACATTATTAATTCAAAACATAGCCGATCGAATATACTATAATAATTATAATATATCATAAATTTGATAACAATTTGAGTTTTCAGGTATTTCCGTGAAATGTATTAGGTAATCTAATGGTATTATCTCTTGCACACTATTCTACATTAGTATCATGATTTTATTTGTATTTCTAATATTAAAATAAATAAATTAACGCGATTATGAAAAATAAAAAAAAGGTTTTGTTTACAATTGACGAACGACCGACGGGTATTTATAAAACAAAGTCGATTTGTCACTAAATGTTTTCGTTTGATTTATTAATTAATTCGCTGTAAAAAAAAATCAATGTATGAAAAGACATACTAATTACATATTTAGAAAGATTTTTTTTCTAACGAAATAAATATTTTAAAGATAGAAACAGAAATATGCTATAAATAAAATCTAGGCTGACTGAAGCAAAATATAATTTTTTTAACTCGCTGTAAAAAATAATTCTATTGATAAAAACTCAATCAAATTACATATTTAGAGAGATTATTTCATTCTCTTTCGAACTATATGGATATCTTAAAGAAGACTGAACCGTAAATAGGCGAGAAAATAGATGGACCCTTATTCTTCTTTTCAAAAACGTTTTGAGTTTCACTGGATATATTTAATCATATTATTCTAAGAATCCCCTTTTTTTAATCGCTTGAAGGATTTTTTTCAAAAACTTTTTCGTGTGTAAGACTATTTTACATTAAGTTTTTGTAATTGCTAATTCGCATATTAATTCAAATTTGATTCGCTGATATATTTTAATCTAAGAAATATGAAAGTATTCGTAAAAATATTGATAAAAAGGCTTTCATTTTTTTTTTACAACACCCCAGTAGAAATACAACGGGCAACAGGGTGGCGTTCGCCTGATGATTGTAGCTGGAATGTAGCTGCTGATAAGCAGTAGCAGCTATTTTATAGATTTCGAAAAATCGTTTGATTTTGGTTTAATTAATTAATTATATCCCTTAATCAGTAAAAATCAATAACCAAATTTAGAGTGTTTCTTAGTTAGAACGATATCAATGTGTATGCAAGATTTTAAATCTGAGTGCCTTCCCGTTTTAGAGTTATGCGTCGACACGTACGTACCAAATTATCTCCTTTATATATTAGATATATATACATATATATATAAACATTGTTATTATCATACTAACCCTGAGGGAATCGAGGATTGTTTCTTGAAGGCTTTTTTACTATTTAGTTTAATGATACAAAATACATGCCAAAATATTTCTTAGTTCTATGTTTGAAAAGAAAAATCCATTTTAATTGGTTCTAATTAATCCTAATTTGCAATTGAGTAAAAAACTGACCCGTCTCTTACTTAGGCAGAAGATATGGGCTGGCTTATAGTAGTAAGTGACTGTCAGAATGTGAGTAAGAGACAGGTCAGTTTTTGATTCAATTGCAAATTTTAGTAAAGTTTTTTTTTTAATTCTCCAGCCATATTAATTTTTAAAGATTCAATTAAATTTGAAAACTCACATTTTCCTTAATCACAATTATCAATGGGTCTAGTATATATATATATATATATATATATATATATAATTATTCCATGATAAAATTTAAAAAACTTTTCCTTATATCAACAAAAGCCCTGAAGAAGATCTACTTAACAGATCAAAACACTGCAGCATCGGCTAATAAACTTACCACTCATTTTATTTAAACCTGTGTTTTTTCAAATTTCTCACTATACTACATATATATATATATATATATATTAGATGGATAGCCAATTAAGATTTATCTGCTTGTGGGCTCTAGGCCAAACCCATCAGTAGGCTCCTTCCTTTTACTAAATGGCCTATATATATAACCTGCATAAGAACTATCCCATGGCCCACCTGTTGAAGACCTCTCTCTCTCTCTCTCTCTCTCTCTATCTATATATATATATATGCGTCTATACTTATTGAATGTCAGCCCCTATTCTCTGGGCCCTATTCTTATTCTCCAGAGTCTCTTATTATTTTTAATATATTATATAATGAAATGCCTGGTGTACATTTGTTTATAATCTGGCATGCTGAGCAACAAATTAGTTTCTGTGGAATCCCAGATACACACGAGTCCTAGGCCGATGGCTTACTATACCTATTGGTAATTCCAGCCTTGGACAAGGGATATAATTTGGTTATTGTGTTTTTTTTTTGTCATTTTTGCTGGTGGTGCTGGTGGTTCTGGTGGTGCCATCCTGTTTGTGAAAAAAGTCATCATTCTTGATTATCTGAAAAATAATAGGCAAGAAAAAAAAGCAAAAAAAAAAAAAAAAAAAAACAGAAAAAAAAAAAAAAGAAAAGCAAAAGAAAAGAAAAGAAAAAAAGCCAGAAATTGAAAAATAAAAAAAAATTGATTTGGAAATAAAAGTTTGTTTTTTTAATTGATCGACAAAAAAATTGTTTTTTGTTTTTTTTTGTTTTTATTGTTGTTGTTGCTGTTGTTTTTCCACTGTTCTTTTTGGTTGTTGTTGTTGTTGCTATTATTGTTCTTCCTTTTCTCTCTTTTCTTTTTTATAGTCTCTTTTTGGAAAGGAGATTGTTTGTTTTTATGTATTTTTTGGTCTTTTTTTTTGTTTTATCATATTTTATTTTATGTACACATGAATTAAAAAAACAAAAAATAATTTGTTTAAAAATTTTTTTTTTTAATTTCTTAGTGAAAATTTGTTTAAATAAAAATTAAAACATAAATGAAAAATTAAATATTATTTGGAAGAATATTTTTAGAAAGACTACAATTAAAAAATCTCATAATTCAAAAATATTTCCCCAATTAAAAAGATGTGTAATATGAGTCCACAATTCAATAATTCAGGGAAATATTTATTTTAAAAATTACTATTCTGTCAAAAAAAAAAAAAATGATATATCAAAATGTCCTATTTCTATTCACAAATAATTTTAGAATATTTTAGAAATAAGAAAATGTAATTGATGTAAATCTAATAAAAATAATCAAAAGATTTAGTTACTAAAATAATTAAGTTACTAAATTAATTACTAAGTTAGTTACTAGAAAATAAAAAATAAATAGTTGAGTTAAATAAACATTACTTACAAGGGTCATTTAATAAATAAGGTAAATTTTGCAATAAACCAACTCATATTTCAACCAGGAAAACAAAAAAAAGTTGCTATATTTTTCAATATAATCCTCATTCTTTAAAACATACTTTTCCCATTGAAAAACAAGCTTTTGTATTCTTTCAGCATAGACATTTTTTTTCAGCAATTTACTCACTTCATTATTGCCTAAAAACTTTGTTTCACATAGAAATTATTTAAAAGGGCTAAACAAATGGAAATCAGAGAGGCCCAGATCTAAATTGTAAGCAGTATATGCTAGCTGTTCTCCAACCAAACTGACTGATAGTTTCTATTGTTCTTACTGCAGTATGAGGCCTTACATTGTTCTGGTAAAACTCAACAACAACTGACCTTAGAAAAGGCAAGGTCATCATACACAATTTTGTGTGCTATACCCACAGAAATTCACAGTTGTTCAGAAATGTTCTCTATCGTAACTCTTCTGTCAGCCAAAATGAACACAATAACTGAATCCACCATTTCAGGTGTGCTCACTATTGTGGGTCTGTCTGATCTGTCTTCATTTTCAATACTATTTTAATCTTCTATAAACAATTTAGCCAATTTGTAAACATTTTTTTATTATTAAAACATACTTCTCCATACATATCACAATCTTCTGTAAATTTCACATGGTTTGCACTTCTCAGCCTACAAAAATTTGATGACAGACCTCTGTTTAAGCCTAGATCACTCTGGTTTGCCATAATTTTGAATAGCCTCAAAACAAATATTTTTATGAGATTAAAACGATTTTTGCTATGAACAAATTCCAAACAATGCAGAGCTTACATTAATGCAAAACAATTCTGAAAAAAAGTTATTTTGCTTTTTTCAGAAAAATGCACAATATTTATTGAATGACCCTTGTAAAATAAATTTTTGATAAAAAAAAACAAGCATCCTTACTTTCCGAAAAAAAAACAAAACAAAAAAAAAAAAAAAAAACGGTCTGCAAACCAAAATATTGAAATACTGAATATAAATGAAATACTAAAAATAAAAAAAAAAATTATTTCCTAGAAATGGAAAAATAGAAAAATGAAATTTTGAAGTACCTAATTACTAAAAATATAAAAATGCCTTAAAAAAATTTGACTGAAATTTAATGAAATTTTAAAAATTAAATAAAAGTCATAATTTTTTTAGGATTGCAAATATTAATAAATAAAAATATAAATGAAAATGAGTTTCTAAGGGTACAAAAAGTGAGAGAAAAATTTTAAATATAAAAAAAATATTATTCTTAAAAATATTTTAAAAGAATTAAAATTTTGGATATTTAAAAAAAATTACTTACAAAAATTAAGTAGGAAAATTTGTCTAAAGATTTAAATAAAGAAAATACTAAGGTGAGTCAAAAGTTTTGCAATGTTTTAGTACTTGCTTGTTTGTGGCGTGTATATCATGTAACCGAAACAGTTCAAACCTTGAAAAGGTACTTGCTGTGTTTGGTAGTATTGTGGTAGTTGGTGCACTGACACGTTGTGCATTGCTTCACCCTGTGTGTGATTTGGAAGCTGCATAGATGAATGTGTAATGTATGATTCAAGAACTTATGTTTTATGAGTTTGAACTGGGCCATAACGCCACAAAACCAAATACCTTTGGTTGTACAAAAGTTTAAGGCGCAGTTGATCACAGTACAGTAACCAGATGGTTCAAGAAAATTTTGCTTGGGTTGCAAAAACCTTGACAATCAGTCAAGGTCTGATAGGTCTTAAACTATGGATTCCAAGGCTGTACTCCAGTGAGTATCAAGCAAACTTGGCATCTCATACTCTAGTGTTTAGTTCGTCACCTTCACAACCTCAGCAAAAAGCATCCATAGCTGCCGAAATTGTGCCCCGTGTCACCAAAATATTGCAAAACTTTTGACTCACACTAGTAAATTTTGAAAATAAATGTATCGATTTTTGTGACAATTTTTTTTTTTTTGTTTCTCCTCCCCATCATTTAAATCTTTCTTTTAAAATTTTTATGCATTATAAGTCTTTTGTTTGTTTTTTTTTTCCTCTCTCTCTCTTTCCCCTCCCCGTTTTTTTTTCTTTTTTCTTTTTTCTTTTCTTCATAAAAAGAAAAACAATTCATTTACAAAAAATCCCCAAAATAAAAATTAATTACTTTTTGAAAAACATTTAAAAAAAAAAAGTGCCCCCCTGGCAAAAAAAAAATTAACATCGGGAGTTTAGTGACATTATCAAACCAACAACAACAAAACAGATATTAACCCCCCCATCACCATTTTCTTTCCTGTTGTTTTATTTTTTTTAAAATTCTTTTATATTTGTTTTTTTTTTTTTTTTTCAATTTTTCTTTCTTTTTTTTCTTTCATGCAATTGATTGCAAGTCTTTGATGTTCTATACTAATTTTATTACTATTTTTATATTTTGACAACACTGTCCATTTTTTCACTTCTTCCTTACAAGTTGATTGCATCTTTTTAATTAATACTAGGGCGAGTCAAAAGTTTTGCAATGTTTTGGAACATGTTAGTTTGCGGCGCGTATATCACGTGACCAAAGCAGTTCAAGTTGAGCAAGGTACCCCACTGTGGTTGGTAGTCTTGGGGTATTTGGTGCGCTGACATGTTGTGCATTGCTTCACTTTGTGTGTGGGGATTTGAAAGCCGCACATATGAACGTGCAACATAATCTAATTCGGGAAGTTATGCTTTACGAGTTTGAACTGGGCCATAACGCCGCTGAAGCTACCAAAAACATTGGCTATGCGAAAGGTGAAGGCATTTGTTGATCACAGTACAGTAACCAGACAGTTCAAGAAATTTTGCTTGGGTTGCAAGAACGTCAACGATCAGGCAAAGCTCCAAGCCATAGAAGCCAATCCAGTGAGTAGCACTCGGAGAGTATCAGGCGAGCAGGTCATCTCACAATCCAGTGTGGTTTGTCACCTTCACGGCCTTGGCAAAAGCATCTGGAGCAGCTGAATTCTGCCTCATGTTACCAAAATATTGCAAAACTTTTGACTGACCCTAGTACTTATGGGAAGAGGAAGTATGCTGACATTTAGATTGACCGCCTGGACATTAGAGATTATTCCATAATGATAAAAAAGAAACAAGCTTTATAGTCTGTAGTATTTGGACTGACCGCCTAAAAGATAGAGAGGTTATTCTAATATGACATCACTATGCTATTCGGATATGTTAGCAGACTGCCAGAGTATTGAGGTGTTTTAATCAGTGTCTACACTGACTCATTGACAGGACATTCAATTTTTGTGTAGACTGACCACTGGAACAGTGGAGTATTTTAGGCAATGTCTACACTGACGGACGGGATATTAAAGTTTGTGTAGACTGATTGCTAGGGCATTAGGGTTTGTTTTTTGTTTTGTTTTTTTAAAGTGGCTCTCAGTTTCTCTGTTGAGATATTGCAGGTATCTTAATATGATATCTCAAATGTTGGCCAAAATGTTTGAGCGTTATTGATGATATCCAAAATGATGGGCAAGTCTGATGCCAACATCAACAAGGAAGACAACAACAGGCTGGCATCACCACCTACAACTCCTCAAGCGGTTCTTCCAGCACTGCTTCTGAACCATCCTCAACATCTACTAGAGTGATTTTGCCACCTATATTGAAGTCCTTGAACAAGTGAAGATTACCAAAATCGAGACTAATTCCAAGATGAGGAATCATCACTTGTCCAAAATTACACTGCAAAATAGCACTCAAGAAGCTATACAAGGACTGTTTAAAAAAATCCTTTGGTGCCTGTCATATCAACCATCGTTGATAACCATGACGCCAAGCATCTTCCCTGTAACCATGTTGTCTCCTCCTTTGAAAACATCCACAGAGGGCTACCCTTAAGAACAAAAGGTGTAAGAGAAAGAACCACAATACTATGCCATCAAACCCTGACCAAGCCTTCAGAGCTGCAACCGTGTGACTGTGCTGGCCTGTTCCCCATTGGCCTTGTCAGCCACAAACATGCCTGCAGTCAATATGGATCACCCCCTTAATATTCATTCACAAAACCAAGCCATGATAATAATAATGATGATGATGATGATGATAAATGATAATGATGATGATTGTTGGTGATTTTTTTTTATGTACTATCTAGACTGATCTGTAGGGGAATTGAGATTTATTTAGACTTACAGGCATAGCATTAAAGTTGCAGTATCTAAACTGATCATGCAGACAGTGGTGTATCTACAGTATGGCAGGTATGGCACATGCCCTTAGGGCCACTAACAGGTACTGGCAGTAAGACCATAAATCTGTGTAAATTAAGGATGTAGTCTAGAATTATTCTTTCAGATAATGCTAACCATCGCAGTTTCCCTTGCTAGCTGTGAGAGATCATTCAGCAAGTTAAAACTAATATTTGTCCATTTGAGAACCTCCATGGGTCAAGCCAGACTTTGTGATCTTGCTCTTATGAGTGTAGAAAGAGAAGAAGAAAAAAAAACCAGACTTTGATCTCATTATAGACCAATTTTCATCAGTGAAAGCAGGGAAAGCGCAATTGTAATTTTCAGTAGTACTATAATTTGTTAATTAAAAGATAAACAAAATTAACTTGTATTTTTGAGATGATCCTAAGGTAAAGTTATCTAAACAAATGGGTGTCAGATATTTAGACAGGGGCACAATTCCAGTGCTTGGCATAGGTGCTATTTTCCATAGATACACCACTGCATGCAGGTACTAGTGATTTAAAAAAAAAAAATTATACACTATTAAAATTGATTGGAAAAACAAGGGTTTACTTGAAAATAGAAGTTGAGTGTCTTTTTAGACAGACCATTCAAATAGTGTTTCTTTTTTTTTTTTTTTTTTTTTTTTTTTTAAAGAGTAAGTATTTTCTTCTTTTTTCTTCTTCCAAAATTATTAATTGATTATTTGGTGAATTTCTAAGGCGGTATCTAAACAGTCTTTAAGGACTTTCTGTTGAGAAGATTAAAAAAAAAAAATCCTTTTCCTTTAAAATTACTTCCTCTCCCCCTTTCTAGACTGACAGCTGTGTCATTGGAGTTTTATAGGTTTTATAAGGGAGGAGGAGGTTTAATAGTCCTCCTTCCCTTTTTACACTGTCTCCACCTCCTCCTCTTTTTTTTTTCTTTATTTAAAAATTTTTTTTTTTTTAACTGACTGTTGTGGCGTATGGGGTCTTCGTCTCCAAACTGAAGGCAATGGAGTTGAAGAGACCTCCTTGTCCAGAAAAAGAGAAGTGTTTTTTCTTCTCTTCTCTTTATTTCAATCCTCTTCCTTCTCCTCTATCTAGAGTGACTGATCTTTCTTTCTTTCTTTCTTTTCTTTTTTTTTTTTTTTTTACTGACCAGACAGATGTGGTTTGGTGAGAGGAAGAGGCTCAGTAGTCCAGATAAGAAAAGATATTTCTTCTGCCTCTTCCCCCCTTTTTATATTTCTTGTCCACCACTTTTTTTTTTTTTTTTTTTTTTTTTTTTACAAACTTTCTGTGGCACATAAATTTTTATTTATTTATTCTTTTTTGTTTTTGTTTTTGTTTTGTATTTGTTTTTTTTTGTTGTTTTGTATTTGTTTGTGTTTGTTTTTGTTTTTTAATTAAGAGTGAAGGCATGAGGAAGTCCAGAAGAGGGGGGTGCAGTATTTCCTCTTCCTACTTCCTCTCACTTTTTTTTTACACTTTCCCTTCCCCATTATCCTCTTTATCCTCCTCCCCTTGCTCCCTTCCTCCTCCTCCTCCTCTTTCTCTCCCTCCCCCTCCTCTTCCAAGATTTACAACAGAAGCATCAGAGGTTTGTAATCCGTTAGGATTTTTCACAGACTCCTCACGAGACTTCTTTCGCCTCCTCCTCCTCCTCCTCTTTTTCTTACACCTTCTTTTTTTGCCTTTTCTCTTTCTCCTGCACCTCCTCCTCTTCCCACCTCGCTTCCGACACTGGCTGCCTGAACAGCGAGGTATATCGGGAGGAGGAGGAGGCCCAGGCGTTGTCACCCCTGAAGAGGGGGGAGGCTGTACTGTCCGAATTGCATCGATTGAAGTTGTTGCTGATGTATTCGATCCTGTTTTTGTCCGTTGTTGATGCTCTATTTGTTTGATTAGGTCAAGATCAGCGTCCAGTGGCAAAAACTGGACCCGCAATTGATGTTCATTACTACGCGCCCCCTTCCGGGGACGCCCCCGCCGATCTATACTGATATACCAGGTTTGATTACGTTCTTTTTTATAGCGATTGCTATAAAACGTTGTATAGTATTGTTCTAGGAGTTTTTCATAAAAAGCACAGTCATCTGTGTAGTTTTTCTGAAAAGATAAAATTATAAAAAAGTTAAATTAACAATTAAATTTTATGATTATATACTTACAAAAACTTATTTAATTTGGTATATCTTTTATATGATAATATAATAAATAATATATTATTCTATATCTATTAATAATGGAGATTTGATTCCGGTTTTTGCCTGTAACAAAAATTACATCACTGCTTACATCACATTACCCAAAATCATCATAACATAGAATAAATACATTCAAAATTTGAACATGCAACATTAGACAGTCTTCATTGTTTTTTAAAACCAGTTTTAATAAATACATGACTGGTATTATATATCTATATATAGTTTGTTTTATTTTAATACATATTTAAAGTTTACATTTCAAATTGTTTTATTTTTTAATCCTTTAATGAATTTGATGATTTTACTTACTTAGGGTACAAACTCGCTGACATTGAATTTTTTACTCCCACACCTCAGGCAATATGTTTCAAAAATCTATTTTTACATCGCCTGGAGTGCGTTTTTTATTTTGTACTAGTAATAGATAATATATTATTCTATATTGTTTTAAATATCATTATACAGACTAGCAAATATATGCACCCTCCGGGTGCAAGTATTTAAGTTTTAATATAATAAAATATCATATTAAATTAGAAAGGCTAATGAAACTGAATAAGAATGCAAATAAAAAGAATTGGAACAGAGGGGGTATGATTGAAAAATAGAACAACTTTGAAACTAACTCTTCCATCATTTTCCATTACTCCCCTCTTTCATTGATGAATTTTCCTAATTCAACTATTTAGTTAAAATAGGAAGTAAAGAATAATATTACAGTCATTTCTTCTTGTTAATGGATTTCTTTTAAGATTTATCCCCGAGATTTTTGCTCATATTCAATAAGATAAAACCAAACAATTAGAAACCAATAATACTAAGCATATATTTATTAAAATCAAATTTCTAATATCAATATGCAAATTAGCCTTCCCATTCACACTGTAAACCGCTATTTTGTTGTATATATAAATACAATTGCATGTTATTAGCATGTAGATATGGTTAACAGTCTTAATGATGTAAAACAATTTTATTAATAATTGAGGTTTAAATAAATATAAAATCATGGAGAATGTGATGTAAATAACAAAGGGAATTGTGACCTGAGTAGTGATATAGTTTCGGCTACAGACAGAAAAACACACAATCTCCATTATAATAAGATATGTGTAGGTGAGTGGTATAATAGTTATCATTTTAGGAAATGGATAGCGAGACGAGTTCCAATCCTGTTTGAAGCTGTTTGTATTTCCCATAGCACTGATACCATTGGGAAAGGTATGAATCCAACTATTCTCATTCCAGTTATGGGTAAATAGTAAGGCAGACTGGGCTCTTTAACCTTGGTTAGGCAACTAGTGTAGGAGAAGAAAAACTCTGAAATTCAAACCTGTTGAATTCTGTTTAAAGAAATTGACCTTTTGCCACATCCTACTTGTGCAGAGGTGTTGGTATATATTATTGTTTGGTTTGGTTTGTTTTGTTTTACGGCATATCAACCTCAGTGGGTCATTTAATGCCGATAAAGTTTTGAAATAAATCAATTCTTAATGGATAATACAATTTTTTTATAAATACATTTTTCTACTTAACCCATAGATGGGACCCTAACAGGTACTACCACTCCGGGTCAGAGTGGACCAGGGAGCAATGGTGATGAAGGGGTGCTCCACATTCCCCAAACCTCCAAAACTGGAACCTCACCATCAGATAGAGTTTAACATCATTCCCAGGACATGTAGACCCGCAGCCACCGCCTTCTAGCACCCATATGATAAGAAGGATTGGGGGTTGCCATAAGGGCAGTAGGGTTGGGGCAATCATATAGGTGCTAGAGCTTGACGTGACCAGCCGATTGATTGGAGGGGGCCTCTCCGACCGCCCGTCTAGCCCAAGATAGGGCCAAAGTGGAGTATTGCAAGTCATGAACTGCTCATCCACCTGGGCTCTATCCTTAAGCATCACTGGTCGCCACCCACGGCCAACAGGTGGCCCCATTGGGGGAGTCTTACCCCTCTGCAGAGGTGCAGTTGGTGCATTCTAACGCCTCAGCCGACAGGGCGGATATATCATTGTGTATTAAACTAGTAAACATATGCATCAAGCTGTTGCATTTCACATGGTGCTAATACCCTTGGGAAAGGTATGCATCCAATTCTTCCTCCAGCTATTGGTAAATAGCAGGGCATACTGGGCTCTTTAACTATGGTTAGTTAACCAGTTTATGAGAAGGAAAACTCTGAATTCAAACCTTTTAAAGTGACTTGAGGTGGTCACTACTAGAATAGGCTCAGTCCTAATTAGTGATCTATCTTTAAAAATAAAAGTTTTTTTAAGATCACCAGGCAATACTAAATTCGGACCATATGACCTTTAGGCACCCCTTTTACTTTGCTGATTCATAAGTACATTTTTTTCATTTACACTGTCAACATCCGGTTGTTTGTTAGGGGTTAGGGTTAGGGGTTAGAGTTAGGGGTTAGTTTTATAATTAAAAAAAAAACTCTAAAAATCGTCTGTTAACAAACAACTGGATGTTGACGGTGTAAATGAAAAAAATGTACTTATGAATCAGCAAAGCAAAAGGGGTGCCTAAAGGTCATATGGTCCCTAAATTCTTTTATAATGAAAATCCTATTTAGTTTAATGTTACATGATTTCTATTGAAATTGACCTTGTGTTGCATCCTACTCGTGTGGAAAGGTTGGTAAAAGAGATTATATGATTTCAATATACCACACTTTAATACCAATTGGAAGATTCTTCAGATTCTGGTTTGGGATTACTACTATTACAACAATCAAATATATGTGCTCTCTGCTGGTTGCAAGTAATTGAGTTTTTATGTAATGAAATATTATATCAAATTAGAAAGACTAACAAAACTAAAAAGGGTTATTTCCTATAAGTCTAACATAAACAGAGGGGAACCACTCTCGACTGAAAAATTATTTATTTATTGATTGATCTACTATGAAAAAAGAAAACGGAGTTAAGGTTAGGGTTAAGGGTTTAGGGTTAGTTTAATGGGAAAATAAATAAATAATTTATCAGTCAAGAGTGATTCCCCTTTGTTTATGTTAGACTTATAGGAAATAACCCTAAAAAGGAATGCATATAAAAAAGATTACACTTATCTTAAATGATTACAACATAAAATTATACATAGGATTACTTTTAATATGTTTGAGAATAAAACAATAATATTAGAAATCAATAACACCGAGTAATTATTTATTAAACCCAATTTTGTTAAAACCAGTATGCAAATTGTCCACACTATATGCTATGTAAATCTTTATTCATTAATAGTATATAACATATATTGTAGAATTTTAAATGCATCAATAACATGAGCTGTTTCAGAAGCCAAGGTCCTGGAATGCACAATTAAAAAAAAAACCCTAAACAAACACAAACAAATATAATGAAATCACAACAGCAATAACTAAACACAAAACAGAAAAACCAAAGAAAACTATTGCATCAAAATGGCTAAACATAGAAATCTACGGTGGAAGCCCACCCCAAAAACAAAACAACAAAAACCCAAAACAATGCGAAACAAAAGACCCCCTTCAAATGAACATAAACAACCACACCTAAAAAGTTCAGCAAAGGAAGCAAAGATGCCAAGGGTGAAACCAGCTCAAACCAAACCACACACACACACACACACACACACACACACACACACACACACACACACACACACAATCAAAATTTAATCCTAAAAGCATTTAAAAATCAGTAAAATACAGTGCTCTATGCACAAAAAGGAGAGTAATATCATAACAGTAAGTAAAATCTGTTGAGTGCTCTATTGTTGGTATCAGCTAAACATTACTGCACAGACCAGATTACCCAGGCTGTGCTACTCATGTGCAAAGTATATATATATATCTTTGAAAGGAAGGAAAAACTCAATACCGTTATTCCATAATAAATTTATTTCGACCAAAATTGGGGCCTTTATAAATCTAAGTTGATTTAATAAAGCTCCCCAGAATTCAGTCTCATCAGATGGGAAAAATATTGCTCTGCATATAATCTAAAAAGTTCATTATACATTGAGCTCTCTGTAGTGATTTAAAGATTCGCTGTATTCATACATACTGGATCATACAATAATAATACAGTGTATCTTAGAAATCACATATAGAATCATCCAAGTTTTGGATACCTCACATCTATATATATATATATATATATATATATATATATATCAGGAAGATTCAATAAATAAGGGGAATGTTTTTGAAAAAAGCAAAATGAAATTTTTTTTTCAGAATTTTTTCCCATAAATATAAACTCTGCAAGGTTTGGAATTGATTTAGAGCAAAAATTATTTTAATCTCACAAAAGTGTTTCTTATGAGACTATTCAAAATGGCTGAAAATCAAACAGAGTGCTTCAGGCTTGATCTCTCATCAAAAGTTTTAGTTTTTTAAAAATTTAGACATTTATTTGTGAGAAAAATGTCATTAAATCTAATGAAGAAAACCTGTTTCACACCAAAAAAAGCAAGAAGCAACAGTTTTTAAAATTGCTATGAATCCACTTAAGAGGCACCTCAGGCACTGAATAATAAACATAGACCTTATCCCTTAGTGAGGTAATATTTTGGAAAATTTTAGGTTGTAAGCTACTTTCTTTCTTGGAAGAAATATCCTTATTACTTAAAAGATATACAAGTTGGAATTGGGTCATTTTTCCGACTAACTCCAGCAAACCCAAACTTCCTCTAACTTTAACTCCAGACCCCTGTTGAAAACACCTTTAACTCTTAACATCCTATACCACCCCATTCCATTCTGGACTTTGTTTAAATGTAATATTAAACATATTTAGAAGTCTTTGATTTAAGGGAAATTACTGGTAACTTTAAATGAAAAGGCCATTTTTAGCCATTTATTGATAAATCCTTATAGGAATGGGGATCTGGACTTTGTTTAAATGTAATATTAAACATATTTAGAAGTCTTTGATTTAAGGGAAATTACTGGTAACTTTAAATGAAAAGGCCATTTTTAGCCATTTATTGATAAATCCTTATAGGAATGGGGATCTGGACTTTGTTTAAATGTAATATTAAACATATTTAGAAGTCTGTGAGTTAAGGGAAATAACAGGTAACTTTAAATGAAAAGGCCATCTTTAGCCATCTTTTTGATAAATCCTTATAGGAATGGGGATCTGAATTTGGAAAATTCTCAACAGGATTTTAAGAGTTAAACTCCCAGATTATCCTAATCACTTCCAAAAAATGTTAAAAGAAATGTATACAAAATAAACAGAGCTAAAAAGTAACAACCCAAACACTAAAAAAGGCATACAGTGGTGGACCTACATTTTGGGGTGGGACACCAAAGCTTGAACTGTTATGGGAAGCTTCACAATTTTAATAACCTTTTTATCTTTATTTTAACTATTATCTTATATTGAATTATGTTTATATTATTTTATAAATGCCCTTTCTCCAATAGTAGATCCAAACTTTTGGACCATATTACCTTAAGGCACCCCTTTTTATCTCGATTAAGAAAGGGCATTTTTTTCATTTACACTGTCAATATCCGGTTGTTTTAACAGACGATTTTTAGATTTTTCAAAAAAATTATAAAACCAACTCCTAACCCCTAACCCTAACGAACAACCGGATATTGACAGTGTAAATGAAAAACATGTCCTTTCTTAATTGAGATAAAAAAGGGGTGCCTTAAGGTCATATGGTCCAAACTTTTTAATCAATGTTTGGTAAGATCAATTCTGCACCACCACCCATCCCCACCCTGAAACTTAAACTTCATTAGTTTTGTAGTAGATCCGCCCCTGAGTGCATAGTGTTACCAACAAACACCATATCCATCAAACTTGAAATCTAAACCAAAAGAAAAAAAAGAAAGAAAAGAAAGAAAAGATGACTAAAAGTAGTTATTCCTAAAAATCACTCG
>CM042179.1:22539820-22592320 GCA_023376005.1 Doryteuthis pealeii
TATGAAAATTCTAATTAGAATCTTTTACTCCTTTCTAAATAGAAGCATCAATATCATCATGGATAGCTGTTAAATATAAAATGATAATTAGAATCCTTCACTCCTTCCTAAATAGAAGCATCAATATCATCATGGACCACTGTTAACTATGAAATGCTAATTAGAATCATTCACTCCTTCCTAAATAGAAGCATCAATATCATCATGGACCACTGTTAACTATGGAAATGCTAATTAGAATCCTTCACTCCTTCCTAAATAGAAGCATCAATATCATCATGGACAGCTGTTAACTATAAAATGATAATTAGAATCCTTCACTCCTTCCGAAATAGAAGCATCAATATCATCATGGACAGCTGTTAACTATAAAATGATAATTAGAATCCTTCACTCCTTCCTAAATAGAAGCATCAATATCATCATGGACCACTGTTAACTATGGAAATGCTAATTAGAATCCTTCACTCCTTCCTAAATAGAAACATCAATATCATCATGGACCACTGTTAACTATAAAAGCTAATTAGAATCCTTCACTCCTTCATAAATAGAAGCATCAATATCATCATGGACAGCTGTTAACTATAAAATGATAATTAGAATCCTTCACTCCTTCCTAAATAGAAACATCAATATCATCATGGACCACTGTTAACTATGAAATGCTAATTAGAATCCTTTACTCCTTCCTAAATAGAAGCATCAATATACTCATGGACCACTGTTAACTATGAAATGCTAATAAGAATCCTTCATTTGTACCCCCATATTGCCAAGTATATTATGCATTTATATATTTACTTGTTAATACTTTAAAATGTAATACCCTCTCAAAATTACTGTCAGTCTAGAGCTGTTAATATAAGGAAAAATAACATTTTGTCATTTATAATTTAAATATTTAATTTGTTATATTCAATCTATTTGAATTTAAAAATACACATGAAATATAGTTTTATTAAATCATTAATCAATCTTTCTAATATATAATTGAAGATAATCTTTTTATTTATTTACTTATCTATCTAATTAATTTAATATATTTTATTTTATTTTACAACTGTAAAAAAGTTAACTAAATTCTTCTATTTGACTGTTTTTATTTTGAATTTAAAATTGATACATGTTGCAATATCCCCACCGGATGTTAACTGGACAAGATTAGATATATATAAGATATATATAAATAATAAGAAAAAAATTAAAATCCATTCTCAATAGAAATCACAAAGGTAAGAGACTGATTTTATCTTCTCTAATAATTTATAGAATAATTTTATTAATTTGATGCTTCAAAAGATTCTAATAATAGATGAGAAAGACTTTCCATCAGGGACTCCTCTCTCAAAAAAATTATTATTATTTTAAAAAATACTTTTGAGAGAGGTCCCTTGGAAAGGATTTTTCATTTATCACACTCATTTCATTCATTTTTATTTCATCCATTCATTCATTTTGCCATTAATTCTTTACTTACACTTGTGTATAGTTGAGATAGGTAATTCATACAGAGGAAGTACCCAGTCATTTTTGCTTGAATAGCCACTACTGATGCTGCTACAGTATATAATTGCAGAACAGCTGTAAAGAAAGAAAGGAAGGAAATATTAGACCAAAAGATGAGAACATGGATTTCTTCAAGGCTACATTAAATAACAGGCTGAAATGTATATATATATATATATATATATAAAACACCCCCCCCCCAAAAAAAAACAAAAAAAAAACCTAAAAACAAAACAAACAAGCAATTCTTTTAATGATATACAAATACAAGGGTCAATCAATAAATACGGTGAGTTTTGCAATATAATGGCTCACATTTCACCCAGGAAAAAAAAAATCTTGCAACCCGTGAGAAATTTTTTGAAGAGCCATCTGGTTACTGTACTATTACCAACTATGCTTTTACCGGACCATATGACCTTTAGGCACCCATTTTTTATCTCGATTCAGAAGGACATGTTTTTCATTTACACCGTCAATATTCAGTTGTTTGCTAACAGACGATTTTTAGAGTTTGTTTTTAAATTATAAAACTAACCCCTAACCCTAATCCCTAACCCTAACCCCTAACAAACAACTGGATATTGACGGTGTGTAAATGAAAAACACATTCTTCTGAATCGAGATCAAAAAGAGGTGCCTAAAGGTCATATGGTCCCTTTTACCTTATGCACAACCAATGTTTTTGGTTGCTTCTGCAGCATTATGGCCCAGTTTGAATTTATAAAGCCTAAGTTCCCAAATCAAACTATGTTGCACATTCATCAGTCCAGCTTTCAAATCACACACGGAGTGAATCAATGCCAGAACACCAACTACCACAATACTACTAACCACAGCAGTTACATTCCATGGTTTGAACTACTTTGGTCACAATATATATGCACATGGAAGCGCATGGTGTAATGGCTAAAGTCATGGGAAATGGAATCTTTGCCCCGAGTTCAAATCCTGGATGTGGTAATTGCATTTCACTTAGCACTAATACCCTTGGGAAAGGTATGAATCTTATTCTTCCTCCAGCTATGGATAAATAGTAGGGCAGACTGGGCTCTTTAACCTTGGTTAGGTAACCAGTCTAGGAGAAGGAAAACTCTGAATTCAAACCTATTGAACTCCACTTAAGAAATTGACCTTGTGTCACATCCTGCTTGTGTGGAGGGGTTGGTAAACACACATATATATATATATATATATATATACGGTGCACATTCTCTCCTGATGATCCCAAGCATTTGTAAACATCATTTGTTTTTTCAATATATCAAATTCACACTGTCGGATTAATTTCCTTTTATTTCACATACTTGTCTAACGAAAAAACAATACATATGGATGTTTACTCCTCTGAAGATAATTATCCACAAACACCACGGATTTACCAACACCACAAACTTTCTGGAACATTACATCTTTTTCAGTTGTGATGTGGACTTATTGGTTACTTATTTAATAGTTGGAGTGTATTATGAACAATTTTGATACTTAATATACACTTTTTATACAATTATACACTTTTTTAAACAATTTTACATCAGGCTCTTTTGAGTCTTATTATAAACTGTAATGATTCTGATTTTTAAAAATTAAAAATAAAATTCATTTTATTTTTAAATAAAATTCATTTTATTTTTAATACAGATGACGCATTTTTTGAAAAATTCCAACTTTGACTAACAATGTTCTGTTTGCGCATTCTTCTTCTAACGGTCATTTCATTCTTGTAAAAGACTGATCTATTACATACAGTCAATAAAGATATTCCGAGGGACCTCACAACAGTGAAGGGGGGGGGGGTCGATGTGCAGTTAAAACCATTGAGAGGAAGCCCCCGAAACGGTGCACATTCTCTCCTGATGATCCCAAGCATTTGTAAACATCATTTGTTTTTTCAATATATCAAATTCACACTGTTGGATTAATTTCCTTTAATTTCATATATATATATATATATATATATATATATATATATATATATATATATATACATATATACATATATACATATATATATATATATACATATATACATATATATATATATATATATATATATACATATATATATATATACATATATATATATATATACATATATATATATATATACATATATATATATATATATATATATATATATATATATATATATATATATATATACATATATATATATATGGAGAATATGTGCTTAAATGAAGTCGAACCTATTTTTTGAAATTTAATTCATTAATAATTAATTAGGCGGGATTAAATTATTAATGAATTAAATTTCAAAAAATAGGTTCGACTTCATTTAAGCACATATTCTCCCAAATATTGTCGGCTGAAAATAGCCATATCACAAACATCGTCTGTTTGTTTACGTCTCATACATATATATATATATATATATATATTATATATATATACATATATATATATATATATGCACACAAAGTAGCAGGTACCAAAATATTGCAAGTAATAGCCCATATTGAACTATAATATTTCGTCCATCTTGTACTATGATAATCGGCCAATAATTTTGTTCTGTAATAATAGGCCATTTTCAACAATAATGATGAGGACAATAGTCATGCAGATAATACTAACATGCTATAATAATGCTTTGTATTTTACTCTGTTGGTAAGAAGCTAGACATTTGCTTTAATCTTACAATGTAAATTGATCCAGCACTTTGTGCTATGTATCAATCTTTTCAGTAATTGGAAAAGTACTGTTTGATGCCACATGTGTCAGGTTCCATATTGCACCTGATGCACTGATGAGTAATCAGTTTAATGCCACTTGATCCCCACATGTTTCATGAGTCATGTGGCAATTTATAATAGTAATTCTAATAAAGACAGATGTCATTGTAATACCCTTTGGAAAGGTATGAACCACCGCATCCTCCCAGCTATGGGTTAATAAGTACCATTTGACGTTAAATAACTCACAAAGGTTGATATGCCACTAAACAAAGAAACCAAACCAAACTAAACAACAAAAATCCATTAAATAACATGACCAATATGAATGTAGAAGGTAACTCCAATCCAAGTAACGAAAGACACATTGGAGCTGTTCACCAAACATAAATCCATTAAATAACATGACCAATAGATTAAGCATTGATTTTATTATTCCAAATTATCTGGTAACCACTATGGACGGAGAAGGTAACTCCAATCCAAGAAACCAAAGACACATTGGAGCTGTTCACCAAACAAAAATCCATTAAATAACATGACCAATAGATTAAGCATTGATTTTATTATTCCAAATTATCTGTGTAACCACTATGGACGGAGAAGGTAACTCCAATCCAAGAAACCAAAGACACATTGGAGCTGTTCACCAAACAAAAATCCATTAAATAACATGACCAATAGATTAAGCATTGATTTTATTATTCCAAATTAAACCACTATGGACGGAGAAGGTAACTCCAATCCAAGAAACCAAAGACACATTGGAGCTGTTCACCAAACAAAATCCATTAAATAACATGACCAATAGATTAAGCATTGATTTTATTATTCCAAATTATCTGGGTAACCACTATGGACGGAGAAGGTAACTCCAATCCAAGAAACCAAAGACACATTGAGCTGTTCACCAAACAAAAATCCATTAAATAACATGACCAATAGATTAAGCATTGATTTTATTATTCCAAATTATCTGGGTAACCACTATGGACGGAGAAGGTAACTCCAATCCAAGAAACCAAAGACACATTGGAGCTGTTCACCAAACAAAAATCCATTAAATAACATGACCAATAGATTAAGCATTGATTTTATTATTCCAAATTATCTGGGTAACCACTATGGACGGAGAAGGTAACTCCAATCCAAGAAACCAAAGACACATTGGAGCTGTTCACCAAACAAAAATCCATTAAATAACATGACCAATAGATTAAGCATTGATTTTATTATTCCAAATTATCTGTGTAACCACTATGGACGGAGAAGGTAACTCCAATCCAAGAAACCAAAGACACATTGGAGCTGTTCACCAAACAAAATCCATTAAATAACATGACCAATAGATTAAGCATTGATTTTATTATTCCAAATTATCTGTGTAACCACTATGGACGGAGAAGGTAACTCCAATCCAAGAAACCAAAGACACATTGGAGCTGTTCACCAAACAAAAATCCATTAAATAACATGACCAATAGATTAAGCATTGATTTTATTATTCCAATTATCTGTGTAACCACTATGGATGGAGAAGGTAACTCCAATCCAAGAAACCAAAGACACATTGGAGCTGTTCACCAAAAAAAATCCATTAAATAACATGACCAATAGATTAAGCATTGATTTTATTATTCCAAATTATCTGGGTAACCACTATGGACGGAGAAGGTAACTCCAATCCAAGAAACCAAAGACACATTGGAGCTGTTCACCAAACAAAAATCCATTAAATAACATGACCAATAGATTAAGCATTGATTTTATTATTCCAAATTATCTGTGTAACCACTATGGATGGAGAAGGTAACTCCAATCCAAGAAACCAAAGACACATTGGAGCTGTTCACCAAACAAAAATCCATTAAATAACATGACCAATAGATTAAGCATTGATTTTATTATTCCAAATTATCTGTGTAACCACTATGGACGGAGAAGGTAACTCCAATCCAAGAAACCAAAGACACATTGGAGCTGTTCACCAAACAAAAATCCATTAAATAACATGACCAATAGATTAAGCATTGATTTTATTATTCCAAATTATCTGTGTAACCACTATGGACGGAGAAGGTAACTCCAATCCAAGAAACCAAAGACACATTGGAGCTGTTCACCAAACAAAAATCCATTAAATAACATGACCAATAGATTAAGCATTGATTTTATTATTCCAAATTATCTGTGTAACCACTATGGACGGAGAAGGTAACTCCAATCCAAGAAACCAAAGACACATTGGAGCTGTTCACCAAACAAAAATCCATTAAATAACATGACCAATAGATTAAGCATTGATTTTATTATTCCAAATTATCTGTGTAACCACTATGGACGGAGAAGGTAACTCCAATCCAAGAAACCAAAGACACATTGGAGCTGTTCACCAAACAAAAATCCATTAAATAACATGACCAATAGATTAAGCATTGATTTTATTATTCCAAATTATCTGTGTAACCACTATGGATGGAGAAGGTAACTCCAATCCAAGAAACCAAAGACACATTGGAGCTGTTCACCAAACAAAAATCCATTAAATAACATGACCAATAGATTAAGCATTGATTTTATTATTCCAAATTATCTGGGTAACCACTATGGACGGAGAAGGTAACTCCAATCCAAGAAACCAAAGACACATTGGAGCTGTTCACCAAACAAAAATCCATTAAATAACATGACCAATAGATTAAGCATTGATTTTATTATTCCAAATTATCTGTGTAACCACTATGGATGGAGAAGGTAACTCCAATCCAAGAAACCAAAGACACATTGGAGCTGTTCACCAAACAAAAATCCATTAAATAACATGACCAATAGATTAAGCATTGATTTTATTATTCCAAATTATCTGGTAACCACTATGGACGGAGAAGGTAACTCCAATCCAAGAAACCAAAGACACATTGGAGCTGTTCACCAAACAAAAATCCATTAAATAACATGACCAATAGATTAAGCATTGATTTTATTATTCCAAATTATCTGTGTAACCACTATGGATGGAGAAGGTAACTCCAATCCAAGAAACCAAAGACACATTGGAGCTGTTCACCAAACAAAAATCCATTAAATAACATGACCAATAGATTAAGCATTGATTTTATTATTCCAAATTATCTGTGTAACCACTATGGACGGAGAAGGTAACTCCAATCCAAGAAACCAAAGACACATTGGAGCTGTTCACCAAACAAAAATCCATTAAATAACATGACCAATAGATTAAGCATTGATTTTATTATTCCAAATTATCTGTGTAACCACTATGGACGGAGAAGGTAACTCCAATCCAAGAAACCAAAGACACATTGGAGCTGTTCACCAAACAAAAATCCATTAAATAACATGACCAATAGATTAAGCATTGATTTTATTATTCCAAATTATCTGTGTAACCACTATGGACGGAGAAGGTAACTCCAATCCAAGAAACCAAAGACACATTGGAGCTGTTCACCAAACAAAAATCCATTAAATAACATGACCAATAGATTAAGCATTGATTTTATTATTCCAAATTATCTGTGTAACCACTATGGATGGAGAAGGTAACTCCAATCCAAGAAACCAAAGACACATTGGAGCTGTTCACCAAACAAAAATCCATTAAATAACATGACCAATAGATTAAGCATTGATTTTATTATTCCAAATTATCTGTGTAACCACTATGGACGGAGAAGGTAACTCCAATCCAAGAAACCAAAGACACATTGGAGCTGTTCACCAAACAAAAATCCATTAAATAACATGACCAATAGATTAAGCATTGATTTTATTATTCCAAATTATCTGGTAACCACTATGGACGGAGAAGGTAACTCCAATCCAAGAAACCAAAGACACATTGGAGCTGTTCACCAAACAAAAATCCATTAAATAACATGACCAATAGATTAAGCATTGATTTTATTATTCCAAATTATCTGTGTAACCACTATGGACGGAGAAGGTAACTCCAATCCAAGAAACCAAAGACACATTGGAGCTGTTCACCTGAGAGAATAAAAAGATAGAAGTGGGTCCATACAAGGGGCATTGGTTATATTTGTGCCAGTAACAGTATTGGTTATAAGCAGATATCATTAGGTTAACTAAAATGTCAACATTTGTCATTAGATGGCATTAGGAGGGTTTAGTTTTATTTGACTTCATTAAAAAAAGATCAGTTTTAACTGTATTATGACAGCTGTCATCACAGCTATCATTTTTATTGGGTTAACCAAAATTCTGTTTTTGTCATTAGATGGCATTAGGAGGGTTTATTTGACAGCAGTCATCTCAGCATGCATTTAAAACAAAGAACCCAGTCTGCTCAACTATTTACCCATACCAAGGCTATTAAAGCTATTTAAAATATAAATAGTCTTGTCCAGGATTTGAACTCAGATCATTGTGTCCATTTCCAATGATGATAACCATTACACCATGAATGCATGAGGTATTTAGGTGATGAACCACACTGGACACTGAGTTGCTTAGCTCACCTGATACTCTCTGAGTGCTACTCTCTAGATCTGCTTCTAGGGTTTAGAGATCAGTCCTGAAATCCATGGTTTTTGACCTAGCTAATAAAGTTCTTGCAACCTGAGCAAATTATCTTGAACTATCTTTCTCACAACAAATATTTTTGGTTGCTTCTGCAACGTTATGGCTCATTTTGAACTTGTAAAGCATAAGTTCCTGTATTATACTATGTTGTATGTTCATCTCTACATCTTTGAAATGGAGTGAAGCAATTCATAACATGTCAGCACACCAACTACCACAATACTACCAACCACAGTGGGTACCTTTCACAGCTGAGATCCTGTGATATATGTGCCACAAACTAGCACACCAAAATATTGCAAAACTTTTGACTCACCCAAGTAAAAGCTTATATTGAAATATTTTAGAAATTATTTTGCCATAAAAATGCATTGAAAATGTACTTTACTACAGAAATTAATTATTTATCTGCTGTTTATGTAATCCACACCAACACCCCACAAGAAAACAGCTGTATGGCCACCTGCCCCATATCACCCAAACCATCTGAGTAAGATGGACAAGACATCCAGGACACTGCTGGAGAAGCAAGGACAAAGACATAACAAAAGGACATAAGTGACATCCTCCTTTGGAAGCCAGCATATGGGCACACCAGTGTGGGCCCGGCCAGCGAAGATGTACATTGACCAGCTCTGTGCAGATACTGGATGCTGTGTAGAGGACCTCCTGAGAATGATGAGCGATAGGGATGGATGGAGAGAGATTGTCATGGATATCTGTGCTAACAGCACGACATGATGATGATGATGTAATCCACAATATCACAGGTAGGATTTGTTTAGTTATATCAAAACTTACATTCTCTTTATTAATTATACTAGTGCAAAATAAAAAACACCCTCTGGGCGATGTAAAAATAGATTTTTGAAACATATTGCCTGAGGGGTGGGAGTAAAAAATTCAATGTTAGCGAGTCTGTACCCTAAGTAAGTAAAATCACCAAATTCATTAAAGGATTAAAAAATAAAACAATTAGAAATGTAAACTTTAAATATGTATTAAAATAAAACAAACTATATATAGATATATAATACCAGTCATGTATTTATTAAAACTTGTTTAAAAAACAATGAGACTGTCTAATGTTGCATGTTCAAATTTTGAGTGTATTTATTCTATGTTATGATTTTGGGTAATGTGACGTAAGCAGTGACATAATTTTTGTTACAGACAAAAACCAGGAAGTGAATCTCCATTATTAATAGATGTGTTCTAACGTAAGCAGCTGTACAAGTTTCTAATGTACTTTTCAAATGTGAATAGTGAGAATGTATAACATAAGTAATTATTAAAAAAAGAAGAAGATGATTTAATAATTATCTATTTTCCACATATTTTTCTAATAGTGAATTTTAATTTCAGATTTGAAAGCAAATGCCTCTTCTGCCCTCACAGAAGAATTTGTCTTGTTCAACACATGGTGAATGTTGGCATTGGTGCAATAATTTAAAAATCATTCACAGAACTATGAATGAATGAATGAATGAATGAATAAAAATCACTCTCAGAACTATGAATGAATGAAAATTATTAATGAAAATACGGAACTATGAATGAATGAATGAATGAATGAAAAGCACTCTCAGAACTATGAATGAAAGAAAATTATTCATGGAACTATGAATGAATGAAAATTATTCACGGAACTATGAATGAATGAATGAATGAATGAAAATTATTCACAGAACTATGAATAGATTAAAAAAAATGAAATACATGAACAGAATAATGAATGAATAGATTAAATCCTTTAAATGACTATAAATGAATAAATGAATGAAAATCACTAAAATGACATAAGAACTTAAAATATATATTTTGCTATTTTTGGCATCAATATTTTTTATGTTGTGCATTAAAAATAAGAAAGAAAGAAATTATCAGTAATTGTTAACTTTTTTTTTTTAAAGATAGATCACTAATTAGGACTGAGCCTATTCTAGTAGTAACCACCTCAAGTCACTTTAAAAGGTTTGAATTCAGAGTTTTCCTTCTCCTAGACAGTTGCCTAACCAAGGTTAAAGAGCCCAGTCTGCCTTACTATTTATCCATAGCTGGAGAGAGAGTATGATTCATACCTTTCCCAAGGGTATTAGCACTAAGTGAAATGCAATTACCACATCCAGGATTTGAACTCGGGACTACAAGTCCATTTCCAATGACTTTAACCATTACACCACGCGCTTCCATTATACTGCCTACATATGAATAGAAAGCCCAGTACTAGGTATCTATGATAGCAGAGATCATATAATGGTCAGTTGAAGACAGTTGGATACCAGAAGATACTTTTCATTCAACAAATAAATTATCGGAAATTTGATAGAGAATTATCTTCCCCTGCCGCTAGAGGGCGAATCGCCAAGAGAAGGTTGGCACCAAATCCAAACCCTATCACTTATCAGGGAGCAGTTATCGAGGAGACATGCAAAAATAAGCACTCTCACCACCTTGCCCCAAAAAAGAGCTGAACTTGTCTGTAGGCCGTCGACCTGGACGGAGGCGTTTTTAACAGCATACTTTCTGAAGGCCGTTTGACAGCATACTAATCAGAAGGCTGAGGACCTAAATAGTCAACTTGAAGAAGGCCCCATCTACCGTCATTTAAAGGAACAGTTACCCAGGTGAGAAGCTTCTAAAATAGCATCCCCTACTTTTACTTATCGGACGAGAACCGACAAAACGGACGCGTCTCTACAGAACTCTACAACCAGCGACCAGAATACCCTTGTTATCACCACTTCTCCAACAAACAGTATTTCACCTCACAGATAAGTCTAGTAGCAAATGGTATTAAAATTTGCTACTAGACTTATCTGTACTTTTTGATAATACATGAGTCTATTCGTGTTTGTTTCCTTCTTTCGTCCAAATAACAACAACTGGAGAATAAGGGCTCCAACGAAACCCCGTAAATACTCTTAGAATATGCTACATCAACATTTCATTTTTCATTAGATTTTTTGGATGAAGCATTTTTAACATCTGTTATAAATCAACCCAAACTTTGAAAAAAACAAAAACAAATCATAATAAAAAAAAGAATAAAAAAATTGGTATATCATCATATATAAAAATACATTCTCTGAATATTTTGTTTTTCTTATTTTTATATTTATATATCATCAGATTTATTTCCTTTTTTCTCTAATATATATATACATATAAGTAAAAAAAGTAAAAAGAATAAAGTCGTCAGGGTGGCCTAAAGTCAGTATCAGCCAGACACCAAGGGAGTCTATCTCCTTTTTACTAGTGCTAGACCAAGGAGATTGTTTTGGTGTCTGATGTGGAGTACCACACCTACCATCAGCTCCTCACTTTACCAGACATCCCTGTGCTACTCATTCGCTGAGTTGGTGAGGGCTGGTATCAAACCTTGTGATTCCTAGTCGGATGCTCAACCGACTGAGTGGAAATTCTAATTTAACAAAACACTATAGAAAAATAAACCTATAATATAGGTAATATAGCATATTCATTCCTTAAATGAGAATTATTTTTTGCATATTCAAGTGTTTTGAGCAGACTCTCTATATATATATATATATACCTATGATAAAGTTTAATTAATAAATCAGTCATGATAAGAATTAAACAATAATAGCTGATAATAAAATAGAATGATTATAACAATATTGCTGATAAGATATATGTAATAAAATGAATATATTGTACACTGACTAAACATAAAAAATTCATGGAAATTCTATCCTCATTCATATTCAGTGTATTGACATATCATCTTGTCTGTTAATTCAAATCTTACATCATTGAATGAATGTTTCATTACTGAAAAGTTTTAAATAAAACAAAGGATTATCTGAAAAGGCTGTAGCTTGATCTGGCATTCTCACAATATGACAAAAAACAACAAAGTCTGGTGGTATTGTAAGTTACAGCTGGAGTGCTTTAGGTTAGTGGTAATGATGCTTTAAAGTCAAAACCATGCCCGGCGCCAGTGTTATCATCTGATTAAAGCTTTGTTACAATCGGTATGTTTTTTGTTTGATTGTTTTTGAAGCAGTAATATACATATATAATACTGTATGTATATTCCTTGTCTAGCCTGTCTTATATAGTATCTGACTAAATTTAAGTATACTCATTTTAAATCTCATATTTCTCACCATTGGATAGCAGTACCTATTGTTCAACGTGCATATTGTGAAAATGTTAAAACAGAAATTTGTGCATGCTAACACCCATTGGATAGCAATACATTGTTCAATGTTGTGAAAGAGTGAAGAAAAAAACAACAACAAAATAAAAAAATAAAAACGACTTCATATTAAATCTGAGTTATGCGTTGTTTGTATAAATAAGTAAGTAAAGTAGTCGGGGCGGCCTAATGTCAGTATTAGCCAGACAGCGAAGGAGTCTATCCTCTTTTCACTAGCACTAGACCAAGGAGATTATTTTAGAATCTGAGGTGGAGAGCCACACCTACCATCAGCTCCTCACTTTACTGCACAGATCCCTGTGCTACGCATACGCTGAGTTGGTGAGGGCCGGTATCGAACCAAGAACCTTGTATTCCAAGCCGGACACTCTACTGACTGAGCTAAACCGGCCCTAAAAGCATTTTAGAGCAAAAATAAAAGTTTAAAAAGCTAAACTGAAAATTTCTCTCTTAAATAGAGGTGTAATGATTTATCAAGGCATGTGATACAAGAAAAAATATCATGAAAAATCGCCTATTTGATAAAATGAAAAAAAATTCTTTATAAATAGATATTCTTTATCCACAAAGAGAAAGTAAAATAATTGAAGTAAAAATCCCAACAATACAAGGAAAAAATTGTTCTTATTAAGTAAAGTCGTCAGGGTGGCCTAAAGTCGGTATCAGCCAATCTGCGAGGGAGTCTATCCCCTTTTCACTAGTGCTAGACCAAGGAGATTGTTTTGTAGTGTCTGAGGCGGAGCGCCACACCAACCATCATCTCCTCACTTTACTGCACAGATCACTGTGCTACTCATACACTGAGTTGGCGAGGGCTGGTATCGAACTAGGTACCTTGTGGTTTCTAGCCGAATGCTCTACTGACTGAGCTAACCTGGCCCTTTCTTATTAGGCATGTACAAAAAATGTCCATCTGCTAAAGCACTGTTTTTTTTTTTTTTTTTTTTTTAAATTTCTCCCCAAATGACTAATTAGTGGATTTTGATGAAATTTTTTATATCTAAACAAATAAAACATGAATTTTCTTTTAAAAGATATTTTTCTTAAAATTCTGAAGAAAAACATGTCACTTGTCAAACATTGCTGATAGAAATGTATGTAATTTTGTAGATATAATAATACATATCCTTTCATATGCAGTGTATTGTGATACATATATTGTGATATGTCTGTATTAAGTACCTACTTTGAAAGCATATTACCTCAATTTAAGAAAAAAAATGAGAAAAACAATAACAAAAGAAAAACAACAACAAAAAAACAAAAAACAGTTTGATCTAGAAGAGAAAAATGCAGTTAAGAAATAAAAGAAAATAATACAATAATGATATTGTCACCTGAATATGCTCAAAACAATTTAATTCTTTGATAAATTGGATCATCATGAGAGAGATATAAATAGTAGGGCAGACTGGGCTCTTTAACCTTGGTATGGCAGCTGGATTCAAAACTAATTAAACTCTGCTTAAACAATTGACCATGTGCTATATACTGCTAGTGTGGAGGGTTAGCGTTCGGCTAGGAATCACCAAATTCCTGGTTCGATACCGGCCCTTGCTAACTCAGCGTATGAGTAGCACAGGGATCTGTGTTGTAAAGTGAGGAACTGATGGTAGGTGTGGCGCTCCACCTCAGGTGCAAAAACAATCTCCTTGGTTTAGTGCTAGTGAAAAGGGGATAGACTCCCTCACTGTCTGGCTGATACCAACATTAGCCCGCCCTGACGACTTTACTTTTTTTTAGTGAACTAAAAAATGATGATCAAATATTGACCCAGTAAGTATATAATTGAATAAATTTCTCACAAAAAAAACAACCCAAAACAATCTCAGATATAAACCAAAGAAAATATTTTTCTACTTACCAAATATATTTGATTTGTCCACCGAAGATCTGATTGTCCCATTCGGTAGAATTGAGAGAAAAAATTCCCCTCTGTTATAAAGCACCTGGGTTCGAGATCCACCAACAGACCACCTAGATGGGGTCTGGATACTTTTTCCATGCAAAAGTAAACCCCCATTACCCATTGCACCAGCGGTCAGTCCTCTGGTCAGTTGGGTCATGTTTAAGGTTCAATTGCTGGTGGTGGGGATTGGTTTGTAGTTAATGGTGCTCGTAATTTAGGTTTGGTTTATAAGATGCTTCAGAAAAATTGGTTGGTATGTGCAGGTAATTTGTCGGTTTTTTTCAAATTTTTTTTAGAGGATTTACAAATAAGGTTGGTGGTGGGTTTGCTGTTATTGGGGTGGTCCACCTGGAAATATATATAATTATATATGTATATGTATGTGTGTGTGTGTATATGTGTATTTATTTGTATGTTTATGATTTTATCTATATGTATTTTTTCTTTTCTGTTTTAAGTTGTTTTATTTGTTGCTTTAAGAGTTTTTATCGATTTGAAATGATTTAAAAGTTTTCTTGATGGAGGATTTTGTACTTTGATTTGAAAGAGGGAAAATGCAAAAACAGTTTTCATATAGGATAGGTCGGTTTTTGATGAAATAAAGAAAATGCTGGTGAACATGAGAATTGGGGGCGAAAAGACCCCTTTGAAAAAAATGAAGAAATGAAACAAAAAATCCCAACAGAGATGTAAAAAAAAAGGGAAAAAAAAGAAAGGGGGGGAATGTAAAAAAAACTGGAAGGAATAAAAAAAACGAAAATGGGGCGAATAACGAAAAAAATGAATGAAAAAAAAAAGAAAGAAAAAGGGAGAAATGTGAAAGAAAAAAGAATGAAAATGCGAAAAGAAAGAAAAAGGCAAACGAAGTACTGTGCTTGATTTTTTTTTTCTTCTTCTTCTTGCTTTTTGTGTTTCTTCCATGGATGGATATATATATATATACATAGACATAAGTATATATGTATATATATATATACATACATATATACACATACATATATACATACATATACATATATACATATACATATATATATACTTACATATACATATATATACTTATATACACTTATATATGTATATATTTATATATATAGATGTATATATATATGTATATGTAATTTATTACTTAAAGATGTTATACAAAACTAACATAGTAAGTAAAAATTACACACATATATATATATACTTATATATATATATGTATATATGTATATTATTATGTCTATGGATATATATATATATCTATATATACTTACATATGTATATTGAATATTAAAATATACATATATAATTTATTTTATTGCTATATATAATTTAATCTAGTGTTATATGTATGTTTTATGCTATATATATATATATGATTTATATATATATATATATAATTTCTATATGTTTTCATACATATATATAATTTTATATGTTTACATGTATATATAATTATATAAACAGATAATTATATATATTGAGATATATCAAATACAAATATGCGTTGTATGTTTTCTAGGTATAATATGTATACTTACATGTGTGTACAGCAATACATGTAAAAGTAGATATTACTAATAATTGTATATATATATATATATATATACATATATATATATATATTGACATATATATATGTATATATTATGATAGATGCATAATTACATCTATATATATACACATATATATATATATATATGGAAAATTGTTTATGCCTATGTATACTTATTGATAGATATATATCAATATCTATGTATGTATATTTATTAATAAATATGTATATGATATATATAAATTAAATATGTTTTCTTATTACATACTTATATTACTTAACATATATGTATAATAATTTATCTTAAATGTATACGGTAAGGAACATACAAATATATTTTACTTTTACAAAAATTATGCTTAAATGTATACATATGTTTATTATATTGGAAGCTCTACAAACATAGATCACATTTATATCTATGCTGAATATATATATGTATAGTTATATATGTGTGTATATGCTACCAAATTATTTAAATTATATATATATTATATATATATATAAATATATATAAATCTTTATTTATATTTCTAATATAAAAGTATGTAAAGAAGGTTGATATAATGCATATGTATATATGTGATATATATTATATAATTTTAAAGATATGATATCTTCATATATACTACACATATATACTTAAATATATTACTACCTATAACGGTATATTTAATGTATCTGTTTTTATATGTATGTGTATTCTCTATATACTAAATATATATCAGTATATAAGTATTTTAATTATATAAATATACAAATATTAAGATAAATATATTATTTCAAATGTGAATGTCTATTGTTTCTTTTATAATTTATGTATTTGTAGTTTTACGTAATGATATTTTATATTAATGTTATAAATACTCTTTGATAATAAATGTATTATCAATTTTTAATAAAAACAGTTTAATGTTAACAATCATAGATTTATATTAATAATCATATATATATATATATATACCTATTTTTTTAATAGTTATTGAAATTAATCAAAACTTTTAAGAATAATTTTTTGTATCAGTTTTATTTTTAGCTGTTAGAGCTTATTACTATGATAACATCAATTATAAATATTTGTTAAAAAGTGATTTTTAAATAATAATATTTAAATTATTGTTATATTATGATGATCAATACTACTGAAAATGTGTTTATTTCTTTAATATCTGTCAAATCAGTTGTAATAATGTTAATAATGATATTAAAAATATATTTCACAATTTACAAACAATTCTATAATGTATTTATAGTAATCAATAATTTTTATCAATTAGTAACTAATTATCAATACTTATTTATTATTGATACTTTACAGGTGTATATATTTCTATTTATTTTTATCTTATTATTATACAAATCACAGTTCCTTATGTAGTTTTTTTCTTATTTTTGATATTGTGTTATATTTTATGATATGTGTGTGTGTTTTTATATATTTAAATATAAATATAATGTGTTAATAAAATATTTATTCATACATACATATTCAACTTGGTTAGTCTTGTATATTATTTAAAATATTTCAAATGATCAATTACTTACTTGCATACGTAATTTATATATTTATATATGTATATGATATATAGTGCTATTTTTATTTACCTATAGTTTTATGTTTTTATCTATCTATATTTATCTACATGTATTTTTCATATATATACTTATTAATACTAAGTGTATTAACTTAATCTAATTTATTATTATAACAAATTATATAGATTTATATGGGGTAAATATACAAATAAAAGTTATATATCTATACAGGCAATATATATTTATATATCAAGAGATAAATATAACAGTAAGTTTATTATAGTAGAAATAGTTCTATATAAATGTTTATCATATGTCTAAATGCATATATTAACTTCTTATTTATTAATATCTATATATAAATATGTGTATATATTTCTATGTTTTATTTATAATAGTATCTGCATATGTAAATGTATTAATTAGTACATATATAATTATAACTATATATGTATAGTCAAAGTTTTGTAATAATAAATATAATTATGTATATTTTTATTTCATATATATGCTTATATATAGATATATATGAATATATATATCAATTCATAATGGTATATTAATTGAGGTAAATATGCATATACACATATTAATTGATATTTTTAATTCGGTTGCCTTTTTGAGAAGATGGAACATAAGAAGGTGAGAATATGAGTAGGGGAGGTAACTGTGTGTGTTTTTTTTTGTTTTTTTTGTGATAGCCAGCTCAATTAAAAAAAAAAGGTTTAGTGACTGTTCATAATGTATTTATCTTCCTCCATTCAGCAGTGAGCTAAAACTTGAAATCCGTTTGTTTTCATTTTTTTCTCTGATTTAGTGATGAAGTTTTATAACTTGTTGAATGTTTTGTTTTTTTTCTCCACTTTTTCGTCTTTTGTATTTTTGTATCAACACTGTTGCATAATTTGGACACTTGATTTCTTTTTTAAAAGAAGTTTTGATATCACTTTTGTGGTCAAATGTTTTGATTTATCCTCTTCCGGACACTATTTTTTTCTTTCTTTTGCTGACTTTTTTTCCTGGTGTTAGTTTATGTTTTTTTTAAAATTGTAGCGTCTTAAAAATGCAGCATATTAGAAGCAGCAGCAGCCTGGAGATATAAAAGACAAAAGTTCAGAAATCTTTGTCTCTTTCGGTTTGGACTTTCCTCCGGAGTGATAATCTGTTGCTGACCTCTGACACACAAATATACAAGTAAATTTGGTATTTTTGCCAGTGTAATTTGATAGAGCTCCTTTTATGAAATTGTTTGTCAAATCGTTTTGTGTTTATTTACATTTGAAGAAATGTTGACGGGACATCCAAAGGAAATGATAATGTTTTCATCATATTGATGGTTGACTCTTATGAATTCACTCTGCAAAAAAGGAAGAAAAAAAAGAAGAAAAATAAGTATAAGAAATAATTTACAAAAATATGTATTGTAAAAAAAATGTTTCATAAATGATTATGTACACACAATAAAAGAAAATTAAAATATATTCAAGTCAATGTAACAGACATTATGTATTGGTATTGATGTGACAGTCAATAGGCATTCAAGACAATGTGACAGCCAATAGGCATTCGAGTCAATGTGACAGCCAATAGGCATTCGAGTCAATGTGACAGTCAATAGGCATTCGAGTCAAAGTGACAGCCAATAGGCATTCATGTCAATGTGACAGCCAATAGGCATTCGAGATAATTTGAGTCAATAGGCATTCAAATCAATATGTGACAGTGAATACTAATTCAAGACAATGTGTCAGTCAATAGGCATTCAAGATAATGTGTCAGTCAATAGGCATTCATGTCAATGTGACAGCCAATAGGCATTCATCATTCATGTTAATGTGTGACAGTCAATAGGCATTCATGTTAATGTGTGACAGTCAATAGGCATTCATGTTAATGTGTGACAGTCAATTAGCATTCAAGACAATGTGACAGTCAAGAGGCATTCAAGACAATGTGACAGTCAATAGGCATTCAAGACAATGTGACAGTCAATTAGCATTCAAGACAATGTGACAGTCAAGAGGCATTCAAGACAATGTGTGACAGTAAATACTCATTCAAGATTTTTTTAAATGAAATAAGTTATTCATTATAAAATATATCATTAATGAATAATTTGGTGAAAATTTCATTAAAATCGGATAATTCCCTCACTTTTGATAATAGTTTGAAAATTAAATTTATTTTTTATCATATCTAATGAATGCGGATGTCAGTGTTTTTTCATCTTAACTCCTAGTGGCCGTAGCCCAACAAATCATAACATTTTGGAATCAAGCCGACTTCATAAGCAAATTAAAAACATTCCGGGTCAAAATCAGACCTCCAATCCTGAATTTTTGTTTTCCCAAGTTTTAATTACTGCAATTGTTTTCGATGATTTTTTTATGTGATTTCTTTTTTTTTAGCAACAAACTATTTTGTGTGATAAGTATTTTTATAACTTGGAAATACATTTGGAAATAATCGAAATTAATTGCAAAATCCATGAAATCGAAATAATTCTTTGTACAGTGTAATAAGTAATTGAGAGTTACCTCCCCTATTTTATTATTACCTCCCCTTTGGGGAAGTCTTTGGTTTTCTAAGAGTATATAAGCTCTTAGTAAACTATAACATTATTCTAAGTAGAATAAAGCTTTCTTAAACTTATCCATGTTTTCATTTAACATTACATACGGAAAGAAAAATATTGTCCAAGCAGAAACAAAATTTAATATGTACACAATAAATGAAGTGTCATTAAAGAACCCTCCGATAAGGAGGCTTTTAAGCTAGTTTAAAATATTTTCTAAATCCTTATTCGTACAGAATAAAAACATCATGTGTCCTAGGTATGATATTAAACTATGACTTGAAACCTACAAATAATAGATTCCTTCATACAAAATGGCAACAACACTGGAATGACAACATCCACAATAAACTCTTCCTTATCAAACCCACATTGGGAAGCTGGAAACTAACTTTAAGAAAGCCTAGAAAGGAACAAATCATTGTGTCCCAATTACACATTAGTCATACAAGACTAACAGACTCCTATATACTCAAACAAGAACAACAACCACAATGTGGAACATGTCAAACACATTTGACTGTTAAACACTTATTCATGGAATGCAAGTTTCTTGCTCACATCAGAAAATGTTATTTTAAAGCAAACAATATGAAAGATCTATTTGAAAATGTCAACATGGAGGATATTCTCTCCTTTTTCAGGGAAATAAAATTATACCATAGAATATAGACATGAAACAAATCAATACCATACAACATAATCCCCAATAATGCTAACACATTGTTAGAACCAATTACTAAAAAGTATAAATATAAATACACGATATGTATAACTTCCTAACCATTAGGCATGACATAACCCCAGACGGGTTGATATGCCGTTAAAATCAATAAACCAACCAATAAAAAAAAAAAATTAAACTGCATCCAGGGAGTATTAAAAGAATTTGTTAAAAAGTTGAGCTTGGAAAAAATCAATTGAATACCCAACAAGAATGAATAAAACAAAATCTCTTTGGTATAAAATAACCCAGCAAGGGTTGTCTTGCCATAAAATTCAATCAACCAGCCAACCAAACGTCATAATAAATAAATATATAAACACTCCATTATACCTATATATATGTATATTTATATATATATATAAACACTCCATAAAATTGATTTTCATTTCTCTTCTAGTCTTTCTTAGCAATTAGTAAGTCATCAGGGCAGCCTAATGTCAGTATCGGCCAGACAGTGAGGGAGTCTATCCCCTTTCCACTTGCGCTAGACCAAGGAGATTATTTTAGCATCTGAGGTGGAGCGCCACACCTACCATCAGCTCTTCACTTTACCGCACAGATCCCTGTGCTACTCATTCGCTGAGTTGGCAAGGGCCGGTATCGAACCAAAAACCTTGTGATTCCTAGCCGAACGCTCTACCGACTGAGCTAAACCAGCCCAGAACTGAAACTTTAGTACTATCAACTAATAACTCTCAAATATTAGTATTTGTATTATGGTATTGCCGGGTTAGCTCAGTCGGTAGAGCGTTCGGCTAGAAACCACAAGGTTCCTAGTTTGATACCGGTCCTTGCCAACTCAGCGTATGAGTAGCACAGGGATCTGTGCGGTAAAGTAAGGAGCTGATGGTAGGTGTGGCGTTCCACCTCAGACGCTAAAATAATCTCCTTGGTCTAGCGCAAGTGGAAAGGGGATAGAATCCCTCACTGATTGCCTGATACCGACTTTAGGCCGCCCCAACGACTTTACTTATTGTGTGATATATTTATTGGTATATGTACAAATAGCTTTATGGTTTAATAAATGGTAGATTAGTACATGGAAGAGAAGAATGAGGATATATGACCAATATAAGAATTAAAAGAAATGAGTTTACTCCACATTGCTTAACAAATTTATGTTTACAATATGAGAAAAGGCGTTTAGAAAATCTTCTATTAATAATAGAGATTCGCTTCCGGTTTTTGTCTGTAACAAAAATTACGACACTGCTTACGTCCCATTACCAAAAATCGTCATAACATAGAATAAATACACTCAAAATTTGAACATGCAACATTAGACAGTCCTCATTTTTTAAAAAAATAAGTTTTAAAGTTGTTTTATTTTAATACATATTTAAAGTTTACATTTCACATTGTTTTATTTTTTAATCCTTTAATGAATTTGATGATTTTACTTACTTAGGGTACAAACTCGCTGACATTGAATTTTTTACTCCCACCCCTCAGGCAATATGTTTCAAAAATCTATTTTTACATCGCCCGGAGGATGGTTTTTATTTTGTACTAGTAATATTAACATAATTAAATATAAAATTAGTTAAAATAAAGATAAAAAGATTATTAAAGGTGCGAACCTCTCCGTAACAGTTCAAGTCTCTGTTATCCCACCCCCAATTGTAGGTTCACAACTGCATGCTCTTTTTAGTGTTTGTGTCGTCACTTTTTCGATTCCTAGCAAATATATATATATATATATATATATATATATATATATATATATATATATACATATATATTTTAAAGGTATAAGACTATCTGTTCCTAGAAAGAGAATAGCTTACTACCTCACTAAGGGATAAAGTCTAGGTTTATTGCTCGGTGTCTGAGGCGCCTCTCAAGGAGAATACCAACGGAATCTTAGCAATTTTTAAAACCGCCGCTACAAAAGGTATGCCTTTTCCGTGGCATCCCACATTAGAAAATGACCTGGCGTCTATTTTAGTTTGGCGATTAGCTAAAAATATATCATAGTACCTCACTAAATTATATGCTGTTAAAATTTGAATATACACCTAGTAAAACAACTTTAACATAATTTAAAATTAATTTTCAAATAATTGCCACGGTCCGTAAAATTTGCTTTAATGTGTCAGACTTTATGATGTCTATTATCTAAATGTAACAACTACCGAGAAATCAACACATTTTTCGCATAACTTTTCTATGTTCCTTTAAGCAAAAAGTTATAATAAAAGTTGTAGGTTTTTTTTTTTTTTTTTGGGGGGGGGGGTTCAAATAGGAAACTTTTTTTTATCTCATTTTCTGATATTTACTTTTGAGGGATATACATTTGTGGGAGGTTACTGTTGAGAATTCAAAGTAAATTTTGCTGACAAAAATATTACGGAAAAGCAATAATGATTAATAGTTAAAGGATTCGGAGGGATTTTTTTTTTTACCGACTCCGTAGCCCCGATTTTCAGTATTTCTTTTTTTTCTTTTTCTTACCAACGGTCGATGAGAATGAAAAGTACTTGAAAAGTCGACATTTGTGGACATAATGAACTTTAGACAGTTCTTACGTAATTCTGATTTTCTACCGAGACACAAAATAAGAAAACAAGAAAAGCTTAGAAGAAAGTACAATAGACTTAAGTTGTCTGTTATCTTCAAATGTGTGTGTGTGTGTGTGTCTGCTTGTTCATACTGGCGTAGACAAAGAGTAGGTATTTACCCAACCCGTTCGCCATAGGTAGGACGTGACTCAAGGTCGCAAGTATGGGACATTCAACGAGGATCGAAATCGCTTTTCAGTATTAATGTATCTGCTAGACTAACTTACTATTACATCATGATGGAACGCCCAATGTAGAAAAAGGGTATAACATTCTTTTTTTTTGTTTTTTTTTTTGTTCAGGTGTTAGAGAGGTCTTTTTTCCCGACTCCGCAGCCCTGTTTATTACATACTCTTTTGAAGAAGAAAGTATAATAAATTATGTACTGGACACGTGATTGACAAGAAGCAAAAGAAGTTCCTTTTCTACAGTGACCCAGCTGATGAAAAGTATCCTCTCAGACGATGGAAGGTCCATTTCAAGAACAACCTTAAAACCACCTTTAAGAGCCTGAATATACCTGAAGATACCTGTTGCCTTTTGGGAAGATCCGGCAGCAGCTAGATTATTTTAATATAGAACAGACTGGTTGAACTTATTGAGCAACATTAAAACAGTACACCTGAAGATAAGCATATAAGCACAAGAAAAGCTATAGCAACCACCAACATTACCAATGACAGCTGGCAAAAATTAACTACCTGTGACAGGAATTGAACTCATGATCAACATCAATACTGATGAACAAACATCAGGTGACATACATCTATGAATAGTATTGTTATCCAGATTTTAATGGCATGTCAACCCATTTGGGGTTAATTTATGCCTTCAGGTTGGAAAAATCGTACATTATGCATTATATATTTATATTTATATTTCTTGTCTATGTGTATCTTGATGTATCTTGATTATTTATTTTTTCTATTTTGGAGTTATTGTATAAAAAAAGTAAAGTCGTCGGGGTGGCCTAAAGTCGGTATCAGCCAATCAGCGAGGGAGTCTATCTCCTTTTCACTAACGCTAGACCAAGGAGATTGTTTTTGCGTCTGAGGTGGAGCGCCATACTGAGCTGTTTAGACATTTATATTTACATTTTTTGTTTACTTGTTTCTTAAGAGTTATATGATATCAAATATTCCTATCTAATACAAATAATCTATACACAGTTGTATGGTTTCAAGTATTCCTAATATTAATAAGTATATAATTCCAAGTAATTATTTCTATTTATAATAATAATAATAATTATAATAATAACAACTGGACCTTACCAGAGAACTAAAAAAGTTATGGAATATGAAAGTGAAGGTGATACCAATTGTAGTTAGTGCACTTGGAACAGTCCCAAAAGGATTGGAAAAGGGCCTGGAATGTTTGGAAATTTGAGGAAGGGTTGAAACCATTCAGAACACTGCACTGATGTAATCTGCCAGAATACTCAGAAGAGTTCTGGAGACCTGAGGAGACTTGCTGTCACTCAGACTCCAGTGAAAGACCATCAGCTAATGCTGATGTGAAAACTCAAAAGGAGCAAATAATTGAGACCATTCAGAATACTGCACTGCTGCAATCTGCCAGAATACTCAGAAGAGTCCTGGAGACCTGAGGAGACTTGCTGTTACTCAGACTCCAGTGAAAGACCATCAGCTAATGCTGATGTGAAAACTCAAAAGGAACAAATAATAATAATATCCTTTCTGCTAGTATATTAGGTCTGAGACATGTCAGCTTTTCCTTATACATATTTATTTTAATTCCACAGAATATTTATAATGATTCCACAGATTATCCAACTTTGCCTTAAAGAAGTTCAGAGATGGGGTATTCACTACTGATGAAGGTAGTTTATTCCGTGTATTCACCACTCTGTAGCTAAAATAATTTTGTCTTGCGTTTGCTTTACAAGATTTCTTAAGGAGTTTTAATTTATGTCCCCTGGTATAGATATTTTGAGCAATGTTTAGTAGGTCAGAGTTCGTTGAATAAAAACCATGCGTGTATTTGTAGGCTTCAATCATACAGATGGATTAAAAAATAGTTTCCATCCATTCCGGCTTAACATGAAACTTAACATGAATACGTCGAAAAACCAGACTTGGTAAGTCAATGTTCCTAAGTCTTTCTTCATACGAAAGGGATTTTAAATGATTCACTAATTTAGTAGCTCTCCTCTGAACTCCCTCAATGAGTTTTGAGTCCTTGATGAGTCTTGGGCCCTATTTAATAATAGTATATTTAATAATAGTCATTTGCTGGCACAGCTATATGGTTTCAATTAACTAATAATTATCCTTTGTAAGCAATAATAGCTTCAAGTAATTATTCTTAATACACATAATTCACAATTATATGGTATTATGTATTCCTATTGAATATGAATAATTTATGAACGAATGAATTTGACCCATACACGGGATACTAACAGGTACTACCACTTCAGGTCAGGGTGGACGTGAGAGTAATGACAATGAAGTATTTATTCCACCCTCTCCAGATCTCCAAAATTCACCATTAGATGCAGTTTAGTATCATACCCAGGACCCTTCTTTTTGTGGGGTGGGGTCTTATCCCTCTGCAAGGGATACAATCAGTACATTCTAAGCACCACCGTCTGGGCATATGCTATTTACAATTGAAATGCATTTAGTTGTAGTAAGTAAAGTAAAGTCGTCGGGGTGGTCTAATGTCGGTATCAACCAAACAGCGAGGGAGTCTATCCCCTTTTCAATAGCGCTAGACAAGGAGATTATTTTTTAGCATCTGAGGTGGAACGCCACACCTACCATCAACTCCTTACTTTACCGCACAGATCCCTGTGCTAATCATACGCTGAGTTAGTGAGGGCCGGTATCGTACTAGGAACCTTGTAGTTTCTAGCCGAATTGTCACAATGGAAATGTATTTCTTCATGTGACACTGAAAGGAGTTATAAAGTCTGTAACATTCTGAATTTGTTTGAATACAAATGAAAAAAAAAAAAAAGAAGATTAAATAAAAACAAAAATAAGTTTCAATATTTAATAATACTTAGGGATTTCGGACCATATTACCTTTAGGCACCCCTTTTGATCTCGATTAAGAAAGGACATGTTTTTCATTTACACCGTCAATATCCGGTTGTTTGTTAGGGGTTAGGATTAGGGGTTAGTTTTATAATTTAAAAAAATCTAAAAATCGTATGTTAAAACAATCGGATATTGACGGAGTAAATGAAAAACATGTCCTTAATCGAGATCAAAAAGGGGTGCCTTAAGGTCATATGGTCCGGAATTTCAATAAAATGAAAGCAACGGGCAAGATAGAACCTTAAGAATTTCAACAGTAGAAATCAATTTATATACTGGCAGTAACCAAGACTATGTCTACGATATCCTAACGTGTGAGTATATATATACATATATTGCTCCCCATACCCCTGGGGTTGAGCACTTTGGAGAGGATTTCGCTGACGACTGCCAACTAAAGCGTAAACGCAACGCTCTCCTATAAAAAGGGATGGAGCACTTTATGGCGGCCTTTACATACATACAGATGTATGTATTAAAACAGTTAAAATCCCCTTCGCATTGTGTGGGTGACGATAGCCGAGCGGTTAAGCTGTTCACCTGATGCTGAATCGATCGGGTTTTTATGCCGGTTATAGGTAGCTCACAAAATGTCTAGCCACACTGAAGAGACTTGATAAGTCGAAACACGTGTCTGTGGATGACATTATATATATATATATATATATATATATATATATATATATATATAGATAGATAGATAGATAGATAGATAGATAGATAAAAGGGTATGAAAACACACAATGTTGTTAAAATGAATATATTTTATATCATTTTCATTGCTAATATTGACAATATTTCGATTTATAAAAAATCATCATTATATAAATCGAAATATTGTCAATATCAACAATGAAAATGATATAAAAATATATTCATTTTAACAACATTGTGTTTTCATACTCTTTTATCTATACATTTACCGTCGGATTTATTTCCTTAGTCTTAACTCTCTCTCTCTCTATATATATATATATATTATATATATATATATATATATATAATCACACGTTAGGATATCGTAGACATAAAGTCTTGGTGACTGCCAGTTTATCGGCTATGTAATTAACTGTTTGATGAACGCATAGACAAGAAACTGACTGTCACCAAGGACTGTTGACTATGTCTGTGTAATCCTAACATATATATATATATATATATTTATATTTTTGCTTGAAGGCAACTACAATGCGAATATCGCATAAATTCGATAATTATAGAAGATAATAATAATGACAAGTGAATCCCGCAAAGAATCACTCGGTGTGTAGAATATCGTACAGACTGTTTCAACTTTATTAAGTCTCATCAGCGATATATACTAACGACTCCCCTCCGACAGGAATCGAAACGTGACCTCTAGCAGGATAGTTAAACACTATACTGTTTCAGCCATGATACAGCACCGAGAAACTCATGCGAAATTAACCTGTCATTGATTGAGGGGACAGCAAAATTAAATATTATCGACAATGCTTCTAAAAAAAAAACAAACATCCAAAAAATCTTATATATATAATATATATATATATAATATATATATATATATATATATATATATTTACCAAACACTCCGTACGAATGAGACACAAGGTCAATTTCTCAAGCGGAGATGAACAAGTTTGTACATAGAATTTTCCTTCTCTTAGACTGGTTGACTAGCCAAGGTTAAAGCCATACTATTTAACCATACCTCGAAGAATAATAGTTAATAATGCTGGATACTGCTGGAGAAGTAAGAATGAACTCATAAGCGACAAGCTCTTATGGGCTCCTTCACAAGGACACATTGGTGTTGGCCGACCAGGAAAAACTTACGTTCATCAGCTCTATGCGGAGACTAGATACTGTCTTGGACTTGGCAGGATCGATGAGAGAGAGAGAGAGAGAGAGAGAGAGAGAGAGAGAGAGAGAGAGAGAGAGAATGGAATCTATGCTATCAGCAAGACTAGATGAGGATTATATGTACCCAGCCTGATAATAAAATGTGTCACTAACACCTAAACAAATACATCAACCATTGGTCACTCACATGTAACTTAAAACAAACCCCTCCCAAACCTAATAGGTAAAACTCATTAGCCAGCTGCCTTCACCACAGATACATATGTTTAGATAAAAAAGCAATTGAAGATAATTCAACCGGAAAATAGTTTTCGCTCAACAAATGGATATGCCATTTCACCAGTACATTTTCCGTCCCATTTTTTTTATGTCTTATCAAACACTATTTCTCTGAATTTTTTAGATGAGGCTTGTTGAGAAAGTTCCCGAGTCCGACAAGAAATAACTGAAGAAGGCCGGAGGACACATCGGCTGAAACGTTGTACAGATAACAATGAAGATGAGGACAATAGTCCGAATAATACAAATAATACTTATCAAACACATTGAAAACATTTAAAATATTTTTTCATAAAAAAACCTCTTCTCCTGACGATGACCTAAGTTTGAAACCAGTTGAGAACAATTAAAGATAAATAACATGAAATATTGCTGTTGGTCTAACGCGCGCACACGCACACACACACACACACACACACACACACACACATATGTATCGTCGTTGTGTAACGGTTAGCAAGCCAGTCTCGCAGATCCATTACTACTGAATAGTGAATTAAATCTTCGTTGGATGCCCCATAAAAAATCCCCATGTAAAAAAGACCTCATGTTAATCCGACATGGTAGCTAATGAACAGGGGATAGACTCCCTCGCTGTCATGCTGACAATAGGCTACTCTACCGACTTTACTACTACACCATCATTATCAAACCATGCTGATAGCATGGATTCCTTTGTCTCTCTCTCTCTCGCCATCCGTATCATCGGGAATTACTCCTGGCAGGTCCTCAACTCGACATTCAGTGTCCATACATAGCTATTGTATGTAAATCTTTATTGGTCGGCCAACACTGGTGTGTCCTTGTGTAGGAGTATATACATATTTACATGCATATGTATATATGCATACGCATCCCCATACCTATCCCACCCACCCATGTGTGTGTGTGTGTGTGTGTGTGTAAGCAAATATTCAGAATATGTACTTTTTTTATGAATGAATACATCTCTAGATCTATTTCTAACCCCAGGTAACAGTGTATACCTATGAGTATCATCAGACCGCTGACTTTATTGGAAATGGTAAACAGAAAATTCATGGGTCTTTATATACAGTTTTCTGGGAAATCCTGAAAGGTTTTGAGTACAGTTCTTCTCATTATCTTAGGGGGTGGTATTTATGATTAGGGATTAGTTCTCCAGGTGGGTCTCACTCTGGGTGGTTTTGTCCCTTCAATAATTTTTTTCTATTTAGAAGGATCGGCCTCTCTGACCGTTGGATTTTTAATTTTTTAAATTATTTTTTAAATTTTTTAACTAGTCATTTTCAGTAAACCGTTCCCTTTTTTCTCTCTCGGGTGCTTCCATTACCAAGAATCTCATAAATTTTAATCTTTTTGACAACATTTCCCAAGTCATACGCCTGATACTCTCCAAGTGATACTCACCGGATTAGCTTCTATACCCTACTACCATGAAATGGAAGACATATTTCAAACAAATTGAACATACGTTCTTATAATATAAATTAGAATTAACAATTGATTAATCTTACTTAAGGTAAATTAAGCATTGGAGTATACTTTCTTGTCCATAAGTAAATGCATATATATATATGTATACATACACGTCCATCCATCTTTGAACATATGTAAAAAACAACAACATACAACCATATACACATACACCCGAACATCCATATACGTATACCCATAACGTACACATGTATACACACATATATATAAACAATGAAGTTAAAGTATAGAAATACGCACACATGCATACACACACACACACACACACACACACACACACACACACATATATATAAACAATGAAGTTAAAGTATAGAAATGCGCACACATGCATACACGCACACACGCGCACACACACATATATATATATTTTTAAAAATATATATGTGTGTGTGTAGGCCGCCTTGATGACTTTTCTTTTACTTATATATATGTAAAGGATATTCTTACCTTGGATATTTGTTGCATTTAACCTACAGGTGTGGGGTGTGATTAAGATGCTAATGTTGTTAACAAATATAATGATAGCCATAGGCTGGAAATGGTTATGATTAATTACAAATTACTCAAACTTATTTGTCTATGTTTATGAGTCAATTTTCATGTCCACAGCCTCTCCAAACAGTTAATCTCTCTCTCTCTCTCTCTCTCTCTCTCTCTCTCTCTCTCTCTCTCACACACACACACACACACACACACACACACGAGTCAAAAGTTTTGCAATATTTTGGTAACGTGAGGCACAATTCAGAAGCTCAGTGTGTTTTTGTCGAAGTCCCCAAGGTGACGAACTACTCTGGATTAGGAGATGACGAACTCGCCTGATACTCTCCGAGTGATACTCACCGGATTAGCTTCTATACCTTGGAGCACGACCTCAGATTCCACGGCCTACCTAATATTGGCTGTTCATCGAGTTCGAAAACATACAGAATAAGTTTCCAAATTAGACTACGTTGTACTGCGTGGCTTTCAAATCCCCCCCACACATTATATATATATGTATACACGCTGGAAGGTCGCTTAGCGTAATATTATCATCGTAGGAAATAAAATCGGTGACCAGAGTTCAAATCTTGGTTGGACGATGTTGCTTGTATTTCACTTGGTACTAATGCTCTTGGTAAATTCTCCGGTAAAGTAACCAGTGTAGGAAGGACATATATATATATATATGAAAAAAAAACTATATTCACGTACCGTTAGATTTATTTCCATCTTTCTCTCTCTCTCTCATTTTTGAAAATTATTTAATTAATAATTAATTAATTAGGCGGGCATACCTATTCAAATGTAAGGCTAAACAAATCGAGAAAAATCAATCTCTGTATGTACATTTCGGCCTATTAGGCCTCATCAGCAGAGCTATAGACAGGAAGACCGCCTTGTGCGTGATTCGAACCCTGACTGTCAAGCTGACCAATACACCAACCGGCCTTTCCCAGATTTTTCGTTTTGTTTAGAAGTAGGTTATATTCCACTGCTGATGAGGCCTAATAGGCCGAAATGTACATACAGAGATTGATTTTTCTGATTTGTTTAGGCTTACATTTGAATAGTATGCCCGCCTAATTAATTAATTATTATTTAAATAATTTTCAAAATTAGGTACGACTTCAATTAAGCACATATTCTCCCAAAAATTGTCGGCTAAAAAAGCCATATCAAAACACATCGTTTGTTTATTTACTTCTCATATATATATATATATATATATATATATATATATATATATATATATATATTAGATATAACAGGTATGGAGTGCTTTGGTTAAGGATTTTGTTAATTTTTATTGTTTCTTGAAATATTCTTATTTTTGTATGAAATGAAAATAAATCTTGTTTTAAACATCTCTTTCTTCCTTCTAACGTTTCTCAACATCCTTTGATTATCATCAAGGATATTAGTGTACGTTATGAACCATTCAGAAAATGAAATTACTATTTTTCAGTTTTCTATAGAGTATTCATGTTCATTAGATTCAGAAACAAGAAAACTTGTACCCCCTCCCCCCAAAAAATCAAATACTCCTTGTTTATTTTACTTTTGAGAAAAATTTGCTGCTTAAATATACACTATATCTATACAAAGGCCATTGAACAAATAGGTTTGTTTGTTTGTTTGTTTATTGATTTTAACGGCATATCAACCCGTCTGGGGTTATGTCATGCCTAACAGTTAGGAAGTTATACATATCGTGTATTTATATTTATACTTTTTAGTAATTGGTTTTAACAGTGTATTAGCATTATTGGGGATTATGTTGTATGGTATTGATTTGTTTCATGTCTATATTCTATGGTATAATTTTATTTCCCTCAAAAAAGAGAGAATATCCTCCTTGTTGACATTTTCAAATAGATCTTTCATATTGTTTGCTTTAAAATAACGGTTTCTGATGTGAGCCAAAAAACCTGCATTCCATGAATGAGTGTTTAACAGTCAAAGGTGTTTGACATGTTCCACGGTGTGGTTGTTGTTCTTGTTTGAGTATATAGGAGTGCGTTAGTCTTGTATGACCAATGCGTAATAGGGTAAATTTTGTAATATAATGACTCTGAAAAATAAATATTTGCTTTATTTTTCAATATAATCACCATTCTTTACAACACATTTTGTTGAATAGAAATCTTTAGTATTATTTGTATTATTCGGACCATTGTCCTCATCTTCATTGTTATCTGTACAACGTTTCGGTCGATGATCCCTTCTTCAGGCATTTCTTGATAACAATGAAGATGAGGACAATAGTCCGAATAATACAAATAATACTAAAATTCAGAGAAATAGAAATCTTTAGATTGTGTTTTTAGCCATTTGCTCATAGTGCTATTCACTTCCTCAATGCTTTAAAAATTTGTTCCATGTAGAAATTATTTGAGGGAGGGGGTAAACAAGTAGAAATCAGAGAGGGTCAGATCTGGATTGTAAGGATATTGTCCTGGTCAAATCCAACAAAAAAAAAAAAAAAAAAAAAGAAAGGTAAGGTTATCATGCACAATTTTGTGTTGTAGCGACAGAAATTTCCAGTTGTTCAGAAATGTCCTCTATTGTAACTCTTCTGTCAGTCAAAATGAGCACATTAACTGAATCCACCATTTCAGGTGTGCTCACCATTGTGTGCCTGCATGGACGGTCTTTATTCTGAACACTATTTCAACCTTTTTTAAAATAATCTAACACATTTGTAAGCATCCACCTCAGATGCTAAAACAATCTCCTTGGTCTAGCGTTTGTGAAAAGGGGATAGACTCCCTCGCTCTGATACCGACATTAGGCCGCCCCGAAGACTTAACTTTAACTTAAATGGCGAATGCTCTAGGCTTCAGGTCCGTCATCAGATTTTTGAAAACCGAGTTAAATTTACAGAAGAATGTAATGTGTATGGAGAAGCGTGTTTTAATAGAATAACAATTTTATTCTATTAAAACACGCTTCTCCATACACATCACATTCTTCTGTAAATTTAACTCGGTTTTCAAAATGTCGGTATCAGAGCGAGGGAGTCTATCCCCTTTTCACAAACGCTAGATCAAGGAGATTGTTTTAGCATCTGAGGTGGAACGCCACACCTACCATCAGCTCCTCACTTTACCGCACAGGTCCCTGTGCTACTCATACGCTAAGTTGGCGAGGGCCGGTATTGAACCAAGAACCTTGTGATTTCTAGCCCAATATCCTACCGACTGAGCTAAACCGGCCCTGTTCGCCATTTAAATAACCCCAAAACAAGTACTTTACAAGATTATGATAATTTATTTTACTTTAAGCCAATTCCAAACAATGCAAACTTTACATTAATGGAAAAAATATTTACAAAAAAAAAAAAAAAAAAAAAAGAAATTAGTATTTTGCTTTAAAAAAAATCCCTCCCCCCTTTTTTTTATTGAATGACCCTCGTATGTGTGCAATGATTATACTCTATTTATTTTTTCATCATGCATCAGTACATCTGTTCAGTAAATCTGTTCTTTTGTTTGTTTGTTTGTTCTGTCTTTAATTAGAGTGTTTTATCTACAGGGCGGGAATATCACAAACTTTTTGATTAAGAAATCTATGAAATGATATTAAGAAAGAAAGAATGGGTAAAGCAAGGGACAAGAAGAAAGAGAAAAATCAAGGAAAACTAAACGAAAGGAAAAATATATACAGTAATTATTTGTGTATAAGACGCACTATATTCCCAGATTATGCTGATTTATACATGAGAATTATACAATTTTTTCCCGGTCACATGCCTCATCATATTCAGTACGGTATGACGGAAAGTAAGTTATATCTATAGTCAAAACTAACGTGTTTTACGACGTTATATAGAAATACCAACTGAAATGTGATATTTATCACGTATCCAGGTCAGGCACAAGGCCCTATTAATGTGGGACCACCCACGAACCGAAGCTCATGGGAGGCGGGTGCAAAAAAATATGTTGATCCTGTCGGCATTCCTCCTCAAAGGGGAGCCTCAGGCACCGGGCAATAAACCCAGCCCTAGCCCTTTAAATCGAGGGGGCAGGTGTTGCCTGGGGTGATGGAATGTGTGTTTGTTTATAATTTTGTTTCTCCTAATCAACTATTCATTTTCGCTACAAGCTCGTTTAATTTTTGCGAGTATTTGTCCTAAATACAGTGGCGGGGCCGTCAAAATGGATGCTGACCCTAAAAACGTTTAGAAAAGGAACCGAATGACGCAAACCGGCCAAAGGAAGACAAATACGAAATGTTAAGTTTAACAGTTTTATTCGCGCGTAAACTGGGAGAACGGAACAGAATAATGAGTCGAATTGTCAATGTCTTCCCGAAGCTAGGTCGTCAGCATCGCGTACCTGGAAGGTAAAGCTAGTCGGTGTCGAAGGATCATTCCGGGAGGTGGAAATATGCTGAACAAAGCCAACAGGAAGCGGCTGGAGAAGCTCGACAGGGACGTTTCGTCGGAGTAGAAAATCTCAGGACTGAAATAAAAAGGCCGCATCTTGGTCAGCAGAAGATTGGATCGTGGTCGGTAGAAAGGCCGGGTCGTGGTCAACATATGTCAGTCGAAGACCAGATCGAGAGCAGATGAATACCTGAGCCACGGTCTGGAGGAGTGAGTAGCTCCACCGCTGTGAACTTATTTGGTGCTAGGTAGAGACCTGTGGGAGGGTTCGAGCTAAGAAATAGCCACAGAACGCATGTTGTGGACAGGTGGTGCCTCTACAAGCACCTGGACAAGTCGCGACGACCATACCTCGAATCCGCCTTGGAGTGCTGTTAAAAAGCTTCCGTTTTATGGTATTTTTGTGTGATCACTTCGCGCGGCTGGCTTTTGGTTTTTCTACGAAGAGAAAATTGTCTTCGTCTGGTTCGGGTCGTATTCCACCTAAAACAGTTTGCAAGCACTATTACTTAATGCTTGTTGATATTACTGATCTCTATCTGTTATAAGTAAAGTTGTCGGGGTAGTAGCCCAATGTCGGTATCAGCCATACAGCGAGGGACTCTATCCACTAGACCAAGGAGATTGTTTTTTAGCGTCTGAGGTAGAGCGACACACACCTACCATCAGCTCCTCACTTTACCGCACAGATCCCTGTGCTACTCATTCGCTGAGTTGGCGGGGGCCGGTAGCGAACAAGGAACCTTGTGGTTCCCAAGCGGACACTCTGCCGACTGAGCTAAACCGTATTCATAAATTGAATGTTTATAAGTCTTCCGGTCAATAAGAACCCTGATTTTTGGTAGTGGTGGAGAGTCGTTTAGGTTAGTAGAGCCCGCTTGTCGATGTTTTAGTAGTGGGAAGAATCGGTTGGAGGGGAAGGACATGCACCTTTTTGAGCAGCGTATTCGCGCTGCGATAATACTATGTAAATTTTGTGTTTCAAAACATAATGTAAGTAAACTATATGAATTCTTATAATTCAGTACGATCCGATAAAAAGTTGAACATATGCTAAATCTAAATTGAAAACGCGTGGTGTAATGGTTAAAGTCATGGGAAATGGACTCGTCGCCCCGAGTTCAATTCCTGGATGTAGTAATTGCATTTCATTTAGCGCTAATAACCTTGGGGAAGGTATGAATCCTACTCTCCCTCCAGCTATGGATAAATAGTAGGGTAGACTGGTCTCTTTAACCTTGGTTAGGCAACCGGTCTAGGAGAAGGAAAACTCTGAATTCAAACCTGTTGAACACCGCTTAAGAAATTGACCTTATGTCACATCCTGCTCGTGCGGAGGGGTTGGTAAGCATATATATGCTAAATTTAAATTCAGTTTAGATGCTACAATTTCTAAAAAGTTAGTGCGTATTATACACGAGAACTTTTTTTCCAGAATTTCGTAGTGCAAAGTTAGTGGTGCATGTTATACACAAATAATTAGGGTAAAGATGTGGAAACAAAATAAAGACAGGGAGATATGTGTGATGATGTAATGAGTAAAAGACAAACAGGAATAAAAAGGTGGGAAATTTGTGAGACACTAAAAATTCTTCATGGTTGTTTGGTTTTACAGTATGTCAACCATTGCATGGTTATATGATTCTGAAGTTAGTCTTTTTTCAAGCAATTATATACATTTAAATAACTAATAATAATAATCCTTTGAAAACAATTATAATTTCAAGTAACTAGGGTCAGTTTAGCTCAGTCGGTAGAGCGTTCGTCGAGGAACCACAAGGTTCCTGGTTCGATACCGGCCCTCGCCAATTCAGCGTATGAGTAGCACAGGGATCTGTGCGGTAAAGTGATTAGCTGGTGGTAGGTGTGGTGTTCCACCTTAGACACTAAAAAAAAATCTCGTGTCGCCGTACCCATTTCCTACGACGATGACCATTACACCACTGACACCTATAATAATGTAGAGCAACGTTTCTCAACCTTTTTACCGTTGTGGAACACTGGGATTTGTTTTCATGTCCCAGTGAAACCCTGCACAAAACTTATTATATACCATTATTAATATAAATCTGTATCTCCAATATATCTTGGTCCTGTACCCGAGTGAGTCACTCAATGATACGTGAATCCGCCACACACAGGCCTTGTCCACTAACCAGTGAAAGCGGTTTCACACTGGCGCCATACAAACATCGCTAAATACATTCCCTTTGATTATTATGACTTTAGATAATATAAGAGGTTGAAGCTTTTTTTCCAACAATATGCCGTATGTGTATAATAAAATTACGAATATAAAATTAAACAATTTAATACTGTTTTTTTGCGGTGTGTTGTATAGAGAGCCCATTTACGTTTTCACTATAAAAGCAGAATGTACAAGCACTTAAGTCAATCAATTTTGAAAAAAGCTTCAGCCGATAATGAGGAAAAATATCAATTGAATTTAATTGTTTGTGTTGTTATACCCACATTTTTTCTCTATAAATTAGGTCTATTCTTTTGACTCCATGTCCATATTATCTTAACTTTTCTTCAGAAATTGAAAATGAAAAAGGAAAGAAAAAAGTAAATCAGTATATTGTCAAAGTTTGGGTAAATCTGATTAAGGATTGCATTGTATTGAATATTAGTGGTTGGTACGAGGAGTCAGACAAGTCTTCTTAAAACCTGGACAGAGAGAGAGAGAGAGAGAGAGAGAGAGAGAGAGAGAGAGAGAGAGAGAGAGAGAGAGAGAGAGAGAGACCTAGGGTTCCGAGGAATACCAGTTGAGAAATACTCATGTGAAGTGATTGATTTTTGTTCGTATGATTCTGATGATGAAACAAATAAATACTGAAATATTTAATCGATATCAATAATTTGATGATTGAATATTCGATGCCTGTACAGAAAAAAAAACCACCCATGAAATTTTATATTAATTTTGTTGTAATGTACAAAAAATATAGAAATGTAAAATTTATATTCGTTATCCAGATAAGAGTAAGTTTCGGTCATTTGCTTCTTTTTTTTTTTTTTAATAATTTTTAATTTTTTAATTTTTTTACTGGGTGTCAAAATTAAATATGAATGTAATACTTACATTCACCCTTTAGATAAAAATAAGTTTTAGTTATTTCGTTGATTTTTTTCTTCGTCTGAACAATTAAATCCCAAAATTATGTCTTCAACTAACTATAATTCGGTCATCGATCATATTTCTATAGACTTTTCTTCCATAACTACTAAGAGGGTTTTGAATTATGGCCATTGACCGATTTGTAATTTTGGTGTTTAATTGTTCAGTAAAAAAATATTTTTTAAATCACTGAAACTTTATCTTATTTGGATGATGAATATAAAGATTATATTTCTATATAATGTTTTGTACATTAAAATGAAATTAACATAAATTTCCATGGGTAGGCGGTTCTTATCTACAAGTATATAGTAGAGTTTATGGACCGGGTTAGCTCGGTAGAGCGTTCGGCTAGAAACCACAAGGTTCCTAGTTCGATACCGGTCCTCGCCAACTCAGCGTATGAGTAGCACAGGGATCTGTGCGGTAAAGTAAGGAGCTGATGGTAGGCGTAGCGCTCCACCTCAGACGCTAAAATAATCTCCTTGGTCTAGCGCAAGTGAAAAGGGGATAGACTCCCTTGCTGATTGTTTGATACCGATTTTAGGCCGCCCCGACGACTTTACTTATATAGTAGAGTTACTTTTATAATTTACATTACATATCTAAGTTTATAATCATATATAAAAAAAATCTATGCAATAAACTAGTAGCCGGTTTGTGTTTATCTGTGCTACTTTGATGCTAAAATAAGGCCTATATTGCAATCATTTTGGCATGAGGACTAAAAAGACCCCCCCTAACTTTTGGGGCGCTTGTGTGTAACGGTTATCGTTGTAAGAAATGGACACGGCGGCTAAAATTCAAATCCTAGACGGCTAAACTTGCAAATCGATCGGAAATTTAAAACATTACAGGTTGACCCAGAAAAAACAGAACCCAAATTATTTATTCATTTTCCCATTAAACTATCCCTAAACTCCAACCCCAACTCAAACCCTAAACCCCTCTGGTTAAAATTAACAGTTTTATTACAAAATTTGTGGGTTCTGTTTTTTATGGGTTACCCTGTATACAGGGTGATCCAGAAAAAACAGAACCAAAATTATTTATTTTCTCATTAAACTAACCCTAAACCCCAACCCTAATCCTAACCCTAAACCACCCTAGTTAAAATTAACAGTTTTATTACAAAATTTGTGGGCTCTGGTTTTTCTGGGTCACCCTAACTTTCCGACAGATTTGCAAGTTTAACCCCTAGACGAGTCTGTTTGCACTTAACATAGTGCTAATACTCCTTGGAAAGGTGGGTATTTACACAACACGTTCACCACGGGTAGGGTGTGACACAAGTTTGTAAGTATGGGGCATCCATCGAGGATCGAACACGTAAGTCAATAGTAATGGATCTGAGAGACTAGCTAACTAACCATTGCACCACGATAGGATGCTAATACTCTTGGGAAAGGTATGCATCCAACTATTCTCCCTCCAGCTATGAGTAAATAATAGGGCAGACTGATTTTTTTAACCTTGGTATGGCAACTGTCAAATGGTTGGTTATGTGAGTTAACGTTAAAAAGGTGATACTTGGCGATTCTAATATTCTGAAATACCTACCTCTACACAAAAATAGGGACTCAGTTTGTGTTATGTTATAAGAAATATATTCAAGTATATATTTTGACTGTTTTTCCCCTATTTTAAGTTTTGGCCTGAGCAACACTATGTAACCTTGCTAGAAATTAATGTACAAGTGCACATATCCACCATAACTAACACTCTAGCAGTAATAACAGAAAAAATAATTGTTATACTTTGTCTACGTCAATAGGAGCTAGCGCGCACACACACACACACACGCACACACACACACACACACTATTGAAGATAACAGACAACTTAAGTCTATTGTACTTTCTTCTTAGCTTTTCTTGTTTTCTTATTTTGTGTCTCGGTAGAAAATCAGAATTACGTAAGAACTGTCTAAAGTTCATTATGTCCACAAATGTCGACTTTTCAAGTACTTTTCATTCTCATCGACCGTTGGTAAGAAAAAGAAAAAAAAAAGAAATACTGAAAATCAGGGCTACGGAGTCGGTAAAAAAAAAATCCCTCGGAATCCTAACTATTAATTATTATTGCTTTTCCGTAATATTTCTGTCTGCAAATTTTACTTTGAATTCTCAACAGAAGAGTAACCTCCTCCAAATGTATATCCCTCAAAGTTAATATCAGAAAATGAGATGAAAAAGTTTCCTATTTGACCCCCCCCAAAAAAAACAAAAAACAAAAAAAAAACAAACAAACAAACAAACAAAAAAAAACAAAACAAAAAAAAAACCTACAACTTTTATTATAACTTTTGCTAAAAGGAACAGAAAAGTTATGCGAAAAATGTGTTGATTTCTCGGTAGTTGTTACATTTAGATAATAGACATCATAAAGTCTGACACATTAAAGCAAATTTTACGGACCGTGGCAATTATTTGAAAATTAATTTTAAATTATGTTAAAGTTGTTTTACTAGGTGTATATTCAAATTTTAACAGCATATAATTTAGTGGGGTACTATGATATATTTTTAGCTGCCCGCCAAACTAAAATAGACGCCAGGTCATTTTCTAATGTGGGGTGCCACGCAGGATGCCAGTCTCCCGTAGCGGCGGTTTAAAAAAATTGCTAAAATTCCGTTTTGGTCATGAAGCTATTCTTTTTCTAGAAAGAAATAGGCTTATGGCGTAAAAAATTGTTTTGTTGACATCCTTCCGTCTACGAGAGACGATGACATAGTGTAAAAAAAAAAAAATTTTTAACTTCGTAGCCTGGGCGGATTCATATGGAGGACGAGCTGTTGCCTAAGAAGCAAATCCCCCCTCTCCACACTGCCGCTGTGATCCAAAGGAAAGATAAGGAACCAATGCAGTTTGGCAGCGGTAGGGTCACAGGAGTTTCCGGGCAGCACTGGATCCCAGCATCACACTACCCCAGGGACTCCGGATTCTGATTTGTCTTCGGGAGTTTACTCCCCCAGCCCCTCCCTGGGATGAGGCAAAGCCGCTAGGCAGTGGAGGTCAACTAGTCCCAATACAACTGTGTAAAATAGACCTTTGTTTTAACACATGCATAATAGCAGCAACAACAGCCTGGAGATATAAAAGACAAAGTTTCCCTTATCCGCCAAAGGAATATACTAATGACCAAAGGATTATACTAATGACCAAAGGATTATGCTAATGAGCAAAGGAATATGCTAATGACCAAAAGATTATGCTAATGACCAAAGGAATATGCTAATGACAACTAGGTCGCATTTGTCAAAGCAGTATATAAACGCAAGCAAGCGAAATTATCGGTCTCTTACCACGTGCAGCAGACCAGATTCAGTCATCCCGGACCTGGATTTTTATTTTTATTTTCCGCAACAAGTATCTTCAAGATCATTGGAAATTTCCATATGACAAATTTCTGTTCAATCCTGGAGCAGTCTGTTTGATTTGCTACGATTTTGAGTAGCCTCAAAACAAATATTCTTTTGTGAGGTTAAAATAATTTTTGCTATAAATCAATTCCAAACAAATCAGATATTTAGTTTGCTTATTGATGGCTACTTTGAATATCCTGCTCCGGACTGGTTGATGCAAAAGCTTTGAACACGACAGCATGGAACTTCTTGAATATGTTAGTTTTTACCTAAAACTTCTATCTCTCTTATATATACACATACTCTAAAGGAAATTTCTGTGCACACACTCTTTGTATTCACTGTATTTTGCGTCATTCTTATATTCATTCTATTAAATTCGCTCCGGCAATAATATTTGTTGATGTTAATCTGTCGTGAATTGTTCTTGCATTTTGTTTCTGTACGAGGAAACAATATTTAACCTAATCATTGTACGTTCATATATACATTTTTTTGTATAGTTGTTTCTTAGTTGTTGTTTTTATTTTTATTTTTTTATTTATCTTTTTTTTGTTGCACAAGGTTATGTAATATCAAGTATTCCTATCGAACACATCTTTTTGATCCATAGATGGGACTAACTACCACACTACCACACCGGATCAGAGTGGATCTGAGAGTAATGAAGTGGTAGTTCCACACTCCTCACCAACAGATACAGTTTAATGTCATATCTCAGGACAACCACTTTTTTTGGTGGCTACAGTTAGGGTATTATAAGCAGGGGTCTACAAGCCAAGAGTTAAAAAGCAATTTACAAATCCAGTATAAGAATTTTATAAATAAAAATAAATTCAAAAGGGTCGGTTTGACTCAGTCAGAAGACGTGCGCCTATGAACCACAAGATTCCTGGTTCGATACCGGCCCTCGTCAAGAACATGTTCCAATGTTTGTGGTTTGTCCTTACAGGGGACAGGTTGGATTTGCTTTATATTGGATATTTCCACTGCAACATGGTTAAGTGGAAGGGATAAATGTATACTTTGGTGAGGTTAGCTCAGTCGGTAGAGCGTTCGGCTAGAAACCACAAGGTTCCTAGTTCGATACCGGTCCCCGCCAACTCAGCGTATGAGTAGCATAGGGATCTGTGTGGTAAAGTAAGGAGCTGATGATAGGTATGGCGCTCCACCTCAGACGCAAAAACAATCTCCTTGGTCTAGTGCTAGTGAAAAGGGGGTAGAATCATTCGCTGCATGGTTGATACAGACTTTAGGCCACCTCGACTACCATCCTCTAGCAACAAGCAGCAGGGTTAATCCTAGAGTCTCATCTCCCAAATTTATGATACGGGGTGGAGTAGGGGTCATTCAATTACATGTCAATTTTCATAAAGTAGTATAAATAGAAGATATATGAAACTAGTCCTCCTGATCGGTGGGTTTGGGGGTAGGTGGTAGTACGCGCCGGCTCTGACGAGCACGTTTTAAGCAGTTTAAGAATTCAGAGCTCTTTCTTCTCTTAGACTGGTTGTCTTACGAAGGCCAAATAACCCAGCGTGTTCTACTATTTACATATAGATGAAAAGGAGAACATATATATCTATGCCTATGCGAAGGGCATTAGTGCAGGGTGAAATGCAAAGGTAATTCAAATGACTGGTTGTAAGGGATGATTCTATTTGGGATCTTCAAAATCTCACTGTATATCCATACTGTATGCTCTTGTAGGTGCAAACATATATTCATACAAGGATTTTTATAGATCCCTTAAGAGAGCTCAATGTATAATTTAATTCAAAGAAAGAAAAATTTAACAAACCGTCATCCCGTAAGAATTTATTTCGACCAGAAACTCAAAAGATTTTAAAACATCTTTTTTAAATTAAAATTTTTTTTAAAATTCTTAAGAGCCCAGCATCATCAGACGGATTTTACAAAAAAACAAAGACAAAAAAACAAAAACAAAAAAAAAAGTCTGATGAGGCTGGGCTCTTAAGAATTTTAAAAAGTTTTTTTTAAAATTAAAAAAAAATGTTTAAAAATCTTTTGAGTTCCTGGTCGAAATAAATTCTTACGGGATGACGGTTTGTTGAGTTTTTCTTTCTTTGAAAGTTTATTATATATATATATATATATATATATATATATATATATATATAGATAGATAGATAGATAGATAGATAGATAGAGAGAGAGAGATTGTAGAGCCTTGACTTGCAAGTTTAATTCCGCTCGTAACTTAATTTCCTCGTATATCAAATCAGTTATCCCTATTCAAATAAATTGATATGTCATTAATCTGTTTTTAAATAAGAAAAATGTACAAGTGCAGCACCATCTATCCTCCCCAGACATAATTCCGGGAATGATTTTCTTGTTTCTTAAAGTGAAAATTCACCCCAAGAAAAAGAATTGATCATATTAAAAGATTACAGTTAAGCTTTACATCGTACAAACAGAAAAGCTTCAGAGGTGCTTTAATCAATGGAAGACCCACTGGAAAAAGGCTGTATAATGACAAGGGGACTATTTGAAGAAAATTAACGTTACAATCACTGTTCATTTTTGTCTAGGAAAATACACCGGTAGTCACTACATGTTTTCAAAGTTTTACGCGCGCACTAACAAACACACACACACACACACACACACAAATATATATATATGATATAAAATATTCCCTGATAGCATTTAACTAGGAAAGGTGAGAGATCAACGTACATCTAAACGTTTATATACACATATCTACACACACACACACACACATATATATATATACAGAGAGAGAGAGAGAGAGAGAGAGAGAGAGAGAGAGAGAGAGAGAGAGAGAGAGAGAGAGAGATATATTAACATATGAATGAAATCCTTTTGGTAATCAGATACAAATTTATTTGTTTTTTCGCTTCTTGAAATCTGATTCTAAAATAGAAATTTTGAAATCAGATTTCAATAAGTCAAAAGACTGAATTCATATCTGATTACGTAAGGGTTTTCATATATATATATATATAGATATATATATATATATATATATATATATATATATATTATTATTATTATTAAGGTATACACAGGAATAACCTACTTGAGTTTCACCATAAGGATCTTCAGGGTTAAATCCACTGAATTAATCAAGATATTGATTTTCATAAAAATCATGTGTCTCTCTCTCTCTCTCTCTCTATATATATATATATATATTATATATATATATATATATATTGGTCAGTATTTTTTCATTCATATAAATTTGGTGAAAAATAATAGAATCCTTATTGTTTTGGATTAAAAAAAATTTATTTCAATTTTTCTCTCAATTTCGTTTTCAATGTTATCATCATGAAAGGAATAATAATTAGTCCGAAAGAGTCGACATTTGTGGACCAAGTACTTTCAGTTCTCTTCTGAACCATTATCAAGGCTGTGTATGTTATTTGTTATTAATTATTTGAATTATTGTTTTGTTTTTGTCGCCCAGGTGACGCTAAATAACGCTAGCAAAAACGTGCTAGGCATACGTGATTTATAATGAAAAATTGTTCTATTTAAAGCATTTTAGAATGTTATCGCTGGTTTCATAATTAATTCTATTAATAGTGGGTTGTCTAAATAATATATATAAAACTTCAAGATTTTTTATTCTTTTTTTTAAATATATATATATATATATATATATATATATATATATATATGTGTGTGTGTGTGTGTGTGTGTGTGTATAAAAATATGAACAAAGCAAATATTCAGAGGATTTATTTATTTGTGAATAAATGAATGCCTACGTTCGAGCGTTTCATTTTTTTAATATATCAAATAATCATCAGTGCAATATTACAGACCGATGTTATGAAGCTCCTCCCAGAAAAGTTATTTTCAAGTGAAAATGAAACGAAAAAATGTGGCAAATTTGTTAATTTATCATTAACAACATTTCTTTTTTTTTTCTTCAAAATGTGGTGACGTCATGAGAGTATTTGAAAAAAAAAAAAAAAAAAAAGATGCATAGAAACTTTGCATTTATGTATACAATTAAAAATATGAGTGAAAAAATGAAAACAAGATTGTTGAAAATAACAAAACATGTTTTGAATGAATAATTATTTTCACTAACTTTTCCCGCTTAAAACACTGGTTTCCACTAGTTCACCAAAGTTAAACAGCAATGAGCCTGTTCAATACTTAATTAGGTGACCACTTAAGCAACAACAGGTACTGTAAGCAATCCGAATCCTTTGTTTATCAAATATCACTTGATTCGGCATTAACTCTTAACATCCTATATCATGAAGTCACATTCATTTTCCTAATCCTCCCCAAATGATAGCCTTTGTTTAAATATAATATTAAACATATTTGGCAGTCTTTGATTTACGGGAAATAACAGGTAACTTTAAATGAAAAGGTCATTTTAGCCATTTTTTGATAAATCCTTATAGGAATGGGGCTCTGGACTTAGAAAATTCTCAACAGGATGTTAAGAATTAAAAGACCCGAAAGAGAGTGGATAAAACAAACCAACCAAACCAAAGACTGGAGTTATGGAAAGCACCAATTCCTGCTATATCACTGAAGTTAAGCAGTGATGATTCTGCCCAATACTTAATTGGGTGAGGTCACTCTGAAAGCAACGGTTCCCTCTAGATCACTAAGGTTAAGCAGCGATGAGTGTTCAATGCTTAGTTGAGTGACCACTTAAGCAATAACAGGTACTGTAAGCAACATGAGGTCTGTTTTTTTATTTATTGATTTTAACGGCATACCAACCCGTCTGGGGTTATGTCATGCCTAACGATTAGGAAGTTATACACATCGTGTTTTTATATTTATACTTTTTAGTAATTGGTTTTAGAAATGTGTTAGCATTATTGGGGATTATGTTGTATGGTATTGATTTGTTTCATGTCTATATTCTATGGTATAATTTTATTTCCATAAAAAAGAGAGAATATCCTCCATGTTGACATTTTCAAACAGATCTTTCATATTGTTTGCTTTAAAATAACGGTTTCTGATGTGAGCAAAAAACCTGCATTCCATGAATAAGTGTTTAACTGTCAAAGATGTTTGACATGTTCCACATTGTGGTTGTTCTTGTTTGAGTATATAGGAGTGCGTTAGTCTTGTATGACCAATGCGTAATAGGGTAAATTTTGTAATATAATGACTCTGAAAAATAAATATTTGCTCTATTTTTCAATATAATCACCATTCTTTACAACACATTTTGTTGAATAGAAATCTTTAGTATTATTTGTATTATTCGGACCATTGTCCTCATCTTCATTGTTATTTGTACAACGTTTCGGTCGATGTGCCCTTCTTCAGGTATTTCTTGATAACAATGAAGATGAGGACAATAGTCCGAATAATACAAATAATACTAAAATTCAGAGAAATAGAAATCTTTAGATTGTGTTTTTAGCCATTTACTCATAGTGCTATTCACTTCCTCAATGCTTTAAAAATGTATTCCATGTAGAAATTATTTGAAGGAGGGGGTAAACAAGTAGAAATCAGAGAGGGTCAGATCTGGATTGTAAGGATATTGTCCTGGTCAAATCCAACAAAAAAAAAAGAAAAAAAAGAAAAGAAAAGGTAAGGTTATCATTACAATAGAAATCTTTAGTATTATTTGTATTATTCGGACCATTGTCCTCATCTTCATTGTTATCTGTACAACGTTTCGGCCGTCTGTGTGCCATATCTAAGCAAATACAAATTTAGTTAAACAAATTATTTATAAAAAATGACTTGATTTGGCATTAAATGACCCGAAACGGGTTGATATGCCGTATAACAAACCAACCAATTAAACAACCAATCACTAAATTGGTTTTCATTTTATCAGTCAAATTATTTAACAACATTGTCAGATGTCGTTATACAAATAATATTAATAAACATTCATTATTCTATTTTGAACTATCCTCTTACGATTTTGAAACTTTGCTTTGTCAAAATATTTTATTTTTTATACTAACCTACTTTTCATGATACTTTTAGTCTATTCTACCTATTTGTTTATTATTCTAATCTTTTGCTCATATAGTTTGTGGATCGAATTTACCTCATAAAAAGAAAAAGAAAAGGAGAGACACACTAAGAGTGAAAGAGAAGGACAAAGATACAAAGTGGGTGATAGAGGGAGAGATACTGAGTGATAGAGAGGAATATATATAATAACAGAGTGATAGAGAGGGGGATAAATACTAAACGAGTAATAGAGAGGGAGATAGATACTGAGCGATAGAGAGGAAGATATATGATAAAAGAGTGATAGAGAGGGGGATAGATACTAAACGAGTGATAGAGAGGGGGAGAGATACTGAGCGATAGAGAGGAAGATATATGATAAAAGAGTGATAGAGAGGGGGAGAGATACTAAAAGAGTGATAGAGAGAGAGGGAGAGAGAGAGAGATACTGGGTGATAGAGAGGGAGAGAGATACTGAATGATAGAGAGGGAGAGAGATATTAAGAGAGTGATAGAGAGGGAGAGATAAAAGTGACAGAGAGGGGGATACTGAGTGATTGAGAGGAATAGAGATACTGAGTGATAGAGAGGGAGATATATTAAAAGAGGGAGAGAGAGAGAGAGAGATATTAAGAGAGTGATAGAGAGGGAGAGAGATATTAAGAGAGTGATAGAGAGGGAGAGAGATATTAAGAGAGTGATAGAGAGGGAGAGAGTGAATGTCCTGATGAAGATTATAGATATATATATATTTGATATAAATTTGATAACCGAAACGTGTTAAACGTCGACTAAATTTTCAATTTTCAATTATCCATAAATCATCTTTATAGGTTATGTTTCACATTTTTTTAAAATTACTTTTCCACATATACATCTATTATAAACGAAACAATATATAAATCTAGATAAAAAGAAAAGCAGAAAGACGTTATGTTTGCAGCAACTCGATAATTTTATTTGTTTCATACTTAACGCGTCTCTCTTTCAATGCGTTTATAACTTAACGCACTTCTTACTTTACATTACTTACTTAATGTGTTTATCACGAAACGTATTTCTCAATCAACGTATTTTTATTTAACTTATTTTTTACCTAGCTAGCTCAGTCGGTAGAACGTTCGGCTAGAAACCGCAAGGTTCTTAGTTCGATACCGGCCCTCGCCAACTCAGCATATGAGTAGCACAGGGATCTGTGCAGTAAAGTAAGGAGCTGATGGTAAGTGTTGTACTCCACATCAGATGCAAAAACAATATCCTTGGTCTAGCGCTAATGAAATGGGGATATACTCCCTCGCTGATTGGCTGATACCGACTTTAGGCTGCCCCGACGTCTTTAATTTACTTTTTACTTAACATATTTATTGACGCGTTACTTAACGTGTTTCTTACTCAAAGTATTGTTTACGTAATTTGTTGCTTACTTTAGATAAAATTCTTAAATCAAACTGTACTAATCGATAAAAAGCAACAAAATAAGATTAAAGAAACAAATTAGAATTAACATTTTTTTTTGATGTTTGTTTTTAGAAGCATTGTTGAATAAAGTATATATTATTATTTATATTTTGCTTGAATGCAATTACAATGCGTATATCGCATAGAATTTGATTATTATAGAAAATAATCATGACAAGTGAACCTCGGCAAAGAATTGTGCGGTGTGTAGAACATCGTACAGACTGTTTCGACTTTATTAAGTCTCATCAGTTAGAGTTAATAAAACTATCGATTGATTTATTGATTAATTGGTCTTAAGACCATTTCAACCCGTCTCGGTTTGTTTTATGAATAAATATTATAGAATAATGCACATTGTACATTTATATTTACATTTTGTGAAGTTATTTCAGAGTTTATTTATTAGGTTATTGAATTTCGTTTTAACGATCTGTCAAAAATCCTCTGAAATAAATTGCTTTTGAACTTGACTCATTTGATATAATTTTTTCTCGGTAGACATAATAAGTCAAAATACGATCTGCACTTCCCTTTTCTAGTTTTGCAGAACAATATGTAAAAATATGCAGTATCATTTTGATCGGTTGATAGACCACGCCTACGATTTAAAGATGTATGCAAGAGAGTTATGAGGATATGCTATATTGACACAAACACGTGGGAGGTGAATGTAAAAAAATAGAGCGGCCTGGCGCCTCAATGTTAAGCAAGGCACGGAGAGGGGTGAGGCAGAGAGGAGAGTAACATTGACAGCAGAGAGCCAGAAAGAGAGAAAAAAGCCAGCAGCCCCAGAAAGCATAACAGTTTGTGTGCGTTCAGTGCACCAAAGACTGTCACTCAAGTATTGACCTGCTGAGTCAATTGCACAGATGCAGATACTTTTTTGGACACAACGCCATCGTCCTTAGTGGACGGAAAGGATCCAATAATGATTTTGATGATATTTATCAATTATAGTACAAGAATTTATAGCTATATGATTTTGCATCAACCAGTCCGGAGCAGGATATTCAAAGTAGCCATTAATAAGCAAACTAAATATCTGATTTGTTTGGAATTGGTTTATAGCAAAAATTATTTCAACCTCACAAAAAAATATTTGTTTTGAGGCAACTCAAAATCGTAGCAAATCAAACAGACTGCTCTAGGATTGAACAGAGGTCTGTAATCAAATATTTGATGGATGAAAAGTGCAAAACGTTAAATATTTGTTTTGAGACGATTCAATTTCGTGGCAAATCAAACGAAGTGCCCGAAGTTTGAACAGAGGTCTGTCATAGGGTTATCATATAAGATAACAATTTTTACACCAATATAACATTTCTTTTCATTATCTATTTACATATTACAAAAAGATATATATATATATATATATATATATATATATATATATATATATATATGAATATATATGAATATTATGAATATATATATATATATATATATGAATATATATAATATATATATATGAGTATATATGTGAATATATATATATATATGAGTATATATGTGAATATATATATATATATGAGTATATATGTGAATATATATATATATATGAGTATATATGTGAATATATATATATATATATATATATATATATATATATATATATATATATGAGTATATATAATATATATATATATGAGTATATATGTGAATATATATATATATATATATATATATATATATATATATATATATATATATATATATTATATATGTGAATATATATATATATATATATATATATATATATATATATATATATATATATATATATATATATATATATATATATATATATATATATATATATGATATATATATATATATATATGATATATATAATATATATATATATATATTGAATATAGGAATATATATATGAATATATATAATATATATATATATATGAATTTGAATATATATATATGAATATACATATATATATATGAATACATACATATATACATGAATACATACATACATGAATACATATGAATACATACATACATACATGAATACATGAATACATAATACATACATACATACATACATATACATGAATACATATGAATACATACATACATACATAATACATATGAATACATACATACATACATGAATACATATGAATACATACATACATAATACATGAATACATACATATACATATGAATACATACATATATACATGAATACATATGAATACATACATATATACATAATACATATGAATACGTACATATATACATGAATACATATGAATACGTACATATATATATGAATACATATGAATACGTACATATATACATGAATACATATGAATACATACATATATACATGAATACATATGAATACATACATATATACATGAATACATATGAATATGAATATATATATATATATATGAATATATATATATAAGTTAAGGTGGCGGAGACATGAAGTCAATAGTTGTTGGTAACTGATAGTTTCTCGCCTATCTGATTTTCAAACTAAGTCTTTTATCTACTTTGTGTTTGGTCTGAAAATTCAATAGGCAAGAAACTGTCAGGAATTATGTCAAAAACTGTCAGAGTTATGCCAAAAACTATTTTAATCTTACAAAAATATTTGTTTTGAGACTATTCAAAATGGTGGCAAATCATCAGTGCTCCGAGCTTAAACAGAGGTTTGTCATCAAATATTTGGTGGCTGAGAAGTGCGCAACATGTGAAATTTATAGAAGAATGTGTGATGTGTACAGAAAAATGTTTCTGTAAAAAGATTGCTTACAAACGGGCTAAATTGTTTAAAGAAGGTTGAAATAATATTGAAGATCCAGGCTGGTCCACGAAATGGTGAACAAACACGAAATAGTGGATTTAGTTAATGCGCTTATTTTAGCTGACAAAAGAGTTATGAAAGAAAACATTTCCCCCCAGAGAATTTCCGCATGGAACAAAGTTTTCTAGCAACGATGAATTGAAGAACACTGTGAGCAAATGGCTGAAAAAATCAGTCCAAAGATTTATATCTTGAAGAAATACAAAATCTTGTTTTTCAATCGGTAAAATGTATTTTAAACAATATCATATTGCAAAATTCAACCTATTGAATGACCCCTGGCCACACACACACACACACACACACACATATATATATATGACCCTTGTAGTTCAAATTACGATAGTACTTTGCATACTTGTACACAGAGCACTGTATTTTACAGATTCCCAAGGATTTTAGCAGAAAGTTTTAATT
>CM042179.1:22597320-22619820 GCA_023376005.1 Doryteuthis pealeii
TCGTGTCAATTGTAATTGGGGCTTTTGGAACGGTCCCCAAAGGTCTGGAAAATAATTTGGGTGAATTGGAAATCAGAGGAAGAATCGAGACCATCCAAACTACAGCATTGTTAAGATCGGCTAGAATACTCTAAAGAGTCCTGGAGAATTGAAGAGACTTGCTGTGATTCAGCCTCCAGGGAACTCACCGGCTACGACAGGTGTGAAAAACTCGATAATAATTATAATCATTTCTTTGTGTATGGTTATTATAGAACAAAAAATGGGCTGTGCTTCTCAGTAATAGTGCTCTATCATCGCAGATAAGACGTCGAAAAACCAAAGCCAGGATGCAAACCACAGTGCTAAGGATATCCAAGCTGTTGGATCGAAATTGCCAAAAATTAATTTCCACCAGCGAGCAATTCGGAAGTTTGGTGCTGGCTTGACCACATCATAAGCAAGACACGAAACAATGAACTGGGAGAAAAGAATTATGACCACCGACTAACGAAAGTAGCCATCTATCTATCTATCTATACATATATAAAGGGCAGTTGTGTTAATCTGTATGTCCGGAGGAAACTTCAAAAATAAAACAATTAACGACAAAGTAGATATATATACACATTAAATATCACCAGGGCTTGATTTTTGAACAAAAATAATGAAGATTTGATTTATATTATATTAAGATAATTAAAAAGTAAAATTTAAATAGTAACAGCATGGATTTTTTTTTGCATTTAATATTTTAAATAGGAGACATTAATCTTTCTTTTCAGAGTGTCAGTGCACTTTTCTTCCTGACACAAGTTCTTTTATGCATAGAGATTTTAATGGGGGCATACTGTGAGGATCCAACTCCTGATTCAGTAATGATGGATCTGCGTGACTATATTTTTTGCATTCCCTCTACCCAGGTGATGCCGAGTAGCTGCTTCTAGTGTTATAGTGGTATATTGGTTAATAAGAAACGGAAGCACCGTTTCAGCCATTGTTTTGATACGAAACGGAAGCACCATTTCGGTCATCTTTGAGTTGTGATAATAAAAAGGCGGAAGTGATTACTTCTCACAGAGAACGTACACCTGGACTATTTGTTGTGTTCATTATTCGATAAGCAAGCTGCAACAGTTATCTACAGGGTTTGAATGAAAATCAAACGATTAATAAGCCACCAGCGAAAAAGAATAGCAAAGAATGGTCTCAGGATCTCAGGAACAAGATGAGAAACCTAAAAAGGCACCTCTGCTTTGCCAATTTCAATGAGAAGGCTTGCTTAAAATCTGGCACGACATCAAAGAAAAACACAACGCTCCCAGCAGGGTAGACAATCTGAGAAAAAGACGAGTGGAACGAAGGAAAGAACAAGGGCGTTTCTTCCTGGAACCGAACAAATAGGCAAGGAGCACATTTAATCAACCGAAATCAAAAATGTTCTGGAGAAATATCAAAGAGATATGTACTCGGACCCCCAGATGACATATCCCACTAGAGCATGGTAGCAACCTGTTTTGGCCTGCCGATCCTAAAGTGAAGTTCGACATGAAGCCTCCCACACGCGACGTATAGTCAGCAAAAGTAGAAATAAATCTACACCTGTCCCGAATGGAATAAATTTCATTCTATATAAAAAAAAATGTCCTAATGTTCTAAAATGGCTACATGCTAACCTAAAGTTGGTATGGAAAAACTGTCATATCAACGACCAGTGGATGATAGCGTATGGCCGATACATAACTAAAGAACAGTATTTGAAGGACATCAACCAATTTCATCTAATCTCACTCCTCAATGTAGAAGGAAAGATATTTTTCGCAGTTTTCCTTCTCCTTGTCTAACCAAGGTTAAAGAGCCAAGTATGTCCTACTATTTACCCATAGCTGGAAGGAGAATAGTTAGATTAATACCTTTCACAAGGGTATTGGCGATATGTGGAATGCAATCAGCCTCGTGCCGAATTTGAATTTGCGTTGACGATTCCATTTCCTAGGACGCTAAACATTACACCACATGCCTCCACTACAATATACTGTACATGTACAGTATATGTCATGGAAAAAACAATGTAGAAGGAAAGATATTTTTTGCAGTTTTGGTATCAAGACTTACCAGGTACCTTCTCACAAACAAGTATATTGATACTTCTGTGCAGAAGAGTGGTATTTGTGGGGATTAAAATAAAACGAAAATAAAATTAGAAAAAAAAAATGATATACCAAAAAAAACTTTACCCCATATATTACCAATTAACTTTGTTTGTAGCATACAAAAAGCTAAAACTAGCAAAAAAGATTTGGATGTCATTTAGTTGGATTTGGCTAATGCCTACAGATCGCTACCTCACCAAAGTATACATTTATCCCTTCCACTTAACCATGTTGCGGTGGAAATATCCAATATAAAGCAAATCCAGCCTGTCCCCTGTAAGGACAAACCACAAACATTGGAACATGTTCTCAATTGCTCGTGGAAGATTCACTTGGAGACACAACAGTCTATTGGATGAACTGGTCAGAATTATACGGACTTGAAGTCTGAATGAACTAATTCAACCCAGAAATTTGTGGCAGAGGGGATTTTAAGTATATGTTGACTCTAGGCAAACAACTTGTCATCAAGCTATACCCAGTAACAATCTTCTTTAATAAGGTGACAATTGGGAGGTATCTGCGGACCTTTTTGGCTGGTGTAATGATAATTCCAAAATAATATCCAGTAAGGGATTACAACCTGACATTTTTCTATTTTCAAGGGCGAACTCAAAGATCATCCTGGTAGAATTAACAATACTATATGGGAGCCGATTAGAATAAAGCCACTAATAAAAAAAAGCAATGAAGATCTCAAAGTAGAGCTGGAAAAGGAGGGATATAGTGGGATTGTTAAAGCTGTGTCGAAAATAGCTCAATGAGGATATGAAAAAAGAAAGAAAAAAAAAAGAAATGTCCCGCGAAACAATTCAAAGTAAATACGGCATTTCATCATCTGCTCACGAATGTGTAATGAGATTCACGCAATAATCTTATAATTTTAAAACCATATTTCCCCGTTATTTAAAGAACTTAAGAACTAAACAAAACAAGCAAACAAAATAAAAACAATCATGGAGTTGAACTGTTTGGTGGATTTGAGAACGGGTTGAAGAGCATTTCACTGGTGAGTTTTCTGGTGAGTTTTCGTTAATTGTCAAGTAACGTCCTTCTTCTGGTTTCAAGTATTCCTATCAAATACTAAATACTACTATCTAATACTAAACAATTTTCAAACAGATCTATTCAATCCATAGATAAGACAGGTACTAACACTATATATATATATATATATATATATACTCGTAGGTGGAATACCAGGTGATTTGGTATTAGGATGATTCTAAGCTGGCTATTTCTTCCAACGGTAGAATTTTAGAGAGTTCAAGTCCGTTTGAGAGCTCAATGTTTAATTTTTATAAACAGAGCAATATAATTAGTAAAGACAAAAGCTTAAAAATCGGGTATTATGCGATTATGGTACCATTTCCACCCATAGGTATGTATAAACCAATGAGCTTCATCGGGCCGCATTCTTTAAGCTTTTGTCGCTACTATATATATATATATATATATATATATATATATATATATATATATATATATATATATATATATGTTGGACACATGACGCCATGGATATAAGGTTTGAATTAATACAGTTCTAAGGGACAATCATCTGGAGGCTGCAGGTTTAATCTTGACTACAGACGAAAATAACTTAATGCTTAATATAGCTTAACGCATTCATGACTAAATGGATTAAATAAAGGGTTCGGTTCGAAGTTTAATGAAGGCTCCTGAGTTCGACAAGGTGTCTTCCGAATTTGATATGAAACGTTGTGTATATAACAATAAAGATGAAGACTAAAGTCCCCAAAATCTAAATAATTTATAAGAGAGAGAGAGAGAGAGAGAGAGAGAGAGAGAGAGAGAGAGAGAGAGAGAGAGAGAGAGAGAGAGTTACATGCACGTATACACACACAAATGAAATTATATTAAAGAAGTGAAGATAAATATGAAGGTGCTATTTGAGATAGATATGTATATCATCATTAGTTTAGATAGTTTTCATATATATATTTACCAACCCGTCCGCACGAGCACGATGTGACACAAGGTCATTTTTAAGCGGAGTTTAACAGGTTTGAATTCAGAGTTTTCCTTCTCCTAGACTAGCTACCTAGCCATGGTTAAAGAGCCCAGTCTGTCCTGCTATTTATCCATAGCTGGAGGGAGAATTAGATTCATACCTTTCCCAAAGGTATTAGCGCTATGTGAAATGCAAACAGCTTCGTCCAGGAATTGAACTCGGCTCAATGTTTGATCCCCGGTTCAATGATTGAACTCAGGTCAACAAGTCCATTTCCTATGACTCTAACTAATCAACCACATGCCTCCAATAGATAGTTTTCATATATACATATCTCCCGAAACTTGCTTACTATCATATCACAGTCCAGCATGTTAGCAACTACACTCTGTGGATTCCTCCAATCTGAGTGTATACTGCTATTCTTATTTGCACTTGTATATGTTTTTATACATGAATAACAATACAAAGACATACAGATATATTCATGCATATATAGTAGGAAGCGCGTGGTGTCATGGGAAATGGACTCATCGCCCCGAGTTCAAATCCTGGACGTGGTAATTGCATTTCACTTAGTGCTAATACTCTTGCGAAAGATATGAATCCTACTCTTCCCCCAGCTATGGGTAAATAGTAGGGTAGACTGGGCTCTTTAACCTTGGTTGGGCAACCGGTCTAGGAGAAGGAAAACTCTGAATTCAAACCTGTTGAACTCCGCTTAAGAAATTGACCTTGTGTCACATCCTGCTCATGCGGAGGGGTTGGTAAATATACATATTCATACATTTGTGTTGTAACAGTTATCGGTTATCATTGCAAGAAATGAACCCAGCTATCCGAGCTCAAATCCTCGATGAGGCTATTTGCATTTCACCTAGTGCTGATACCCTTGGGAAAGGTATGCATAAAACTATTCTCACTGCATCTATAGATAAATAGTTGGGCAGACTGAGCTCTTTGACATTGTAATAGCAACTAAGCAAGGAGGAAGAAAATTGATGAATTCAAACCAGTTGTACTCTACTTAAAAATTAAACGTGTTACACCCTGCTTGTAGCAGAGGAATTGGGTAGATACCCATACATATAACACACCCAAACACACATATACACATGCACATATTATATATATGTATATATATATATATATATATATATATATAAGAGACAGATTTTATCTTCTCTGATAACTTATAGAATAATTATATTAACTTGATGCTTCAAAGGTGTCTAATAATAGATGAGAAAAACTTTCTATCAGGGACCCCACTCTCAAAAAGTGTTTTAATACTTTTGAGAGGGGTCCCTTGGAAAGGATTTTTCATTTATCCCCCTCATTTCATTCATTTTTATTTCATTTTCATTCATTTTACCATTAATTTTTAACTATATATATATATATATATATATATATATGATTAAAAAATATAACAGAAGATTTAGATTCTTTGCATTATAGCCTATTTAATGAAGCCTAGACCAAGTCTAAGGATCCCAATCATCAGATGTAAATGATGAATTCTTTATTACTTTTATGGCAGTTGAAAACAGTTTTTTTTATTGTCCTCTGTTCCTCTGCTGCTGGTCATAAATTAAGGGTTTGTCCAGTTTGTATTTTGGTCTAGACTTCCTGAAATAGGCTATAATACAAAGAATCTGTCTTCTGTTATATATTTTACTTATAAATTTGCTCTGTGACTCTAACAATAAGCACACATTGAGCTCTGCAAACTGCAACACGTTTAAAAAAAACTCCTATGTCGTAAGGAATATTTCTTCTCCGGATTTTTGGAATATATATATATATATATATATAGTGGTACCTTGACTTAGGATTCTAATTCTGTTCATTTATAACTTAATTTCCTCACTTATCAAATCAATTTTCCCCAATAAAATAAACTGAAATGCCATTAATCCGCCCCCCCCCCCAAAAAAAACCCATCATTTTTAAATAAGAAAAATAGCATTGTATTGTATAAGATAGAATGTAATGAATTGTGTGGCGTAATATGTTTTAATGTTTATTTTTTATAAAAATACTTTTCTTTGGTGTTATAAATTTGTAAACTTAAATGTTTTAGTCAACATAATCATATATGAATCTTAGCTCATACATCAAATTTTAGCTCTCAACACAAAGCACCGAGTGACAGCTCACAACTCAGAAAATTCATAAGCTGGAGCACTCATAAGTCAAGGTACCATTGTGTGTATATATATATATATATATATATATATATATAAATTATTGCAATGAAGCAAATTTAAAGTTTTTTCTTTCATTTATTGAATATATATATATATATATATATATATATATATATATATATATATATATATACACATAAATTATTGCAATGAAGCAAATTTAAAGTTTTTTCTTTCATTTATTGAATATATAAGTGAAAAACTGTCAGTTAACAAACATGGTTGACTTTATGTCTTAGCTACCCTAAATTAAGTATATATGTTTTATCAAGGTTAGCATGATATATTTAAAATATACCAAACTATATTATCAATATATATATATATATGTATGTATGTATGCGTATGTGTATAAATATGTGTGTGTGTGTGTCTAAGTCTGTGTCTTTGTATGTGTGTGTGTGTGTGTGTGTACAATAAAATGCAAAATTGCTGGAAACATATTTAAGAAAATGTTAATTTCTATTATTGCTATTAACCTAAAATTTGACCTGAATATAGTAATTACTAAGGATATTTTATGAATAAAGCAAAACAAAAAAAAATAGATGTTTGTCTAAACACAAACTCATTCATAAATATTACAGGAATTGGTATACCAAAGTTTTGGACACATTCCTAAAATATACAGATACAGAATATATAATGCAGTTTAGGAACTATCAGAGTAGGCCATGTATCATGAACGACAATTTCCCTAACCTCAAGGCATAAGATAAACCTACAGGTTGAATGCCATTAAAATAAATCAATTAGTCAATCAATCAATATGTAAGGTTAGTAATGATACCTGATGTTCCTCAGTAGTAACTTATCTCAAAACTTATTGCTGTGTAACTTGGGTGTTCTAATGGAAACTGGTGCTTTCACAGTTACTTGATTCAAAGTCAATGATGACATTTAGTTAAATGCATGATCAAAACCTAATTGTGTACTCTGTCTAGAATTAAAGAGTCAATTCACTGTGGTATATTTGTAATTGTACTATGTGTAACAATATAAATGTTAGGACTAATTTAAAAAAAAAAAAATAAGATAAAGATTTTTAAAAATTATAAACAGAAATATATAGAATTAAAAAGAATATAGAATTATCAAATTACAATTCTCAAACACTTATTCAGATTTATTCAAATTGAAAAAGGACAATAGGGGAGCCTATTTGGGGCTCCAGGAGGGTGGATTTCATACATTTTATATGAATAATACTTTATGAAAATTAACATGTAGTTGAGTGTTTGTGTGGATAATTTGACATTTTGTAAGGTGGGGGTTCATATATTTTATATGAATTCTACCATATGAAAATTGATATGTATTAAAGTGGGGTTTAATATAATAGATTCCTGGGGTGGGGGCATATCACGAGACCCTAGCATCAGTGCATTTGGCAATCAAAGAACAACTTCAGAAACATATGCAGGAAGATAGTACAGAAGTGATCAAGATTATAATTAGTTGGAAACTCCACTGGGAAGGACTGCATTCTTGGACTCCGAGGAAGACGACTCTGCCAAAGTTCCAGCAAGCGAAGCCTAATCTACAATTTGTCAACCAAAATCTTAATTCCATTTCATTCTTGACGAAAAAAATCATGGTCTAATTATTTTGTGTTAAACTTTCCATTCCGATTTTAGTGTGTGTGCAGGGGGAGGGTTATAATTGTCCTATTTTGCCTCTAAATAAAGGCTGTGCAGTGTCATAGAATTTCAGTGTTTTTTTTTAAATAAAAAAAAATACTTCTATGCATTCAGTATTTCTGAAATTTAGTATGTATGGCAAATGAGGACTGTAGAATCCAAATATCCAATTATTCTAACCCTATACCTGATAGAAAATTTTATTTTGCTCACCCAAATGCATGACTCCAAAATCAACAACTTTTCACCTATGTAGCTTATGGTCAGTCTATACAAAATACGTCCTCTTCAATTTTCATTATATTTTTTTCTTAACATCTACTATGCCTGCCTAAGTTCACCGAAGAATTTTGCGGGGGATTAAAGTCTACTTTAGAAGATATGAACCTGCCAAGTTAAAACTTTGGTAGAAAAAGTTTGAGATATTTCAAAATAAAAGTCACTGTATTGGATCCCACAAACAGAGAGAGAGAGAGAGAGAGAGAGAGAGAGAGAGAGATAATGATTTGGATTTTTTTTTCTCTAGCAATACAGGTGCACTATATATCATCAAAAGAACAATAGAAAAGTATGTATTGTGAAAAACTGGATAAGGAAGAACACTTCATATGCCCCCACCCCTGTAAAAAAAGCATCTAATCACAGTGGGGGAAACAATGATTTAGGATCATTTTTCCTCCAGTGGTGTAGGTACAACATATTACATTAAAAAAACAATAGAGAATTGCAATGTATCATGAAATACTGGAGAAATAAGAACACTTTATATGTTCCCCCCCACAAAAAAAGTATCTGTATCGGTAATGGAGATATAATGATATAGGATTATTTTTCCTTTGGTGGTGCATATCATTGAATGGCGCGTGGTGTAATGGTTACCGTCAGATGAGAATGGACATGACAAGACTAGTTCAAGTCCGGCACGAGCCAGATACAACACAAGTGTAACATGATAGAGGTGGGGAGAGCCAGGAATGTAACCCAACATGTAAATTAGCATGGAAATTTTTTATGAGGAAAACAAGAATTACGTGTTAGATTAGAATAGAAAAATTTAAGGATGAATCATCATAAGGCTGCTTAGCATTATTTCTATTGGACGAGAAGTGAGACATGACAAAGCAGGAGAATGGAGAAGTGAGAGGTCAGAGAGGAGAGCGAGTCTGGTAGGATGTGTTAACAAAGTGAGACATGGTGTTCTTGCTCTCGGCAGTTTTGGCTTGTGGAAAATAAAAATCTCATGAGAAAAAGAAGTGGCCTTGTGTTATTACTAAAAACTAGCACAAGGCAAGATGTCCCCCAGCACCCAAGTTGGTTTCCAAACTCCAAACAGCAAGGAATTGTCAGCCAATTGAACATCAGCCCAGCCACCAGGATTTAAGGTTCTCCAATTTAATACCGGTCCAGAGACAAGTATACAAAAATTATTTCTTTACCAACACATTATCACTCCCATTTAAAATGAGAGTGTAACGTAACATCATGGTCAATTTCTTAAGTGGAGTTTAGCAGGTTTTGAATTAAGAGTTTTCCTTCTCCTAGACTGGTTGTCTAACCAAGGTTAATGAGTCAAGTATACCCTACTATTTACCCATAGCTGGAAGGAGAATAGTTAGATTAATACCTTTCACAAGGGTATTTGTGCTAAGTGGAATGCAAACAGCCTTGTACAGGATTTGAATTTGCATTGAGGAGTCCATTTTCTAGAACCCTAAACATTACACCACATGCCTCCACTAAAATATACTGTACAGATACAGTATATGTCATTGAAGAAACAATGGAGATTTATAATCATGTATAATGAAATACTGAAGAAATAAGAACACTTCATATGAGCCCAATCTCACCCCCAAATGAAATAGATAAAATAAATAATAAATACCATCTAATCACAGTGCAGGAAATATAATGATTTAGGATCATTTTTCTTCTAGTATATTAATGATATATATAAGGCTGGTTTAGCTCTTTCAGTAAAGTGTTCGACTAGGAATCACAAGGTTCTTGGTTCAATACCGTCCCTCGCCAACTCAGCGTATGAGTAGCACAGGGATCTGTGTGGTAAAGTGAGGAGCTGATGGTAGGTGTGGCGCTCCGCCTCAGATGCTAAAAACAATCTCCTTGGTCTAGCGCTAGTAAAAAGGGGATAGAATCCCTCGCCCCCAACAACTTTACTTACTTTTATATTAGCAATGGAGATTTGATATGTATCATAAAACATTGGATAAAAACATGCTTCCATGTTTGAATAGAAACGTTGAATTTATAAACAAGTTAATGGTTCCAGGCATATTAAAGTGAAAATAAAAGAAAGGTCCTAGGAATATTGCAATGCAAACAAAAGAATAGTTCTAGGTGAAAAAGAAAATGGTTTTCAATTGATCTATATCCAATAGAAAATCTGTGTAAGGAGCTTACATTTCAAGCACATCAGAAGATTGGCTGGTCATGTCAAGCCCTAGTACCTATATGATTGCCCCAGCCCTATTGCCCTTATGGCAAGCTCCCCCCTTTTTATCATATGGGTGCTAGAAGGCGGTGACTGAGGGTCTACATGTCCAGGGAATGATGTTAAACTCTATCTGATGGTGAGGTTCCAGTTTTGGAGGTTTTGGGAATGTGGAGCATCACCATTGCTCCCTGGTCCACTCTGACCCAGAGTGGTAGTATATGTTAGGGTCCCATCTATGGGTTAAATATAAAAACATGAGTCTATAAACAAAATTGTATTATCCATTAAGAATTGATTTAATTCAAAACTTTATCGGCATTAAATGACCCTCTGAGGTTGACATGCCGTAAAACAAACCAAACCAAACCACATCAGATGAATCCCTAAAACTTCTGCTGATCTTAAAGTGATTTGTCAATAGGAACAAGATAAAATTGGTGTTAATTTCTGCAAGAAGTTTATCTTAAATTATTTCAGACATCTAACTGCTTTCATGTTAAATAATGGATACACCATTACCCAACCCCTCTGCACAAGCAGGATATGACACAAGGTAAATTTTTAAGTAAAGTTTAACAGATTTAAATTCAGAGTTTTTCTTTTCCTAGACTGATTGACATACTAAGTTAAAGAGTGCAGCCTGTCTTACTATGGAGGGAGAATAATTGGATACATACCTTTCCCAAGAGTATTAGTGCTATATTAAATGCAGATGGCTTTATTCAGGATTGTAACTCTGGCTGTTATGTCTATTTCCTACAACTATAACTGTTATGCATCGAACACCTCCAACACTGTTCTGTTTGTATGCAAACATTTCTTTATTTCTTTTTACATACACACACACACACGCATACATATATATATATACATATATACATACATACATATATATACATATATATGTGAAGAGAAAGTGGAAGTGAATCCGACAGTATGTAATATAGTGAAAAATTAAAAAGACACAAGTTCATAAAATGAGTGATGTTTAAACATCACTCGTTTTATGAATTTGTGTTTTTTCAATTTTTCACTATATCATATATATATATGTATATATATATATATATGAGAGTAAACAAACAGTTTGTTTGAGATGGTGAGAGCTGACAGTTTTTGGGAGAATATGTGCTTAATTGAAGTCATACCTAATTTGAAAATTAATCAGTTGATAATTAATGAATTAGGCGAATATATCTGTTCAAATGTAAAGCGTAAACAAATCGAGAAAAAGTCATTCTCTGTATGTACATTTCGGCATATTATGCCTCATCAGCAGAGTTATAGACAGGAAGCCGCTTTGTGTGTGATTTGAACCCTAACTGCCAGGATCTTAAGTATAAGGTTAGTAGCAATAACTGAAATCATTTCATTATAAAAATCTGTCTAACATCTAGTGTCACTATATATATATATATATATATATATATATATATATATATATATATTAATATATATATATATATATATATATATATAACCTTCAATTGATTCAAGACTAGACAAGACTGGATTATGGTAAATGATCATATATACAGATCAACACAGGTACAGGTTCCAGAATAAGGGGTGTATCAGCAATACTCAGACCCCATATTAGTACACAGTCCATCCTTGTTAGACATTAATACAGGCATACACTCTGGCAGAATGTAGCAGATTGTCCAATGGTATAAAGATTTCTTTCATAAGATGGATGAACGCTATGTGTGTGTGTGTGTGTGTGTGTGTAGAATAACCATACATTCCAATTACTGTCGAATTGGTAAGACAAGGCAGCAAGTAGTCATAACTTAATACGAATCTGTCTTGCTACAAATACTACTGCAAAATGCCAGGTTATTTATGAAGCCTCCTAACATCATAGAAACCAAGAAGCCTATCAGGACTCAAGGACTGGAATCACCCAAATGCATGAGTGGACTATTCTGGATTCCCATAAGTACCAGTTGTCTTGGCACTGGTTCAGTGGTGCTTAGCTTGTTGCTCAAACCAACAGTGTGTGTGTGTGTGTGTGTAAACAGTATCACCTATAAATAAGTACACCTCTAACAGTTTTGGTCATTTTTTTCCAATAAAATATCAATTTTCTTTTAAACCAAATATACTAAAATTTGATTAGTTCAAGTGGAATATTATATAATCAAAACGAATGCATTAGGTATTATTTATTACCAAACTCTATATGACTGAACCTGTAGCCAAAAAACAAATATATAGCAGTCCAAAAATGAGTATACCCCTTATATTTATACAATTTTAACTTTGGTTACAATTTTATTTATGATTTCAATTCTGTAGAGTTTGGTAATACATAATACCTAAAAATATCCATTTTAATTATATAATATTCCAGTAGAAATAATAGAATCCAGGAAAACTTCATAGAATAATTGGGCTGTATTTATTTCTGGGCAAAAATATGTGTGTGTGTGTAGAGAGAGAGAGAGAGAGAGAGAGAGAGACAGACAGACAGACAGAGATAGAGACATCAATAGAGAGAGATAAAGAGATAGATATAAAGAAAGAGAAAGAGAGAGTGGAATATATATATATATACACAAAGTGAGAGAAAATAATGTAAAAATAATGTAATTATAATAAAATCATGATCTGTGATATTTTCGTGATTCAATAACAATGGATCAGTAAGACTAACTTTTTTTTACCTTCCCTACCACCCAGGCAATGCCAGGTAGCAGCTTCTAGTCTGTAAGAAGGCACAAACCATTTGCTACAGTATACCCCAGGTACTTCAACAGGTGAGCTATCGGAATCATCATTTAAATCCAATCAGGACTCCTTCAACAATTTTAAAAGGAGAAGCGGCATTCACTCCACTGTTAGGCATAATGAGGCAGTGAGATGTGAAGGCAATTTTGGATTACTTCAAAACAGTTGAAGGATACATACACCAGCAAAACAAAATAGAGCATTTCTGGAAGTGGATGCCAAGGAGGACATAGATAATGGTAGAGTAGATGAAGTATTTAGACCACAAATCTATGAAGGATAAGTTAACTTTTGCATTGTGTGTGTGTGAGCCTGTTCAGTTTTTAAACTGTATAAATTAAAATGAGTTATTTTATTAGACCCCCTATCACCACCACCACCACCAAAGCAGCAATTAAGAGAAATCTTTATCTACCACCCACTTAGCTAATAATAACTATCCCTGACTACTCTGCTTCTCTTTCACTTCTCTATCATGGTAAAATTGTTCATTGTGCTTTTTTTTGTTAATTTAACTACAGAAGAAATATAAAAACATTTTTACTTTATTTTCAAAACTGGTATATATATATATATATATATATATATATATATATATATATATATATACACACACAATACATTTATATATTATTTGTGAAGAGAAAAATGGAAGTGAATCCGACGGTATGTAATATAGTGAAAAATGTGAAAAAACACAGGTTCAAATAAAATGAGAGATATTTATTCAGCCAACGCTGCAGATATTAATAAAAGCCCTGAAGAAGATCTATTAAACAGATTGAAACACTGCAGCATTGGCTGAATAAATATCACCCATTTTATTTGAACCTGTGTTTTTTCAAATTTTTCACAATATATATATATATATATATATTATATATATATATATATATATATATATATATATATATATATTGATGTAAACATATGGGCTGACTGTAATAAAGGCATACAGTATTTAGTTTAATTAATATCAGGTTTGGTTTTGCATTGAAAATTAATTAAAAGCATATTAAAAAATAAACATAATTACAAATTTTTAAAAGAAATATACTAAATATTTATTTTTTGAACATTTTTCTCTAACATTTAAAATTTCCAAGTCCAAAGCCCCATTCCTATAAGGATTTATCAATAAATGGCTAAAAATGTTATTTCCCTTAAAATAAAGACTTCTAAATATATTTGATATTACATTTAAATAAAGGCTATCGTTTGGGTGGATTAGGAAAACATATGACTTCCAGCAAGGTGGAATCAGGTGGTATAGGATGTTAAGAGCTAAAATATATGTGTGTGTGTGTGCACATATCTATTAATAATGGAGATTCGTCTCCGGTTTTTGTCTAACAAAAACGATGTCATTAATTACGTCACACTACCTAAAACGTCATAACGTAGAATAAATACACTCAAAATTTGAGCATGCAATCAGTCCTCATTGGTTTTTTAAACAAGTTTTGATAAATACATACCTGGTATTATCTATCTATATATGGTTTGTTTTATTTTAATATATATTTAAAGTTATCAGAACTAAGTTTCCATTTCAATTTTTTAATATTTTTAACTCCTTTAATAAATTTATTTTATTTTTTACTCCTTTTAAAAATTTGATGATTTTACTTTAATTATGATACAAACTCTCTAATATTAAATTTTCAACTCCCATCCCCTCAGGCAATATTTATTTTACGTCACCCAGAGGGTTTTTTTTTATTTTGCTAGTATATACAATGGTACTTTGACTTGCGAGTGCACAAACTCATGAGTTTTATGATTTATGATCTATTGCTCAGTCAATTTTGTTTTGGGTTGTGACTGGAAATTTGAGATACAAGTGAGCTTTAGATACAATTAGAAGTGACTACCCAGCGTCACTTGGGTAAAGGGGGTGGGTAAAGGACATAAGAATAATTTCTAAGATGGACTTTCTGGTCAAAAGACAAAATAGAAAGATGAAGAAATAGATTTAAAAAAAAAAGGAAAATGGAACACTTCTCTTCCGGTCAAGAAATAGATAAAAGAAAAATATAAAATAAAGGAAGTTGTCCATTATCAGATCAAAAGATAAAAATGCGTAGGCATATTTAGTGGATGTAAAGAGTAGATCAAAAGATAAAGATGCATAGGCGTATTCATCGATATAAAGGCCAGAGGATTCGAGCTGACAGACAGGGAGATCCCAGCAGCAGCCGAGAAGATAACTTTGTCTCCCGTCAACCCTCAGGCATTTCCATTGTGAACATTCAATGCCACACTCACCAACCACTCGGCCATTTTCATTGTGAAGCTTTATGCCCTTACTACCCACACACCGAAGAAAATAAAGACGAGTCCTATTTTTGTATATAAACGTATCTGTTGTTTATTGAATTCCAATAGCCGGTAGTAGTCGGCTATACAACATGTAGACCTTGGTCCATGAAAAAATGGAGCAGCTGCTGTGGGAGTGTTTGACAAAAAAGCAGTTTACAGGAGATACTGTTATGGAGGGCATCATCTATACATATATAAAGGGCAGTTTGTGTGTATGTATGTCCGGATGAAATCTATACATATATAAAGGGCAGTTTGTGTATATGTATGTCCAGAGGAAACTATGAAAAAAAACAATTAATGACAAAGTAAATATATATACACATTCACTATCACCAGATCTTGCAATTTGTGAAAATAATTAAGAAAAATAAAATCTAAAGGATAACAGCATGGAAATCTTTATGCATTTAATATTTTAAATGGGAGATATTAATTTTTATTTTCAGAGTGTCTGGATCAATGCAAAGTCTTTTTTTTACATAGGCATTTTGATGGGGCATACTACGAGGATTCAACTCGCGATTCAATAATAATGGTTCAGTATGACTACCTTTTTTTTTACTTCCCCTACCACCCAGGCAACACCGGGTAGCAGCTTCTTGTTTGTAAGAAGGCACAAACCATTTGCTACAGCATACCCCAGGTACTTCAACAGGTGAGCTATCGGAATAGTCATTTAAATCCAATCAGGACTACTTCAACAATCCAATAAACCATGTGTTCCCAGGGGGTCATCCCCACAGGCAACACCTGCGCCCTCGATTTAAAAGGACAGGGCTGGGTTTATTGCCTGGTGCTGAAGCACCCCAAAAGGAGAATGTGGATGAGAATTTTTTGCACTAGCCATCACACATGCTTTGGTTTGTAAAAAGACCTTGTGTTAATCCTGGCCCGGTGGGCGGTCAGGAAAATAACCAGGTTTTCTACCTTCCACCCAACACCACCCTTTTCCTGTTGTCCATAGACCAGCTGGTGATTTCTTATATTAAGAAGCTTGTCACCTGTTCTGACATTGCTTTGAAGTGAGTGAGAGCAAATGCCTTACCATTCCAGTGTTTTGGAATGACCACTATAACATTGTTATATGCCTCATAATTATTAACCTGGCCTGGCAGAGTGTTATAAGGAGGACCTTGACCCCTATAGAGAAGAAGCTATGGCCTAAGCTGCTGTCCAAAAGGGACTTTGAAGGATTCAAATCCAAAGGGACAGTGGAGTTGGGAGGTCTTACCCCTCTGCAGAGGTGCAGTTGGTGTATTCTATAGCCGCAGCCAACAGGGCTGCTAATGTATAGACAAATGTGTCCATGGGTCATTCACCTCATTCTCTTTTATTCACATACTTTGAAACTTTTTATTTCTGTTCATTGAACAGTAGAGAGATTTTGCCAACACAGTAAAGTCAGTGGAGTCGTCTATTGTCAGTATAAGCTGGACAGCAAGGAAGCCTATACCGTTTACACTGGTGCTAGATGAGGGGCAGGTTCATGATATCATTATAATATGATATTATATGGCAGAGTGTTATAAGGAGGACCTTGACCCTTATAGAGAAGTTACTGTCCAAAAGGGACTTTGAAGGATTCAAATCCAAAGGGACAGTGGGCGAAGAGGAGATTGTGTCCCCAAGGAAAGTGTGTCAAAAAAAGTTTAAAAAAAACAAAAAACAGTGCATTATTCTAATCTTGCAAAAACGTTTTTTTTCAGGCTATTCAAAATTGCAGCACATCAGAGGGTTCTAGACTTGAACAGAGAGCTTTCATCAAATGTTTGTTGGCTGAAAAGTACAAACCATGGAAAATTTACAGAAGAAGGAATGATGTGAGTGGAAAAACACTGACTCTCCAGTAAAGGAAAAGTTCTGGTCACAGTTGTCAGTAAAGGAGGTCATGTTGATAGTCTTCTGGGATATGAAAAGACCCATTACTATTGATTTCCTTGAAAAAGGTGCAACTATAAACAGTGCTTCCTAATGGCAACTCTTTAGGCAATATTCACTTTATTTATTGAATGAACCCATGTGTGTGTGTGTGTGTGTGTGTATTTACCCAACACATAGTCAATTTTTAAGTGGAGTTTAACAGGTTTGAATTTAGAATTTTCTCTCTCCAATACCAGTTGCCATATCAAGATTGAAGAGCCCAGTCTGTCCTATTAGGGAGAATAGTTTCATGCCTTTCGCAAGGGCAGGAAATGCAAACAGCCATGGCCAGGATTTAAATTTTGATTTCTTATGACAATAACTATTACACCACAACCAAACACAATGCTGTCCTATATAAGGGATGGAGCACTCTATGGCGGCCTTTACATACATACATACAGAAGTGTGCATTAAAACAGTTAAAATCCCTTTCGCATTCTGTAGGCGGTTATGCTGTCTGACTGATGCTGAGCCAATCGGATTTCAATCCCGGCTGTAGGTAGCTAACAAACGTCTAGCCACACTGAAGAGACTTGATAAGTTGAAAAACGTGTCTGTGGATGACTATATATATATACATATATATATACAGGGGTCAGGTAGAAGGGCCTCCAGTCTAAGGACAAAGCAATGGTGCAGGCAACCTTTTAAGAAGTTAACTCCGAAATCAAAACTTGAGAAGGAATCATCAAACCTCTGCTGAATTGTAATTATTCTTTGACAGGAAAAGTCTAAGAGAAGGTACTCTGAAATAAAACTTGCAGTTTGCATAGTCACTAGTTATCTTACTATGCTTGTCACTTTGCTGTAGCTATACAGACCTAGAGAATGGTGTGTAAGTGTTGTACTACCGTTTGTCACTATAATCCAATGATGTAGATATTCTTTGAGAAGTTAACTCCAAAATCAAAACTGGAGAAGGAACACTCTACAGTTTGCATAGTCACTAGTTATCTTACTATGCTTGTCACTTTGCTGTAGCTATACAGACCAGAGAATGGTGTGTAAGTGTTGTACTACCGTTTGTCACTATAATCCAATGATGTAGATATTCTTTGAGAAGTTAACTCCAAAATCAAAACTGGAGAAGGAACACTCTACAGTTTGCATAGTCACTAGTTATCTTACTATGCTTGTCACTTTGCTGTAGCTATCTATACAGACCTAGAGAATGGCGTAAGTGTTGTTCTACCGTTTGTCACAATAATCTAATGATGTACAAATGTCTTACTACTTGATAATCTTACGTATCTTGTATATTTTTCACAAGTTGAATTACTTATTAATCAGAATGTTTGAGATATAAATTTGGTGGTAAAAATGGTTATCATTTAAAATGTGGCCATCATCATGAAGGTAAGTAATATATATATATATATATATATATATATATATGCATATAAGTAAGTATGAATGTGTGTGTGTGTGTGTGTGTGTGTGTGGGCACATGTATCTGAAGTATGACATTAAACTCATTATCATTCTTTCAGATACTGTAGACTCCTTGGGGATCATAAGGCTGCAGCCACACCCCAGGGTATCCAGGGTCTGATTCTAAGCCATTTGGTGGTGAAGCTCCAATTCTAGACCTCTGGAGAATGAGGGATCACCTATTCATTGCTTTTACTCTTAGTTCCATTGTTCTGATGAAGTGATACCTGATCCATGGCGGTGATACCTGACCCATGGGGGTCAAAGGGATCTGTTTGAGATAAAAATAATTTTGAATTGCCTGTCATCATCATTAAGGTGTACAATTACCAAGGGCTTCCTTGACTCTCTCTCTCACTATGTATCCCTATTGGCCATCACTCTTGGTAGATCCTCTAAACGGCATCCAGTGTCCATGCTGAGCTGGTTAATATAAGTTTTTGCTAGTGTGTCCCTGTGAAGAATTCTATAGGAGAATGTTACTTATGAATTCATCTTTGCTTGTCCATCTCTGCCCAGCATGTCTTGTTCATCTTACTTGGATAGTTTGTGTGATGGGTAGTAAGTGGTGCACGCTGTGTAATGGTTATGGTTGTAGGAAATGGATATGGCCATCTGGGATAAGGTAGTTTGTAGTTCAAAGAATGCCAATATAGGAAAAGGTATGAATCCAACTATTCTTGCTCCAGCTTTGGGTAAATAGTAGGGCAAACTGGTCTCTTTAACCATGCTATGGCAACTGGCCTAGCCACAGCTGGCATGTACTACCTCTGAATCCCTGTCTGAGGGGGTACTTGGGAGTCCCAGAAGTATCAGTTTGATATATTTTCTATCAATACTACTTTATGAAAATTGACATGTAGTAGAGTGATGGCTCCATATGATAGATTTGGGAGAGCTCCGTATCATAGAATCATGGGCCAGGGATGAGACTCAGCACCAGTTATGGGTCTTGGAGAAGGAAAACTCAGAATAACTTCGCTTAAAAACCCTTCCCATTCGGAGGAGGTTGGGTAAATAAATATACCAATTCAGTATTAATTTGATTTAAAATTATTTTGAAAATACATTTTTGTTCTGAATATAATTGGGGATGATAATTGTTTAACTGACTTTGGCATAAAATAACCCAACAAGGGTTGACATATTGTAAAACCTGCCAACCTCCCAACTAATATAGCTAGGGCCGGTTTAGCTCAGTTGGTAGAGTGTTCGGCTAGGAATCACAAGGTTCTTGGTTCAATACCGGCCCTCGCCAACTCAGTGAATGAGTAGCACAGGGATCTGTGCGGTAAAGTGAGGAGCTGATGGTAGGTGTGGTGTTCCACCTCAAACGCTAAAATAATCTTCTAGGTCTAGCGCTAGTGAAAAGGGGATAGACTCCCTCGCTGTCAGACATTGGGCCGCCCAGACTACTTTACTTATATATATATATATATATATATATATATATATATATATGTGTGTGTGTGTGTGTGTGTGCATCAACTCCTCCGAACGAGTAGGATGTGACACAAGATAAAGTTCTTCAGTGGAGTTTAACAGGTTTTCCTTCTAGACTGATGTCCTAACCAAGGTTAAAGAGCCCAGTCTGTCTAACTATTTACTAATAGCTGGAAGGAAAATAGTTGGATGCATACCTTTCCCAAGGTGTGTGCGTGTGTGTGTGTGTGTGTGGAGACGCTTGGGAGTGGCGTAATGGACACGGTGACCCGAATTCAAATTGTAGACGAGGCTGTTTGCGTTTCGTTTCGCACTAATACCCGTGGGAAAGGCATAAATCCATCTCTGCTCTCCCTTAACCATGGATATGGATAAGTGGAAAGTCAGGCTAAGATTTTCAGCCTTGGTATGGCAATCGGTCTGCTGGGCGGAAAACATTGAATTCAAACCAAACTGGCCTCTTTAATCTTGATATGGCAAACTCTGTTCTAAAAATCTGCCTATGTTGCATTCTGAGAGATTATGCAAATACAAACTACACCCGCACCCATATGTATTTGTGAATAAAAAGGCCTTAAATACCGGGGGTATCATGATTATGGACCATTTCCACTCGTGGGTATCTGAGGCGCACAGACTTTCATCAGACCACTCTGCAGCAATATACGGTTAGAGAAAAGGATCAGCTTAGAATCACCATTATACCAATAAACTTGGTACCCCACCAAAGAATATATATATATATATATATATATATATATATATATATATATATATAAATAATGGAGATTCGCTTCCGTTTTTTTCTGTAACAAAAATTACGTCACTGCCTACGTCACAATTACCAAAGTCATCAATACATAGAATAAAGAACAATTATTAATAATAAAATAGATATAAGCTATTCTTTATAATTCAATGTTTGAATCCTTTCAATTGTAATAAATAAACTATATATTATCTAAATAAATAAAATATATAAACTATTAAATTAATTAGAAAATTGTATTACTTTAAATGGAAAAAATTATTTGCCAAATTTGTAATCCATTTAAAAAATTATTTTTTAATCTCGCCCCTTTTTCAGTCACAATAAGTTAATTAAAAGTTTACTAATAAATAAATACCTACGATTTTGTGTAAAATTTATGTGCAAAATATTCAAAATAATTATTTAATTAATAATTAATAGATGCACGCAACATATTATTTGAGGGGAACAGGATTAAGTTTCCATTTCAAATTGCTATTTTTTTTTTACTCCGTTAATAAATTTAATGATTTTGCTTTCTTATGATAAAAACCCTCAGACATCGAATTTTTAACTGCCTCCCCCCAGACAATATCTTTTAAAAATTAATTTTTACACCACCCAGAGGGTGTTTTTTTGTTGCTAGTATATATGTTATTTACTATGCTTCGCTTAGATGTGGCACAAGGCCAATTGTAAAGGGCTCCCAGTGAAGCTTGAACTTACTAGCAATGGTTTACCCGTATACCTTGCTAACAATTACACAACCTGACGTGGCCTATATATATATATATATATATATATAGAGAGAGAGAGAGAGAGAGAGAGGGGGGTGAGTTATGAACAAAAGTTTCGACAAAGAAACGTTGATCAGAAGTTTCTGAGCTAACAGAGACGAAATATTCAGTGAATTGGTTGTTTGCGTTTGTTATTCACCTTTCCTTTATATTCGTTATAAATTTAATATATATGAATTTGATCGGTTTCAGTCTTTGGTTATATCATCAAAAGATGTTCATTTCATGATGGTTTATATTTCAAGACTGAACAGCTTCTGAATGCCACAGGATTGGTTTCATATCTGAACGAAACTTGAACTTTAAAAATCAACGATTTAAACATTCGACTTTGCGCGTGTCTATAAATAGTTTCCAATGTTTTTCATTTTTAAACTTTATATATATATATACACGAATATAACGTTAAGCCGGAAGGTAATCAATTTTTAAACATTTTTTTAACATGTGTTAAAATGTAACATTTTTTAGTGATTTATTTTGTTGCTGAATCTATGTGGGTAAAGTCTATTATATATATATATATATATATATATATATATATATATATATATATATATATTGCTCTGTGACTGACAATAAGAGCATATATTGAGGTCTGTAAATTACAACAACTGAAAATCTACTACGTCATAAGGAAGATGGGTTTATATATATATATATAACAGTTTAACAGGTTTGA
>CM042179.1:22624820-22702320 GCA_023376005.1 Doryteuthis pealeii
CTGTATTAAATAAAAACATAATAGATTATGTGCTGAAATTATTATAAATGAATCAACTTCTCGCACGAGTAGGTTGTGGCATAAGGTTAATTTCTTGAGCGGATTTTAACAGGTTAAAATTCAGTAGTTTTTTTTTCTTTCTCCCAGACTAACCAAGGTTAAAGAACCCAATCTGCCCTTCTATTTACCCATAGCTTGAGGGAGAATAGTTGGATGCATATCTTTCTGAAGGGTATTAGCGCTATGTGAAATGCAAAGTCTCGTCCAGGATTTGAATTCGAGACGCCGAGTTCATTTCCTACAACGGTAATCCTTACACCACGCGCCTCTCTCTCTTTCACACACACACACACACTATATATATATATATATATATATATATATATATAAGTAAGTAGATGGGAACAGATCAAACTAGATAGATGAACACGATGAAAGAATAGAGAAGAGACTGTACCCTTAATGGAATATGAGAACCACTATGTGTGCATCCGCGCGCGCGCATGTATGTGTATGATAAATATCATCTAAGTGAATCTGACAGGTATGAACAGATAGCTATGAATGGACAGTGATTGATTGTGGTGCATAAAATCTTAGAAAAACATTTACCTGTATATGATTACAGTTAAAAGGAGATAAGCAATGAAATAGAATGAGATAAAAACATACAAGAAGTATTCAGAATTGTTGTGAACATTTTATTACAATGGAGAATAGGTGTCAGTCTGTCACCAAAAATTACGTCACTACCAATGTCACTGTTCCTTTAGGCATCTACATGTATTTCCAATGATTATTAAATGATCATTATTTAATCTTGATTAGCAACTTATTTAATAACAATTTCTCTCAAAAGTCTAACTGGGTTAGATTTGCCTCAAAACAGCCCATGTTCTCAATGCATTTAAAATCCTGCAATGTGTGTTAAATATCAATAAAAAAAGAAGGTTTACATAGAATAAATGGTGTGGATAATTTACATACTGGTTTAAACAAAACCGGTTTTAATAAATAATTACTTGGTGTTATTGATTTCTAATATCTTTGTTTTATTCTCAAACGTGTTAAAATCAATAGTAGTAATGATTTTATACAGACACGAATTGAAATATAATTGAAATAAGTGTATTTTTTTTTATATGAGTTCTTATCTAATTTCGTTAGTTTTTTTTAAATCTAATATATTTCATTGCATAAAAAATTAAATACTTACGCTCAGAGGGCGCATATTTTTGCTAGTTCAATATAATATTTTATCACATTAAAACATAAATACTTGCGCCTAGCTGAGGGTGCATACGTCTGCTCGTCTTGAGAACGGTAGATGCATATTGACATTTAGAATCAATATGACAAACTAGGCCACAGAATTAGGCTGACACTTGAAATCAGGTTACAAAAGTATAACATTTAGAATAAGGCTTAGAAAAGGGGACATGTAGAAACAGGTTAACAAATGTGGGCACTTAAAATCAGGCTGACAAATGGGAACACCCAGAAACAGGCTGACAAATGAGGACACTTAAAATCGGGCTGATGAATGTGGACACTTACAATCAGATTATCAAATTAAGACACTTACAACTCGGCCGACAAAAGGAGACATATAGAATCGGGCTATAAATGTGGGTACTTAAAATTATGCTGATACATGGGAACACTTAAAAACAGCCCGACAATTGGGGAAATTTAAAATCAGGTAGAGGAATAGAGACAATTAAAATCAGGCTGGCAAAAAGGGGACATCTAGCATTAGGCCAATAATTGAGGGCACTTAAAATTAAGCTGATACATGAGACATCTAGAAACAGGTTGACAATTGGTGACACTTAAAATCAGACTGACGAATAGACAACTAAAATCTGGCTGACAAATGGGGACACTGAGAAGCAGGTCGACAAATGGGGACTTTTAAAATCTGGCTGACGAATAGAGACAATTAGAATCAGGCTAGTAAAAGGGGACATCTAGAATCAGGCAGACAAATGGGGACACTTAGAATCTAGTGAGTTGAATGGGGACACAGTGTTAAGCTGAAGAATGCTGATACTCTGACATATGCAACAGAATGGATATATCTGAGATAGATAGACAACTATGACCCTCCTGAAATATTTGAAAAGATAAGTATAGAAAAAAAGCAACTGTTTAAAATTGTGTGTGTGTGTGTGTGTGTTAGGCATGTAACGATACATTCATGTCATGATACGATACATATTGCGATACACATTATAGAAAAAATCACAAACTGATTCTGTTAATACAATATGTCGTTATCATAGCAAAACATATAAATAGGAATACATAAGTATTATCTGCGTTATTCGGACTATTGTCCTCATCTGCATTGTTATCTGTACAACGGTTCGGCCGATGTACCCTCCGGCCTTCTTCAGGTATTTCTTGTCGGACTCGGGAACCTTCTAGATGGCTCCCGATTACGACAAGAAGGTTCCCGAGTCCGGAAAGAAGGTTCCCGAGTCCGAGAAGGTTCCTGAACCCGAAGATGAAGATGAGAACAATGGTCCGAATAACGCAGATAATACTAATCATCAAGCCTCATCTCAAACATTCAGAGAAAAAGGAATACATAAGCTGACCAGAAAACAAAAGAAAGAAAAAACAAGATACATGGGACGTTTAAGTGATTAGATTAGATTTGAAAATTATTCCTCTTTGGACATCCATATTTTCATTTACATTTTACAATTCGATTTTTTTTCTCAAATCTCTGTATGGATCTTTTTTATTTTTTTTTATTTGCGCAAATAGATATGAATACAAACGGCGCATTATGACTTTTTGCGATATTTTAAATGATACTTCGGGTTCCAGTCTATTTTGTAATAAAATGTCTGAAATTGTCGTTTAGCCGTAAGAACATATCTCAAATACTATACATATAACATTTAGATTTTGTTTCCCGAACATTATGGGTTCTTTTAAAAACCATGCTATTCGCACTATTTTAAAATAGTAACAATAATTTAAAACGGAAACGATATAGAAAAGAAAAGAAAAGAAAAGAAAAGAAAAGAAAGAAAAAACAACTGAGCACACGCTGCATTTTAAAATTCAATCGAACAATGTTTTTCTTTGAAAGTCGACATTTTTATTTCAGTTTCTGGTAAAGAAGAACAATTTACTCGTAAATTCCTACCATAAAATAACTGAACCCTTATTTTATGTCCGTGTTTTTGCAATAAATGTTTTATTTTTCTTGCACCCGTTATTTTACAATACTAAATGTATTTTCTTGATTCTTTATTCTTTAACAAATAAAGAAAATATATTTAGTAATGTAAAATAACGGGTGCAAGAAAAATAAAACATTTATTGCAAAAACACGGACATAAAATGAGGATTCAGTTTATTTTATGGTAGTAATTACGAGGAAATTGTTCTTTTTTACCCAGTTTCTTTTAGTTTATCCTCGAAAATAAAGAATATTTTTGTCTTTTTTCATTCGCCAAATAGATGATGTATGTATTTACCCAAAACCTTCACTACGATCAGGATGTGACACAAAGTCAATCTTTAAGGGGAGGTCAACAGGTTTGAATTCTGAGTTTTCCTTCTAGACCAATTTTAGATTTTTTTCACCTAAGTTAAAGAGCCCAATCTGGCCTACTATTTACCCAAAGCTGAAATGAGAATAGTAGAATGCATACCTTTCCCAAGGGTATTAGCGCTATGTGAAATGCAAACAGTATCGCCTTGTATCGTCCAGAATTTGAACTTGAGTAGCCGTTTCCATCTCATACGAAATACGCGATATCTCATGATATTTTTCCTGCATCGTGATTAGTATCGTTTAAAAAATCACGATGCGTCGGTGCATTGATAAATTGTTTCACATACAGTTTATATTTACATTTTCAGCGTAGTTCTTTCTTTAGTGTTTTGTGTACGCAGTTATATGATATCAAGTATTCCTATCTAATAAAAATGACTTGCACTTAAGTAGACAGAATGGATACATATGAGACAACTATGACCCTACTGAAATTGTTGAAAAGATAAATAGGTATTTAACCAACCCGCTCGTCACGGGTAGGATGTGTCACAAGGATGGAACATCTAACCAGGATCGAACTCGCTTTTCAGGAGTAGTGGATCTGATAACGATTACACCAGGACGGGACGAACAAATAATATAGAAAAAAATAAATGGTAACTGTCTGAAATGTGTTTATATATATATATATATATATATATATATATATATATATATATATAAAACTTCCTCACGAGTGGAATGTGACCAGTGGTGTGCCAACATCGTGATCCAGGGTGGGGCAAGAGTTCGCCAAAGCGCCCCATTCAGTGGCCAATAAATACTGATTCAGAATTTTCAAAGCTTCACCTACCCGCCTACATTCAAATTCTACGCATTCAAGTGTATAGTGGCAAAAGTGATATACTTCAATGTTATAGCAACAGCAAAGTCTTTTGGGCTTGGGCGATTTTGGGCGCCTCTGAAGCTAGGCCCAAGGCATGGCCCCCTTTTGTTCCACCACTGGATGTAAACCAATGTCAATTTCTTAAATGGAGTTTAACGCATTTGAATTGAGTTTTCCTTCTCTTAGTCCGGTTGCCATACCAAGGTTAAAGAATCCGGTCTGCCCAACTATTTGTTCACAGATCGAGGGAGAATAGTTGGATGCATACCTTTTCCAAGGGTATTAGTTCTATAAGAAATGCAGCGTGTACGTGTGATTATAGAGACTCTACAAGACAGACACATGAAAATAGATACTTTCAAAAACGTGAAAAAATTTAAGATTGATGATTTTGATTAATGGTCATGTAGAATAATCATACAAGTTCCAATTACCGTCGAATTGGTAAGACAAGGCAGCGATCAGTCGTAACCCAATACGATCCTGGTTTGCTGCAAATACTACTGCAAAATGCTAGGTTATTTATGAAGCCTCCTAACATCATAGAAACCAAGCAGCCAATCAGGACTCTAGGAATGGAATCACCCAAATGCATAAGTGGACAATTCTGGATTCCCATAAGTACCAGTTGTCTTGGCACTGGTTCAGTTGTGCTTAGCTTGTTGCTCAAACCAACGCTAACTCACTTCAACAGGTCAGAAGCAAAATGCTAATCTGGAGTTGCAAATGGTGGAATGGTTATAATTTTAAAGAAATGAACTTGTTGAGCTGAACTCAAATCCCCAATGATTTGACTTGATTTCTTTGTTTAATGGCATATCAATCTTCATGGGTTTTTTAATACAAAAGCCTTCCTTGTAGAAGAACAGTAGTGGTACTATTTAAACAATGGTTAAATGGGGATGAAGAGGATCATACCTTTCCTAAGGGTGTTAATCTGGCATGTTGTGTAATGGTTATTGTCGCAGGAAATTGACACAGCAAGACGAGTTCAAACCCTGGATTAGGCTATCTACATTTCACATGGAGCTAATACCCTTGGGTATGGTATGCATCCAACTATTCTTCCTAGAGCTATGGGTAAATAGTAGGGCAGTCTGGACTCTTTAACCTTGGTATGGCAACTGGTCTAGCAGAAGGAAAACTCTGAATTAAAACTTATTAAGAAAGTTTAAGAAATTGACCTTGTGTCATATCCTACTTGTATGGAGATGTTGGTAAATATGTATTTGTTCGAAAGTGAAGACAATTGCACACATTTGAACTCACTTACTATGATGTTGTAGTCCAGTATGTTAGCCACTACACCCAAATTCTGGATGAGGCTGTTCACATTTCACTTCATGCTAATGTTGATATTATTTTTTCCTCCAGTAAAAAGGTACATAGCAATCTGGTACCCTCTGTTATACATATGGCTATATTTCCTTAGGTAGGGAAAATATGAATGTGGATATTTATTTAGAGGACACTGCGGAGTTAGGTCCCTTGCATCAGAAGAAGTGTTTTTTTTTTTAAATTTTTCCTTACCTCTGTGGATGCTAATGTCAAATAAATGGCAAAAACATTTAAACCGCATAACTAAAAGGATATAACACTTGGTGAAAGTCTTTAGGCAAATAAACATAACTAGTATGTATTTACCCAACCCCTTCCCATGAGCAGTATGTGACACAAGGTCATTTTTTAAGCAGAGTTTAACAAGTTTGAATTCAGAGTTTTTCATTCTCCTAAACCAGTTACCATACTAAGAGTCTAGTTTACCCTACAATTTATCCATAGCGGTGTGTGTGGGGGGAGAATAGTTGGATTCATACTTTTCCCAAGGGTATCAACTCTATTTGAAATGCAAACAACCTTAAACAGGATTTGAACTCAGGTTACCATATTTATTTCCTATGACAATAACCATGACTCCACGAGTGCCTAGTAGATCAGACTGGGTTCACTTGCCTTATAGGTAGGCAAACTGGTCTGGAAACAAATAACCAGGACACAACAGGTAAGTAATTCTATTCCATAAAAGGCTACTTGCTATAGAAACTAAAGCACAATCACTGATGGGTATGGTTGGTTGTTGTTTTTTTAGCATGTCAACACTTGTTGGGTTATTTAATGCCTGTCTTTTATATTTACAAGTAAATTCATGGTTTCAAGTAACTAATAATGATAATTTCTGAACATTTTATAGCCCCAAGTAACTATTCTCAATAATTTGCACATAATTATATGGTTTTATATGTTCCTATCTAATACTAATAATTCATATACAATTATATGGTTTCAAGTATTCTTATCCAATACTAATAATTCATACACAATTATATGATTTCAAGTATTCCTATCTAATGCTAATAATTTGTAGACTGTTATATGGTTTCAAGTATTCCTATCTAATACTAATAATTCATACACAGTTATATGGTTTCAAGTATTCCTATCTAATACTAATAATTCATGCACAATTATATGGTTTCAAGTATTCTTATGTAATACTAATAATTCATACACAATTATATGGTTTCAAGTATTCTTATCTAATACTAATAATTCATACACAATTATATGGTTTCAAGTATTCCTATCTAATACTAAAAACATATCTATTTGACACATAAATGGAACCTTATTAAGTACTTAAATTCCTGGTCAGATTAGAACTGGGAATAATAATTAGGAGTATGTTTCCATACTCTTCAGAGTTCTGGAGCTGGAGTCTCACCACTGAATGACGTGTCATATCTTGGATAAATGTGGTTTGGTTACACCCATTTTACTCTACAGAATCAGTAAGAAAGGTAATCAGGCAAATACGAATGGGCAGATTTACAGTAGGAATGTTCAAGTGTGATAATCACAAAGTGCCCCAAGAATAAAATTTTCAAGAATTGAGTTTACTAAATAATTCTATCATTTGTCCAATGTTAATTATTAAATTTTAATGACTATATTTTAGTATACAAAGTGCTACAATAAATAGGCAAATGAATGTTGCATAACCATACTTTTAAGTTTGATAATACAGTGATACATAACATTTTATAAATAATTATACTAATTTCTTTTAAACTTAATTCAAATTTAAAACATGGGTTTTTTAGTGGTGAGGCAGCATAAGGAGAAAGTTTTAAAAAATATATAATAATTTATAATATAGCACTGACCGTTTTAAAGATTTATTTACTATTTTACAGTGAGGAGACTAATTTTATTTGATACTAGCAGAGCTACCTGGAGTTGCCCAGGATTTAAAAAGTTAAAAATAAATATCTTATCTATACTTGCATAATAAAAAAAAACACCATCCGGGGGATGTAAAAATAAATTTTTGAAAGATATTGCTTGAAGAGGTGGAAGTTAAAAATTAAATGTTGGAGAGTTTGAACCATAAATCATGAAATCATCAAATTTATTAAAGGAGTAAAAAACAAAAAAAAACAACAATTTGAAATGAAACTAAGTTCTATTAACTTTGAATATCTATTAAAATAAAACAAACTATATATAAATATATGATGCTGGGGATGTATCTATTAAAACTTGTTTTAAAAAACAATGAGGACTGTCTAATGTTGCATGCTCAGATTTTGAGTGTATTTATTCTGTTATGACAATTTCGGGTATAGTGATGTAAGCAGTGACGTAGTTTTTGTTATATATATATATATATATATATATATATATATATAGGGCAGCTGGATTAGCTCAGTTGTTAGAGCATTCGGCTAGTAACCTCAAGGTTCATAGTTCGATACCGGCCCGCACAACTCAGCGTATGAGTAGCATGGTGATCTGTGTGGTAAAATAAGGAGCTGATGGTAGGTGTGGTTCTCCACTTCGGACGCAAAAACAATCTCCTTGGTCTAGCACTAGTGAAAAAGGGATAGACTCCCTCACTGATTGGCTGATACCAACGATTTACTTTTTTTTACTTATATATATATATATATATATATTATATATATATATATATATAAAAATGGCATGGCAGTTGTAGCTCAAAGACATATCTCATCCACTTGTCACAACTAGCCCCTGTGTGGCAGCAATTTTAACTGTTAATGTCTATACCACCTCATTCCACCTGTCTGGAAGTCACATTTGTTTTCCTAATCCACCCCAAATGATAGACTTTGTTTAAATTTAATAATAAACATATTTAGAAGTTTTTATTTTTAAGGGAAATAACAGGTAACTTTAGATGAAAATTTTTCAGCCATTTTGTGATAAATCCTTATAGATTTAGAAAATTCTCAATAGGATGTTAAGAGTTAAAATAGAGGATATCATTCTACCAGAGCCTGTATGTTCATTATAAATTTTTTATAAACATGATATAGGTAACTTTTAGATAATGACCTGAGTTAATATCAAGAAAGCTTTTATGCATTTCAGAAAATCTTCAGAATAAAACAGTATACTACCTCCTCCCCATATATTATTACCAACCAGTAATGAAAACACAATCTTAAAAACGGATTTACTTCTTGTTTGAGGCAAGCGTTTTGATTTTGATTTCATTTTCTTTGCACAATGAAAGAATGAGGATCACTGAAATATCAAATATATCTACATTCATTTTTTATCATGCTTCATCATCTACAGCCTTCAATAGTAAGTTCATTTAAATCTTTCAACAATTTCTTTGATTTACACTAATTAAATCTATAGGCCATTTCATATATATAATATATATATATATATATATATAATATATATATATATATATAGAGAGAGAGAGAGAGAGAGAGAGAGAGAGAGAGAGAGGGAGGTGTGTGGTCTAATGGTTATAGTTGTAGGGAATGGACTCATGAACCCGAGTTCAATTCCTGGACGAAGCTATTTGCATTTCACATGGCGCTAATACCCTTGGGAAAGAGTATGAATCCAATCCTCCTTCCAGCTATGGGCAAATAGCAGGGCAGACTGGACTCTTTAACCTTGGCTAGGTAACCAGTCTAGAAGGAAAACTCTGAAATCAAATCTGTTAAACCCTGCTTAAGAAATTGACCTTGTGTCACATCCTGCTTGTGCGGAGGGGTTGGTAAATATATATATATACATATGTCAGAAAGCATAATATCTTGACCTGGGAAGATTCGGCTCAGGACCACTTTCAGTGGCAGCAGGCTCTCTGCAGCAGGCTGTTCATGTCTGAAGCCACCCTGTCACAATACCATGAAGCAAAGAAGACAAAGAGAAAGCAACAAAAGTGCACCAGTACATTATCAACATCTTCAGGACCGGCCTCCACATGTGACATGGTCAATTCTGTCTTTCATGCATTGGCCTTCACATGTGACATCTGTGGTCAATTCTGTCTTTCATGCATTGGCCTTCAATGTCACAAAAGGTGACTCAAAGACACAGGAAATTTATAAATCTATGGTTTTCTTAGGTTGCGATGTTGATATATATATATATAAAATCAAAAGTAAATTCGTCGGGCGGCCTAATGTCGGTATCAGCCAATCAGTGAGGGAGTCTATCCCCTTTTCAATAGTGCTAGACCAAGGAGATTATCTTAGTGTCTGAGGTGGAATGCCACACCTACCATCAGCTCCTTACTTTACCGCACAGATCCCTGTGCTACTCATACGCTGAGTCGGCAAGGTCCGGTATCGAACTAGGAACCTTGTGGTTTCTAACTGAACACTCTACTGACTGAGCTAACCCGGCCCCTTATTTATTTATATATATATATATATATATATATATATATAGATAGATAGATAGATAGATAGATGTACAAATGATTGAATCCTTGTGTAAAAATCATATGAAAGTAACTCTGAAAAAATATATTTTTAATTAACTCTGTTTCATTTTTTGAAAAAGTAATTCTAAAAACCATATTTTTAGTAATTCAAGCAATAAAAATGCATCAATCAATTGAATGTATTCAGGAATTTCAAGAATTGGCTTGAAAAAAATCCATCAACAAAGATAGTTGTCATGTTAAAGTGTGATAATCAAAAGGTACATAAAAAACAATAAAATTTCAAGAGTTTCATATGTTTTTTTTACACAATGATGCTATCATTTGTTTAACATCAGCCATTTAATTTTAAAAGTGCTGTACAATTTTCTGAACATTCTGTAAATATTATCATCATATAATTAAATAATAAAGGAAGCACATAGTGTAATGGTTAAAGTCATGGGAAATGGACTTGTTGTCCTGAGTTCAAATTCTGGATGTGGTAATTACATTTCACTTAGTGCTAATACCCTCCAGCTATGGGTAAATAGTAGGGCAGACTGGGCTCTTTAACCTTGGTTAGGCAACCGGTCTAGGAGAAGGAAAATTCTGAATTCAAACCTGTTGAACTCCGCTTAAGAAATTGACTGTCTCACATTCTGTTTGTGTGGAGGGGTTGGTATATATATATATGTAAATGAAAACATATAATCTTCAAAATGGTTCAAAATACTTCCATAATGATGCTTTTTTCATAAATTCCAAGTAATTTCTATATAAGAATTGACTATTTCATAAAAATATTTTTTTCATAAGTTCCTAGCATATCGTTTGTATGTTCCTCTTGTAAGAATAGATTTGATGAATTCTACTTGTGTGAATGTAATATACATGGTGTTTCAAAACGGATATAATCATATTTTTTACATCTTGTATTGAAATCATTTTGACTTCTTTGTAACTCTAAAAACAACAGTAAGAAGCAGTGGAGTCTCTGTCCTAGTGGTTGCAATCTAGCAACCACTAGGACAGAGACTCCACTTGGAAAGTACTACTTGGAAAGTACTACTGGTACCATACAAATCAATATTATTTATTCCATGGTAATTAAACTAGTTCCCCAACAAGGTTTATCTGATGAAAAGGATGGCTAGACACTAGGCAAGATAAAAAAAAATAAGACCTGTTAAAAGGCAGATGAACACACTTGTAGGCTTACCAGCTATCTAGTTCACTTGTGCTGTGATGATACAATGAGGGTCAGTTAAAAAATTCATAGGCTGACCAAGATACTCAAATGAAATGTTTATTTTTCAATATAGTCCCGCTTGCAGTCACCACACCTCTTCCATCAGTGTTGCAGTACTTGGATTCAGTTTGTTAAAAAAGTTATTTACAGCAGATATGATGCCATGAATAATACATAGAGTAGAAAGATAGTCTGATATAAAACTGGGAGTGGTGGACCTTAGCTTTTATTAAAGCGTCTATCTAGAAAGTTATTCTGGTGTAAAACCTTGGGCTTCAATAATATCCAATCTTCGTTTTGAATAGATGCTATTGAAGTGAATTTTCGTGAGAACAACCCAGTGCACCATCTTTTCTCAGCATGAAAAGCTTCAGGCAGAGGCATGGCTTTATACTATGGGATTGTTACAGTAGGATGACATACTCAAATTCAAGGTGTCAACCATCATATATATATATATATATATATATATATATATTATATAAGTTAAAAGAAAGGAAATGAATCCGACAAATATGAGTAAGAAAGGTGGAATGAAAACATCACACAATGCTGTTAAAGAAGAAAACAATTTATATATAATCATAGCTGATACTGATCAATATTTCGATTTTTACAAAAATCATCATCAGAGCTCATTCACTCCCGTAGTTGTTTGGGTCGGAGAGGAAAGTCAAAATGAGTCTCATTTTGACTTTCCTCTCCGACCCAAACAACTACGGGAGTGAATGAGCTCTGATGATGATTTTTGTAAAATCGAAATATTGATCAGTATCAGCTATGATTATATTATAATTGTTTTCTTCTTTAACAGCATTGTGTGATGTTTTCATTCCACCTTTTCTTACTCATATATATATATATATATATATATATATATATATATATATATTTCATTCCACCTTTTCATACTCATATATATATAAACATATATATATGTGTATGTATGTATGTATTTGGGGATGACAGACTATCAAAGCAGATTTTGTACTCTCAACTGAGAGAGGGGTCACGTAGAATCGGTAGACCAAAGCTCAGGTACAAAGACAACATCAAAAGAAACCTGAAGGACTTGAATATCCCCATAGGCAGTTGGCAAGATGCAACCAGAGACCGATTAAATTGGAGGAAAATGATTTGTGTGTTGTCATCATTGGATACAATGGACAGCAAGTAGTAGTATGTATGTATGTATATATATATGTATGTATGCATATATATGCACACTTACATATGCACACATATATATATACACACAAATATATATATATACATAATATATATATAAGTAAGTAAAGTAAAGTCGTCGGGGTGACCTAAAGTCGGTATCAGCCAGACAGCGAGGGAGTCTATCCCCTTTTCACTAGTGCTACACCAAGGAGATTGTTTTTGGCGACTGAGATGGAGCTCCTCACTTAACGAACAGATCCCTATTCATTCGCTGAGTTGTGGTTCCTAGTTTGACGCTCTACTGACTGAGCTAAACCGGACCTTTATATATTATATATATATATATATATATATATATATATATATAATAGAGAGAGAGAGAGAGAGAGAGATTTTTGTTGCTTCTCTTACAGTTAAACTCATTTAAATCCTTTTTAAAACTTAAAAAAAACATTTTTTCACAAAAACTCTTTCTCCTGGCGATGGCCTAAGGTCAAAATTAGTTGTGAATACTAAAAAATAAACATAATAAAAGATATATTCCTATTTGTCTTATTGCATTTGTTCATCTTGTGTGTATATATATATATAATATATATATATATATATATATAATATATATATATATATATAGTGTGTGGAATTAAACAAAAGGCAGGTAACCTGTTTAATGATTTTATTGGTGATCTTTTCAAGTTTTCTGGCCAACTTTTTTTATATTTGGATGGAATTCGTGGATTAGTCCACTGAAGTTCATATCCCGAGTACTTTCAGCACTTTGAAGTGCCATCATCAGGGGAAAGTACTCGGGATATGAACTTCGGTGGACTAATCCACAAATTCCATCCAAATATAAAAAAAGTTGTCCAGAAAGCTTGAAAAGATCGACAATACAATCATTAAACAGGAGACCTGCCTTTTGTTTAATTCCACATGTATAAATGAAAAAATGCTGCCCAAATACACACACATATATACATCTTATTATAATGGAGATTGTGGGTTTGTCTGTCTGTAACCGAAACTATATTACTATTCAAGTCACAATTTCCTTTGTTATTTACGTCACATTCTCCATGATTTTATTTTTTATTTAAACCTCAATTATTAATAAAATTGTTTTACATCATTAAGACTGTTGACCATATACACTACTAATAACATGCAATTGTATATATATATACAAAATAGCGGTTTACAGTGTGAATGGGAAGGATAATTTGCATATTGAACTTTAAAATTTTATTTTATAAATATATGCTAGGTATTATTGATTTCTAATTGTTTGGTTTTATCTTATTGAATATGAGCAAAAATCTTGGGGATAAATCTTAAAAGAAATCCATTAAGAAGAAGAATAACTGTAATATTATTCTTTACTTCCTATTCTAACGAAATAGTTAAATTAGGAAAATTTACCAATGAAAGACGGGAGTAAGTGCAAATGATGGAAGAGTTAGTTTCAAAGTTGTTCTATTTTTCAATCATACCCCCTCTGTTCCAAATATTTTATCTGAATTCTTATTCAGTTTCATTAGCTTTTCTAATTTAACATATTTTATATTAAAATTTAAATACTTGCACCCGGAGGGTGCATATATTTGCTAGTATATATAAGAGAGAGAGAGAGAGAGAGAGAGAGAGAGAGAGAGAGAGAGAGAGAGAGAGAGAGAGAGACTAATATAGAATGGTACTTAAAAGTATAATAAAAATAGTTTTAAGTGTAATGATTGATAAATAACAGAGTGAGATAGAGAGTTATTTGCAATCTGAGATGTACAGATAGTTAGTAGCAGGCGGAGAAAGTTATCAGCCTGTTGATATAGGTCTAAGTACACTGAGATAGATAGTAGAGATGTAAGTAGATTGAAATACTTTAAGCTAATTATCAACTGATCATGGTAGTTATCAACAGACTGACATAGGTAGCTATTAGTATACTGATAAAGATAGTCTTACTGATAAACTAATATAGATGATAAGGAGAAGACTTAGTGAGGAGACTGAGGTAGAGATATTTGAAATAAGTGAGTAAGTGTACTTATATATATATATATATATATATATATATATATATATATATATATTAGTACAAGGCTACAATAGTAAAATACCTATTGAAGATCAAACATATTGTATTAAATCTAGCCTTTGTATATATATGTATATATATATATATATATATATATATATATATAATATATATTTAATCCAAAAATCCGGAGAAGAAATCTTCCTTATGACATAGGAGTTTGTTTAAAAATGTGTCGCAGTTTGCAGTTTGTGTACTCTTATTGTTAGAGTCACAGAGCAAATTTATAAGTAAAAGGATAACAAAAGACTTAGAATTTTTGCATTATAGTCTATTTCAGGAAGCTTAGACAAAGTGTCTACCACCCCCAAATCATCAGATGCGCATCTGATGATTTGGGGGTCTCCAGGAAAATTTATGGGTCCCAACTAAAGCTGGCTAACTCCTAGCTAGTAACCTATCCCGTGTAATTAATTTCTAAGAAACTATTGAAATGTATTTACAGTTAGCTTGAAATGGTGAGGGAAGAAAAAAGAAAAACACTGAGATGCTTAGATATGATTTTACTACGTCCTTTTAAATTTTTGAGTGTCAGGGATGCAGGTTAGAATCTCTGTATGTATATATAAACTATTTGTTACCTCACAGTCTTTTGCCTGCTGTGGCTGACAGTTTCATGCAGGTTTTTTTTTTTCAAACACAAACAGACAATAGGTTGTGTTATTTTTTTCTTTCTTCCCACAAACTCCTGTCTGATGATTGCGTTTTTTTATGCATGAAACTGTCAGTTACAGTACTCAAAGGGATTAAGGTAACAATTATTTTTTCATAGTGCTCTGCTTTCTGGCATTTGAGGACTTTTTTTATCCAATGCTTTTATTGAAAGGGTTGGGTTTTTTTTAGATTGTTATTTCTTATATATATATATATATATATATATATATATATATATATATATATATATATGCCAGCATTTTGTATAAGTAAATATATTGATGTATAAACAAATTGATAGATTTAAATAGTCATGAGCAGATTTTTTGCATTTGATAGACATGAATATATTTAGATTAATAGAAAACATTATTATAAACATATTATGACACATGTAGAAAAAGAGAAAGAAAAAAAAAGAATATATATATATATATATATATATATATATATATATTTATAAAGAGATTAACTGTGAGGGTTATATGCAAACCAAGCAAAATGATTTTTGGTAGGCATGTGTACTAGCAGAGTGTGTGGTGTGTGTGAGAGAGAGAGAGAGAGAGAGAGAGAGAGAGAGAGGAGAGAGAGAGAGAGAGAGAGAGATTGTTTTGTAGAAACCATGAAAGAAAAGAAAGAAAACTACTTATATGTGTGGAGAGAGAGAGAGAGAGAGAGAGAGAGAGAGAGAGAGAGAGAGAGACCTAATCATCATTTACTGATGTACTAAGACTAGTATCTTCATATTGGTTTTTATTATAGTCCCAGCATATTCATTGTTGTACTTTTCAGCCTTCATCAGGTATGTGAGAGAGATGATTAATATATATATATATATATATATATATATATATATATATATAGAGAGAGAGAGAGAGAGAGAGAGAGAGGGAGAGAGGGAGAGAGAGTTAGTTATGGTCAGACTACTGAATTTTTATCAGTATAGTGAATAGATTGAGACAGCTTCTTTAGAGCAAACTTTAACAAGTGTTTGTGAGCCAAGTGTGTGAGTGTGTGTGGGGGATAGATGAGAGATGATCCAAATAGCTATAAACAGATTGGCTAGATTGTTGTGTGTAGTTTGACATAAAATAATGAAAGAAGCTGATATAGATAGATGATGACATTATAAGTAGATTGGGGTAAATAGTTCTCAGAAGCCAGAAATAGCTATATTGTAAAGAGCATGTCATGGTAAGTAGATAACCACAACTGTATCATGGTAAGTAGATTGCCAAGAGTATGCTATGATAGGTAGATTAAAACAGGTATGTCAGAGTAGGTACATTGTCAAGGGGCCAGAATAGATGGATTGCTAGGGGTTGGTCAGGATTGGTATATTAGCAAGAGCAGCTGGTGTTAAGTACATTGCCAATAGCATGTCATGATAGGTAGATTACCATGAGCATGTAGATTGCCTTGTGCATGTCACAGTTGTCAGATTGCCTAGTGCATGTCACAGTTGTCAGATTCCCTAGTGCATGTCACTGTTGGTAGATTGCCTAAGCATATTTCAATTAGTAGATTGCCTAGAGAATGTCACAGTTGGTAGATTGCCTGGTGCATGTCAGTTGTCAGATTGCCTAGTGCATGTACAGTGTACAGAGTTGTCAGATGTGATGTCACTGTTGTCAGATTCCCTAGTGCATGTCACAGTTGTCAGATTGCCTTGTGCATGTCACAGTTGTCAGATTGCCTTGTGCATGTCACAGTTGTTCAGATTCCCTAGTGCATGTCACTGTTGGTAGATTGCCTAAAGCATATTTCAATAAGTAGATTGCCTAGAGAATGTCACAGTTGGTAGATTGCCTGGTGCATGTCACAGTTGGTAGATTGCCTGGTGCATGTCACTGTTGGCAGATTGCCTAAAGCATATTTCAATTAGTAGATTGCCTAGTGCATGTCACAGTTGGTAGATTGCCTAGCGCATGTCACAGTTGGTAGATTGCCTTGTGCATATTTCAATTAGTAGATTGCCTAGAGAATGTCATAGTTGGTAGATTACCTAGTGCATGTCACTGTTGGCAGATTGCCTAAAGCAGGTCACAGTTGGAAGATTAACATGCAGATGTCACAGTTGATAGATTGCATAAAGTGTATTATGATAGGTAGATTACCTAATACATGTCACAGTTGGTGGATTGTCTAGTGCATGTCATAGTTGGTAGATTGCATAGAACATGTCACAGTTGGTAGATTGCATAGAACACAGTTGCTAGATTGCATAGAATATGTCACAGTTGCTAGATTGCATAGAGTATGTCACAGTTGCTAGATTGCATAGAGTATGTCACAGTTGGTAGGTTGCTACGTGCATGTCACAATATATTTCCATGTGCATGTTAAAATGGATAGTTTGCCAAGGGCAGGTCAAGGTAATTTGATAGTCTAGAGCAGGTGTAGGAAAGTTGATTGCTAAGAGAAGGTGAGTGTTATTAGTTTGCATTATTAATAGCATGACACAGAAATGGATATATATCAGTAAATCGAGGTAGATATAAGATTAATAGTACACTGATAAATTCATATATATATATATATATATATATATATATATATATAATTTATATATATGTGTGTGTGTGTGTGTGTGTGTGAATACACTGAGATAGATATAATATTAATAGCACCTTGGCACAAAGGTATGAATTAATCAGTACACTGAGGTAGATGTAATATTACTAGTGCCCTAAACACACATACATGCACACATACACACATATATATGTACTTATGTGCATGTGCGTGTGTGTGTACACTGAGGTAATGTAATATTAAAAACACTTTGACACAGAAAAGTGGATAATTATTTGCAGACATATATGTAGACAACGAGGCACTTAGATAGAAAGATACCTACATGCATCTGGAAATAGATATTAATTTACTATATATATATATATATATATATATATATATATATATATATATATGTGTGTGTGTGTGTGTGTGTGTGTGTGTGTATGTGTATGTGTGTGTGAGTGCGTATGTGTGTGTGTGTGTTTGTGTGAGTGTGTGTGTGTGTGTATACTGCATTTTATATAAATGTGGAGATACATAGAAAGATAGATAGATAGGATACACATTAAAAGAATATATCAATCTACTATTGGAGGATAGAGATTTAGAAACAAACTTATTTAGACATTAAATAGCTAACAACTCTCAAGAACTTTGAAAAATATATAAATACAAAACATATAAATACAAACATCTTTTTTAGATAATTTGAGGGCACTGAATCTGAAAATAACCTTACTTTTTTCTTGGTTAGCTCCTGTTTTTGGTGTACAGAAATGACTCATGTTTGGAAAAAAGGCATTTTTTACATTCATTTTCTGTATATATATATATATATATATATATATATATATTATATATATATATATATATATATTTTTTTTTTTTTTTTTTTTTTTCAAAGTAAAACTATAGAAACATCTCAATTCATATTTAAACCAATAAATATTGGTCTGCTTATTAAGAAATACTATTTTTGCAATAACAATCAGACCCTAAGTCATTAAAAATAATACAATTGAATATACCAAGACCAACAAGTATTTCCATCAAATCATTTAATAAACAGCAGAATTAAAAACTTTGTGTAAATAAGAACTATGGGAAAAATGTTCTCTTTTTTGATTGTCTGTCATGTTCAATGTTATTTAAGTCCCTTTTGATATTCCAGCAGAAGTCAGCCAACATTCATTTGTCTCACCGTCAAAATAGAGTTATCACCCTTATATTAAAAAAAAAAACTCTCTTGTTGAACTTTTCCTTTTCAGTTTCCTGTAACACCATCTTTGTAAGAAGCCATTATTTTGTGTTACTCCGAGTTCATGATTTATTAAACTCAATAGAGGAGTCTAACATAGAATAGAACATGCAAAATATTAGATTTAACACATAAATGTACGATCTATCCCACGAACAGCAGTTTAATTAATGTAAGGGAGGTTTCAAAATACAGTTGTGATATGTACGAGTAATCACATGGCTATGAATCCCAAATTTCCTGAAATAGCCATGTGATTTATTAAAACTAATAAGGAAACCATATATGCCATAATATCATTAACACATGCATCAATAGCAAAACATTCGCTGGGTGTTTTTGTTGGCAGCATCGGTCCGCAGAGCAGCGAGGTCTTATCACTGAGTAAAGCAGACCTTGCAAATAGGTTGAAATAAATATCTGCTCCAGCAAAACTCAAACTGGAAATTCCACCACAATCGAACGCATTCGAAAAGCAGTTTCAAAAACTGGGAGATTTCAAATTAACGACACGAACGGCGCTTTGGCGATTTCAAATCAGGGTTCCTAATCCTGCATAGAGGTCAGATGTTATGGTGAAACCATTTTCATGATGTTCATCATATACAATGGAATTGGTGCATTTAATTGGGATGTATTTAGTTGGAGTTTATTTCCAACTGTGAAAACAGAAGCTCTCAATAAAATTGTTTTCCTTCCGTATTAAAGGAATAAAAATGATGGGATAAATTTATGAATTTTAGGGTTTCATTTTTTTTTATGTCACCTTAATTATCAGATTTAATAGCTGTATTACTGATAAAGTTTATCAGTTTATTTGAATTTTAGTGATAAATTGGAAACATTCGGTACTTTTATTTTAAAACTTTTGACTCAAAGACACTTTTTTTCTAATAAAAATAGTTTATTTTAGGTTGGCTCACATAAATTGCTCGGCCCACTAGAAAATTTATGGGTTCTACGACGTTTATTAACTAAATTTTGCGATCAGCCAAGATCGTACCCCTCCCCAAATTAGTAATTTCAATACAGCCAAAACCGTAGCTAACCATGAAAAACTAAGGTCAATTTCGGAATCAGCATCGGCAAATTAGCTAAAAAATAGTGTTTTGTTTCTTGCACCAAAAATCGTGTGGATCAGTGTGTGATACTTAGACTAGGTGGTTAATAGTATATTGAAATAGTCTCTTAATGAGAGGGGAAAATACCGATAGATAGATTAACAGACTGATATAGATAAATAGATAAATGATAGATAGAAACAAATAAACATATATATATATATATATAATGAGTGAGTATGTGTGTGTGTGTGTGAGAGAGAGAGAGAGAGAGAGAGAGAGATTGTCCAAGTAACACTTCAACGTTTCCGTTAGAGTAGCATTAGTAATTTATCCAAGAGTGTTCAATACTTCATAACCACGACGTTGAAGCGGTACTCGGACAATAAATTGCTCTACTATCCTAAGTGTCCAAATATCCAATATATATATATGTTGAAAAAATGAATAAAGGAAAGAAAGTATAGAATGGATAATATAGGATATTTTAATCAATTTTACTTACACGTGTTTCGGTCAGGAGTTTATCCATGTGTACATTATTCAAACTATTATTATTTTTAAATAACCAAATGAAATGAAATAATAATAATAGAAAATATGTAGAAATGTTCCGCACACAAAGAAAATTCGACCTTCATCAGAGTAAATCCTTATTTGAAATGAAATTCGTTGGAATATATATATATATATATATATATTATATATATATATATATATATAGGGTGTTTATAAAGTCCTGTAACAACAAAAAGATGGCAGTATTGTTGAAATGCAATTATCAAAATGCACATAAGAAACAAAACTACAAGATTTGAACTTTAATTTGTTTTTTTACTAAATGATTCTATCATTTGTACAACTTGTTATTAAGTTTTTAATTTTAACACTGCTGCAAGACTTTACGAACACCCTACACACACACACACACACACACACACACACAAAAACAAACAACATATATTGGAAGTAAATAGGGAAATGAATCCGACAGCATGTATGAAATAGAAAAACACGGAATAATCCAAAAAGATGAATTTATTCTTGATGGTGAAGTCGACCTTATAACGTTTCGGTTTTAGTAAACCTTCATCAGGACTTGAGATGGAAAGAATGATGTTGAGTGGATGCGCATGGACTTTTAAAAGACGGGAGAATAGTAGTTATGTGGGAAGGTACACGCAAAGACGCCTCAAGAAACGATAAACATTTGGTGTGTTTCATGGGGATACCATGAAACACACCACACTATTTCTTGGGACGTCTTCGTGGGTACCGGAACAAACGCTAGGCTGAACATAGTATCGGCCATTCTTAGATATAACTAGATTGATATGAACAGACTAAGATAGATTGATAGATATGAACGAACAAAGGTAGATGTACAGACTAAGATAGATATGGATAGATAGATAGATAGATGTAAGTTGAAAAGTGGAAGATAGATATATAGATATGTAAGTTGAAAAGTGGAAGATACATAGATAGATATGTAAGTTGAAAGTGGTTGAAAAGTGGAAGATACATAGATAGATATGTAAGTTGAAAAGTGGAAGATACATAGATAGATATGTAAGTTGAAAAGTGGAAGATACATAGATAGATATGTAAGTTGAAAAGTGGAAGATACATAGATAGATATGTAAGTTGAAAAGTGGAAGATACATAGATAGATATGTAAGTCAAAAGTGGAAGATATATAGATAGATATGTAAGTTGAAAAGTGGAAGATAGAGATAGATATGTAAGTTGAAAAGTGGAAGATAGATAGATAGACATAGATAGATATATATGTAAGTTGAAAAGTGGAAGATATATAGATAGATATGTAAGTTGAAAAGTGGAAGATACATAGATAGATATGTAAGTTGAAAAGTGGAAGATATATAGATAGAGATATGTAAGTTGAAAAGTGGAAGATACATAGATAGATATGTAAGTTGAAAAAGTGAAAGTGGAAGATACATAGATAGATATGTAAGTTGAAAAGTGGAAGATACATAGATAGATATGTAAGTGAAAAGTGGAAGATAGATATATAGATATGTAAGTTGAAAAGTGGAAGATACATAGATAGATATGTAAAAAGTGGAAGATACATAGATAGATATGTAAGTTGAAAAGTGGAAGATACATAGATAGATATGTAAGTTGAAAGTGGAAGATACATAGATAGATATGTAAGTTGAAAAGTGGAAGATACATAGATAGATATGTAAGTTGAAAAGTGGAAGATACATAGATAGATATGTAGTTGAAAAGTGGAAGATAAATAGATAGATAGATAAGATACATGATAGATATGTAAGTTCAAAAGTGGAAGATACATAGATAGATATATAAAAAGTGGAAGATACATAGATAGATATGTAAGATACATAGATAGATATGTAAGTTGAAAAGTGGAAGATACATAGATAGATATGTAAAAAAGTGGAAGATACATAGATAGATATGTAAGCTCAAAAGTGGAAGATATATAGATAGATATGTAAGTCATAGATAGATATGTAAGAAAAGTGGAAGATACATAGATAGATATGTAAGTTGAAAAGTGGAAGATATAGATAGATATGTAAGCTCAAAAGTGGAAGATATATAGATAGATATGTAAGTTGAAAAGTGGAAGATATATAGATAGATATGTAAGCTCAAAAGTGGAAGATACATAGATAGATATGTAAGCGAAAAGTGGAAGATAGATAGATAAATATGTAAGCTCAAAAGTGAAGATACATAGATAGAAGATACATAGATAGATATGTAAGCTCAAAAGTGGAAGATATAGATAGATATGTAAGTTGAAAAGTGGAAGATAGATAGATAGATAGATATGTAAGTTGAAAAGTGGAAGATAGATAGATAGATATGTAAGTTCAAAAGTGGAAGATACATAGATAGATAGATAGATAGATATGTAAGTTCAAAAGTGGAAGATAGATGGATACATAGAACATGGGAGAATAGTAGTCCCAAGAAATTGTATGGTGTATTTCATGTGTTCACGTGAAACACGACACATTTTTACCGTTTCTTGGGACGTCTTCGCGTGTACCGGAACAAACGCTATGCTGAACTCAGTTACGGCCCTTCTTCCCACACAACTACTATTCTCCCGTCTTTCGAAAGTCATCCACCCGACTCAACAAAATTCTTTCCATCTCAAGTCCTGATGAAGGTTTACTTAAACTGAAACGTTATATAAGGTCGATTTCACCATCAAGAATAAATTCATCTTTTTGGAATACTTCGTGTTTTTCTATTTTCTACATACACACACACACACACACACACACACATATATATATAATAGATAGATATAAACAGTCTAAGATAGATAGATAAAAAGACAAAAATAGATTTTTAAAAAGTAAGTAAAGTTGTTGGGGTGGCCTAAAGTCAGTATTAGCGAGACAGCGAGGGAGTCTATCCCCTTTTCACTAGCGCTAGACAAAGGAAATTGTTCTTAGCGTCTGAGGTGGAGCGACACACCTACCATTAACTCTTCACTTTACCGCATTACTGTGCTACTCATATACTGAGTTGGTCAGGGCCAGTATCGAACCAAGAACCTAGTGGTTCCCGGGCAGACGCTCTATCGACTGAAACAGACTAAGATTATATATATATATATATTATATATAGATAGATAGAGAGATAGATATGGACAGACTGAGAGAGAGAGAGAGAGAGAGATATGAAGGGACTAAGATAGATAAAAAAGTAAGTTCTTAGCGTCTGAGGTTGAGTGACACACCTACCATCAGCTCTTCACTTTACCGCACAGATCCCTGTGCTACTCACACACTGAGTTGGTGAAGGCCGGTATCGATCCAAGAACCTTCTGTTTCCCGTGCATACACTCAACCGACAGAAACAGACTAAGGTAGATAGTTAGATAGAAATGGACAGACTAAGATATAGATAGATAGATAGATAGATAGATAGATAGATAGATCAACAGACTAAGATATATAGATAGATATATAGATACGAACAGACTGATAGATAAGAAGATATGGATATAGATGTGAACGGATTGACATAGAAATGAATAGATAGATAGATACATAGATACTGGGGAAGGTTTACAGGTATCAGTACACTTAGACGGAAACAGACAAATAGGCATCAACACACTAAGACAGACACCCAGATATCGACAAACTGAGACGAACGGGCAGATATAAAAATAGATTTGATTTGTTCATTTGATAGATGATTAATTACTATAGTACGGCAAATTTGCTGTCTCGTGTGCGGAAAAGTGGGAAGAAGTAGCTGAGGAGAAGTTAAGAAATGTTGAGAGAGAGAGAGAGAGAGAGAGAGAGAGAGAGAGAGAGAGAGAGAGAGAGAGAGAGAGAGAGAGAGAGAGAGAGAGAGAGAGAGAGATTGATTTAATTCGGAGCCTGTGTAATAAGTGAACTGAAGCAAAGTAGTAGCTTAAAAAGGCCACAGAAAAATATCCCTTAAAAAATGAGAAGAATCGAAAAATATTTTTTCGGGGTGCACGCGCGTTGAGAGAGAGAGAGAGAGAGAGAGAGAGAGAGAGAGAGAGAGAGAGAGAGAGAGAGAGAGAGAGAGAGACGTAATAGGTGGGTTGTAAAAAGTTACTAACACTGTGCGGGCTGTTCGGGAATGGGCGAAAAAATTATTTTAGGCGTTGGATTAGAGAGTAGTTTAAAATTTGAACTGAGATAAAGAAGAAGAAGTAGATAGAAAAGTAGAGATTGAGAAGAAGAAGAAGAAAAAGAAAAAAAAAGAAGAAAATGAAAAAGAGGGAAAGTAGAGATTGGGAAGTAGAAGAAGAAAGAAAAGTAGAGATGTAGAAGAAGAAATATTTGGGTAGAGAGAGACAAATAATTTTTTTTAAAGTAAAGAAATAAAGTATATATAGAGAGAGACTAATTACCGGAGGTGAAGAAAATAAAATTTAAAAAAATTAAAAATTAAAACATTAATTGTTTAAAAAAATAGATATAATGGAAAATAATGTCCAAATTAATGAAAAAAGTTAGCGCACCATGTTATACAATACAGTCACACAGAAAGTTAAAAAGAAAAAGAAAAAGGAATATAGAAAAGGAAGAATTAAAAAAAGAAAGAATATCCTATGTTAAAAAATAAAGAGAAGTATAAATTTGAATATATATATATATATATATATTATATATATATACATGTATGTATGTATGTATGTATGTATGTATGTATGTGTGCGTGTGTGCGCTCGTGTGTGTGTATCAGGTCTTAGGAGAATGAATGAATTTTTTTTTCTGGAAAAGAGATAGGCCAATGGGGAAAGTTTTGAACTTAATGAAAATTAATAATAAATAAATAAATTAAACAACGGTGTCCGTAAAGAGGCAAAAGTACTAAATAAAAATAGTAAATTATATTTCGATAAACATTTATATATATATATATATATATATATATATATTATATATATATATATATATATAAAGAGTAGAAAATAAAAAAGTAGAAAATAAAAAAAAGAGAGTAATAAACGTTAGGGAAAAAAATTATATAAATTTAATAATGAATGTTTAAAAAAATCAACTTTAAAACTGAAACCTAAAATGAATTAATCTTCAAATAATAATTTAAAAAAAATTAAAATGAAATTATTGAATAAAGGAAAATAAAAATATGGACGAAAAAAATTAGAACCAGGAAAAATGTTAACGGACAGAGACAAAATATCAAAAATTGCAGAAAAAATTTGAGTAAACAAACGCGGAGGGTGGGGTGTGTGAAAATAATTAAAAGAAAAAGAAAAAAGATAAGAAAAACTTTCAAGAAGAAAAAAGAAGAAGAAAAAGAAAAGAAGAAAAAGAAGAAGAAGAATCCGAATGAAAATTAATTGATAAAATATTTATTTTTTGTCCGTCAGTTTAAAATTTTGCGCGCATGTTATTGCGAAATCTTTTCGCTTCCCACTTTTACTGCACATAAAGAAGTAAGGAAATAAATAAGTTAATGAATAAATAAATAATTAAGAAAATATTTATTTAAAAAAAGTCGTTTATGGATATAAACCTTTTTTTTTTTTGTTGTTGATATAAATAATAAAGGAAAATGATACGGCTAATGAACAGGTGTACGGGCATCGGATCACTAAATTGGTATATTGTTTACATTATATATATATATATATATATATATATATATATATATATATATGATATTCTTACGTTTCATATATAACAATAAACACATATGTATTTATAAATAAATAAATAAATAAATATATATATTATACATTTATATATTTATATATACATATATATATATATTTGTACATTAATATATATTTATATATTTATTGTTTTTATATATATAACAACCGTACGAGACAAACGTTACCTTGTTGCAAAAAAAGGCAGGTCGGACGGAACTCAGTGCGCATGCGTGCTCACTGCTAACGAAAACATGGCATCCCGACTTTTCCGACGGACTTTCTCAGCTTTTTTTACCAGCACTTTCCGCCAGGAACGTGGTCTAACCTACAGATGCCGTTCCAGCGGAATGGGTATCAAAACTGTCCCCTTGGTGCCGGCCCTTGGGGTGCTTGGCTGGTTGATGTGGCGACAAAAGGACGGCAAAACAACCGTCTGTGTGGCCGAGTGTAGTACGAAAAAAACCGAATCATCAACATCACAGATTCCCGTCTCTTCGGCTTCTTCTCAGGTAAGTCGGGGAATTGTGACGGAGAAATTTACGATAAAGTGTTGTGCTGGTTAAAATCGTGACTGTCGTTTCGGGACGAGGGCAAGGGAGTGGGAAAGGTTTGTTGTTAGTTGGGGAAACTGAGCGGCAAGAAGCAAAAATTTCCATTTTAGGTGTTGACTGTTCAGCATGTAAGCGAAGACGAATGATAAAGATAGAGATATTCCTTTTTCTATATATGTTTTTGTTTACTATACTTATAGTATGTATATATACACACTACTATGTGTATCTGTGTTTCTATAACACTATTACTACAACAGTATACGTGTGTGTTTGCTTTACAGTCTAAATCGTATGACGATGGGAGAAAAAAGTTGGATCTTTTCTTTCATTGTATGTGTCTTAGAGAGTCTTCTGTTCATTTACTTTCAGTCGTATTACTTACCTTTGACTGTTAGTATTATATATTTATTTAGCACTAGTAAAGTACCAATGTAATGATAATGTATAATTCAAGTATTTAGTCTTATAATATAAGACTTATACACAGAGAGACTAACACGGATGTTCTCATCGCTAGCTCTTACATTAAACAAACTAAAAGAAATAAAATTTGTGAAAAAAGTTGAGGTGACTTTTTAAAAATAGTCTTTTTCTAAAAGTCTTTTTTATATTAATATTGTTATGTAAAAAATAAAATGTATCTACTATCAAGTATACGTTACGTTACTGTTAAATCGATTGCTCTTGCTGTAATGATAGATTTTCTTTTCCCTATAGTGTGTCACTTGTTGAGGTTGTGAGTTGTAGTAGTGTCAAAATTAAATTTTTATTTTGACACTCACTCATAGTTGTACATTGAACAAACACGTGTTTTTAAAGGTAAACGTGTGTGTGTGTGTGTGCACTGTAGATATAGATATATAATGTGTTTTCATGCATTCGTACGTCGTTATGAACCTGTTGTTAGTGTTCACTGTTCCGTGTGTGACTGTGCGTGCGTGTGTGTATGAAAGTGTACATGTGCTTGATTTCGATACGCACATCTTCGTGTGTATACACTAATGTTTACATGTGTTCGGTGCTATGTGCGTATATCAGTCCACTGATTAGTATATAGGAAAAGCATAAAAAACATAGTATGATGATGAAATTATAACATATACACATTATATATATATATATATATATATATATATTTGGTAAAGGCTTACCCCGAAAAAAAAGTATTTACTTTAAAAAGCGTTACTACTTATATAATTGTCAATTGTAAAATAAATACAAAATAATTCCTATTTAGTCTTAGTAAGTATTAGTGTGCTTATTTCCACTTACAAGAGTTGAAGCGTTATGTGCTGTTTAGTTTGAGTATTTTGATACTTACTATTTTGCTAGCTTACTAAGTTTTACCTACTTTAAATTCTTTTCTTATTAAAATAAAAGTACGGTGTGTACTTTGTTTCTTTTACTTGTTTCTTTAACTTAGATATATACGTTGTTCGTCTACTGTTTTAGTCTATGAACAGAAGGAAATGCTTTGTATTAATAAAACAAAGTCAAATAAATTATGAATTAAAACTTTCGTACTGAAATTAAATAAAATTAAACTAGTGAAATTTAAAAAAAAAGACAACAAAAAACAAAATTGGTGGTGTGCGCACACGCGTATAATGTATGCATTAGAATTTAAATAATTAAAAAAGCAAAAACATTTTAAAAATTTGTTTAAAGAAATTATTCGGCCTAAAGTTACTTTGGTTCTTACAGTTTAGTGACTGATTTTTTTAATCGACAGTAGACAGTGATAAAATGTGTAAAAATGAAAAGAACTTAATCCCTCATAATAATAATAAAATTAAACCCCCAAAAATGAATGAATAAAATATATAATGATAATATTAAAAAAAAAAAAAAAACTCTGTTAGAAAAAGGACCAAACTACCTTGTCTTTTCTTAGAGGCCCCTTTTCTTAGATTGCTTTTTAAAAGCTATCTGTTGGGCATGCAATGGGTAAAACAAACTTATATCATTAAATAAAAGAAACTAGTAAATCATATTGAATAGAATTGAAAAAAAGAAATTTAACAAGAAAGAAAAAAAAAAATCTTCAGAGAAGTCTAAAAAAAGGGTTTAACTTTTTGTCTTGTCTTGTCCTGTCACTGTGCCCGTCAGAATGACAGTAAAATTAAAATAAAAGCACTTAGCTCCTTATTAAAAAAAAGATCGAATCACATGGAAAGATATTTGAATAAAATCATCAAAATTAGATATTGATAAAGTAAAAGTAATTAAAAAGAAAAAAAAAAAAAAAAAAAGAAAGTCTACCGAAAGAAAGGGTTGAACCTTCCGTGTTCCTGACACTTTCCGTCTAAAAGTTAGAAACGTATAAAACAACAACATAGCAACAAAGTAAAAAGAAGGACTAAGCTCCTCATAAAAATCAAACAAATTCAAATAAACTAAAAGGCCAAGTATAAAAATAAAATAAAATTTTAAATAAAATACAAATAAAACTTTTTGAAAGATAGAAAGAGTGGAACCTTACGTGTTTGTCCGGAGACTTTTTTTTCCCTTGTTTCCGGGGGGTCTACACTTACTTCCTTACTTCGGGCAACTACATCCAAGAAGTCTTTTGTAATAATTTGTATCCAGAACAAGGCCCGTACATCTTGAAGAGTTGTGACTTGTACACTGTACAGAAACTCTCCTCCTTCCTTGTACTCTAGCCGCACTAGTAGTAGCAGCAGCAGCAGCAGCTGTGTAGTAGTAACAGTAGTAGTTTAGTTTTTAACTTATGGAATTTTGGTATAAATTACCCCTCCTTTCAAGTAGGCACCATCAAGATGTTTGATCTCTCTTTACCATGCCCATTATTTATCTTTTATTTTAAAAATCTTCTGATATAACGACTAAATACGTCCATCCAAGCAAGCACTTGTCCATAGTCTGCTCATATCAAAACAACAGTACCACGCCAACAAAACAACCTACATTTCTGTTTAGTTTTTTTTTTGTTTTTTTTAAATTTGTGTAAAAAATTTTTTATGACTTTAATTTTTTAAAATATTTATATATGTATATTTTTTTCTGTTTAGTTGTTTTATAATAGTAACAGTAGTAGTAGCAACATGGGACATAGCTTATGACGATGGTAGTGATGAAAATAGCAGTAATCTCATGGATTACTATTCCATTCTCCTACTCCGTCATCATCATCGTGCCACACATGTTTTACCCTTTTTTTTTTCCACATGTGTCCCTAGTGTATTCTTCCGTATTTTCTTCTGCTATCCACCCATTATTCGTCTTTAACGTTCTTTCTATCCATCCGTTCCCCCCACACACAAAAAACCACCACGATTTTAACCACCACTCTGCAATCAACACGGGTTTATCCTTTCTCTTGTCAGTTCAGTTTATTTTCTCTGCCCATGTCCATAATTTCCAATTTTTATTCCTTCTTCCAATTCCAGTGTCTTTTTCTTTCTTACTACCATTATCTCGCCACACTCCATTTTCTAGTCTGTCCCCATCTCAGTGTTCCTAGTTGTATGTTTTTGTCTCTCACCATTTGTCAGAACGCGTTCCTAGTATATGTGTCCATCTCTGTCTCATAAGCATGTTCCTAGTATCTCTCTATCCATCTATATCTGAGCGTGTTCCTAGTGTCATTCTGTGTCTCAGTGAGAATTCCTAGCATCTCTGTCCATCTTTTAGTATTTCTGTCCATTTGTGTCACAGAGCGCGTTCCTAGCATCTCTGTCCATCTCTGTTTCATAAGCATGTTCCTAGTATCTCTCTATCCATCTATATCTGAGCGTGTTCCTAGTGTCAATCTGTGTCTCAGTGAGAATTCCTAGCATTTCTGTCCGTCTTTTATTATTTCTGTCCATTTGTGTCACAGAGCGCGTTCCCAGTATCTCTGTCCATCTGTTTTCAGGGTTCGTTGCTAGTATCTCCCTCAAAGTGCGTTGCGAGTATCACTTTTCATCTCTGTCTCAAAGCATGTTCCTAGTTTAATGTCTATCCATCTGTGTCTCGGTACGTTTCTAGTATCTCTGTCCGTCTGCGTTTCATATCAACACCAAGTTCCTAGTATCTATGTCCATCTCTGTCTCGAAGCGCGTTTTTAGTATTATTCTTCATTTATGTAAGAGAGAAGTTAGAAGAATTTCTGTCTCCGAGACATTCTTAGTAGTATCTATGTCCCAGAGCATGTTCATAGTAAGTGTGTCTGGGAGCGTGTATCTAATCCATTTGTCCATGTGTGACTGAGAGCGCGTACCTAGTATTTCTGTCCATGTGCGTCTGGTAACGCGTTCCTAGTATCTCTGTCATGTGCGTCTGATAGCGCGTTCCGAATATATCTGTCCATGTGTATCTCGGAACACGTTCCGAGTATATATGTCCATGTGTCTCTGAGCGCGTTCCTAGTGTCTCTATCCATGTGCGTCTAGGAGCACGTTCCTTGTATATAGTATCATTCTTCATCTGTGTCAGAGAGAATTTCTAGTATTTATGTCCATCTGCGCCTTTGAGCGCGTCCTAGTATCACTTTTCATCTGTGTCCTAGAGCGTGTTCCTAGTATATTTGTTCTTTTTCTCTCTCTCTCTCCATGTGTGTCTTATAGCGTTCTCCTAGTGTCTATGCCCATTTCTATCTTTAAAAAAAAAAAAAAAAAAGAAGGTTGATAGTAATTCTCTATCTCTGTGTTAGTATGATCATATCTCTCCTCATCTGCTTCGCGCTCTTCGTCTCTGCATCTAGTATATCTCTCTATACATCTCTGTCTCACAGTCTGTTAAAAATGTACACAACTTTGTATCCATCTATAGTTTCCCACTCGTCCACCCTCTTCCGTGTACAGTGTATATACAATATATATCTCGTTGCATCCACCCCGTTCCACGTGCACCCTATTACACATTCAACCCCACCTTCCGAGAGCTCCCTGTTGCATCCACTTACCCACCCTGTGTACTCTTCTTTAGGTTCTTCATTGTTCCTTTAATCCAGATCCAACTGATTTCTCTTTCTCTCTCTCTCTCTACACACACACACACACACATTTTTTTATTCATGAATCTCTCTCTCTCTCTCTCTCTCTCTCTCTCTCTCTCTCTCTCTCTCTCTCTCTCTCTCTCTCTCTCCATTCATGTGTTCAATTCCCTGCTGCGCAACATTTTTTTTTTTCTTCCGTCACTCTTCCATTCATCATTTATTTAATCTGTATATATCGTCTCTTATTATTCTTTCTTTTATTACTACTACTCAGTGCGCGTCGTGCATTCTTTCTCACACTCTTCTTCTTCTTCTTCTTCTTCTTCTTCTTCTTCTTCTTCTTGTGGTTGTTATTTCTCTCTACATATCACTCAGTCACTTTTTAAAACCGTCTCTTTTTTCTTTCTTCTTCTTCACGCGTAAAAACACATGGATCCTTGTTTTCTTTCATCCCTTGATCCATCAATCCATGCCCTTTTCCTTAACAGTTAACGTATCCCTTCACTCACTGGTTTCTGGGTGGCGTGGTGAGGGAACTTTATTTTCTATTTTTTTAAATTTTTTATTTACTTTTTATTTTATTTTATTTTATTGGGAAACACCCAGACAGCTGACTGATATTTTATTTCAAAATTATACTGGTAGATCCAATTTTCATGTGACAGTGTCATGAATAAACCCAAACTGAGTTGTTCTCATTTTTTGATATCGTGGATCATTTTATTGTATCATTTTACTTGAGTACCCCCCACCCCAACCACTTTTTTTTGTGAGATTAGGGCAACGGACATGTAAAAACAAGCCATGACATGTCAGTAATTCATGTGTTGCATTAAAAAAATTTTTTTTGGTGAATGAGTCCGCTGTTGTCTATTTTTTCTTTCTTTCTTTCTCCTTTTTTTGTATGTCACTTATAGATTATTTCGTCTCAAATAAAACTACTTCTTACGTTTCATTTATTTACCTTTCTACTATTTTTTGTAATTAATTCTTTAAAATTCTCCAGACCCATCAAATTTTTTCGTTTATCCTTTCTTTTATAGATAGTTTAATATATCCTCCCTGCCGCCCCCCCCCCAGCCCGCAGAAAAACAAAAACGATTTAATGAACAATAACATTACAATGATTTTAATACCGCAAAATATTACTCAGCTATAACTACTTGTTGATATTTATCTATTTTACGCATAAAAATACCGAGAAAATGGTTTGTACGTGACTTAGAAATAAAGAAAGAAACAATTCACTAGTTTTGTTTCCTAAAGAATCGTTCTTTGCAAATTGTATATATGTTTATATTTTTCCTACTCTTCCTTAAAATTGCATTGGTAAACAAAGTCAAAACCGTGTACAGGTTGGATTAAAATGTTGCACTTTACTCTAGTTTTAACTATGGCTAATAATCAGGTTTTTAACTTGAGTGGGTGAAGTTTTTGTTGAAAAAGAAAAAGTAACTGTATCCGTTTATTTTAGTATTCAGACAATAGATACCATTAATTAATTATTAAACTGTTTAATAAATTAAAGTGTGGATCCCAGAGATCAAACAATAATACATTTAAGTGTAGACAATTTTTTTCTAAAACATTCCATCCATGTAAATCAGATTAAGATTTAGCTCTTTAATGATTAATAGATAAGTAGTGGAATGAAGAAAAGAAAGAAACGAAAAAAAAAAAAAAAAAAGTATAAAAAGACTTAAAAAAAAAAAAAAAAGAAAATATTTATAATCACAATTCTGCGGGAAAAATAACTTGGAAACGAATCTTTATCCTGTCTGTCTGTCTTCTAATTCTTCCCCTCCTTCATTTCCTCTTTTTCACTTCCTCTCATTATTTCCCTCATTCTCTTCCTCTCCTTCTTTTCCTCCTTCGGTCGTACTTATACTAAAATTCTTTTCCTCTTTCTCTTCTTTTAATTCTGTTACTTATTTCTTCTTTACCCCCTTCACTTCCACTTTCTCCCTTTATACTATTCTTCCTCCTTTTCTATCTCATTCTTTCCCTCCTTCACTTCTACTCATTCGTTTCCTTTCTTTTTCCTCTATCTTATTCTCTTCCTCTTTGTTTATCTCATTCTCTTTCTTTCTTTCTCTTCCTATTCTTTCTAATTTATTTTTATCTTATACATCTCTTTCTTTTCCCTTCTCTTTATCGCTCATTATTCTCATAAAAGTTTAACATTTTATTGGTGATTTGTCTTCTTCATTCATATCGATTTGTTCTTATTGATTTAGAATTTAAGCAAATTACTCAAGTAATAATTGTGAATATTACTGCTCTTTCAATTAAAAAAAAAAAAGCTAAAAGAAAGAAAAGCAAAACATGTTATAGATCATATCTTTGTGTGGAATAAACTTGTGTTTTTTTTATATCTAAAGATGTCAACAATGTTGCCTTCAGATATTTTAAATACCTGATTAGGCATATAAATTGACAACTTTGCTTCTCACCAGATGTGATTAGATAAATAATGTATAGAGTTTCATTTCGACGAAAAGCACGAAGAGCATTTTATACAGCTTAACTGACATGACACTTGGTCTTTTAAAAGAAGTCAGTGAAATAATTAATTTGTAAAATGAATAGCTTTTAAAATGTGTAGAATTCTTTTCTTAGCTTCTTTAAAAAACAACAACAGGAATAGTTATTTACAGTCTGACCCAACTAAAATAGATAAAACTCGCAACCAACTTTAACAGTTACCAAAATGGAGTTGTGTAGTTTTTTTGTTTTATTTTATTTTTTACATTATCCATTTATTTATTTATTTATTTATTTATTACAGGTGTTTTAAAGAAATATAAACAAAAATATATAGTTTATATTTGTAAGTTTTTTTTTTTGGGGGGGGGGTTTAGCCCAAAAGCTGTTTGTAACATGACCCATGTAGTTTTCGTATGTCAAAACCTATATTTTAGTTCCCACTGGACAAAATTCTGAAGGGTTTAAGTATAAAAAAACAAAAAAAAAAAAACAAACAAAAAACAAAACCAAAACCTGGAGACATTGATGTATCTATCAAAATATTGGTACTTCTCATTAAAGTACTAATAGAATTTGTGTGTGTGTGCATATATATAATATATATAAAAATTATATATATGATTTGTTATAACTTGGAATGAAATGTTACCTTCTCTTGTCATATTTCATGCATGTATTTACCCAACCCCGCACGAACTAGATGCGACACGAGGCACTTTTTAAGCGTAGTTTAACAGGTTTTAATTCAGAGTTTTCCTTTCCTAGACTGACTGCCATACCAAGATTAAAGTGCCCAGACCACCCTACTATTTTACCATAGCTAGAGGAAGAATAGTTAGATGAACTACTAGCATCATTTTAAGGCCAGGTTTCTACAAAATATCCCTGTTCTCATTAAATTGATATTCAAAAAATGTTGTATACTAAAAAAGCGTTAAGCAACAAAAATTAATAAAACAATTCATTCATATAATAAGCAACGGAAAAGGTAACCTATGCAGGATAGCTATAAAGATAAACTAATTAAAGAAAAAAAAACTCACTTTCTCTCACCTTGTCGCGTGTAGACCTTTTTTTTTTTCCAAATAGAATTTAATTTTTGATGACGCTATCCTTATAATGAAACGTTAAATTTGATTTCCCGTATTGCTTTCCTTTTCTCATATTCATACTGTTGGAGTTTATTCCAAACTTTTTCCGGATATATATTTGTGTGTGTGTGTTTATCCATAAAAAAGTTAAATACTGTAGATAAGGTATTTTATGATATGAATTATTTTGATATAGAGATTTTTAAATGAGTTTTAAAATGGTCAGACTATTCTATACAAGTGCCACAACAAAGTTTGAGCTTAATTCTTGTAATATTACTCTTTTATTTCCAACTAGAAATATAATATTATTTAAATTCATTTGGAATATGTTTATTTTATAACAATTAATTTGTATTATGAAAAAAAAAAAAAAAAAAAAATAAATAACTTGTACATTTTGTTCTTACTTTAACAAAAAAATAAATAAATAAAATAATAAGGAATACATCAACAGTTTTAAAGGTTATGAATAATTTAAAAAAGTTTATTATTCTATAAAAGCACAAAAAATTTTAATTATTAAAAAAAAATTCTGAAATTTAAAATAAAATAAAATATGACTTGATCAGTTAACGTATCCCTTCACTCACTGGTTTCTGGGTGGCGTGGTGAGGGAACTTTATTTTCTATTTTTAAATTTTTATTTACTTTTATTTTATTTTATTTTATTGGGAAACACCCAGACAGCTGACTGATATTTTATTTCAAAATTATACTGGTAGATCCAATTTTCATGTGACAGTGTCATGAATAAACCCAAACTGAGTTGTTCTCATTTTTTGATATCGTGGATCATTTTATTGTATCATTTTACTTGAGTACCCCCCACCCCAACCACTTTTTTTTGTGAGATTAGGGCAACGGACATGTAAAAACAAGCCATGACATGTCAGTAATTCATGTGTTGCATTAAAAAAATTTTTTTTGGTGAATGAGTCCGCTGTTGTCTATTTTTTCTTTCTTTCTTTCTCCTTTTTTTGTATGTCACTTATAGATTATTTCGTCTCAAATAAAACTACTTCTTACGTTTCATTTATTTACCTTTCTACTATTTTTTGTAATTAATTCTTTAAAATTCTCCAGACCCATCAAATTTTTTCGTTTATCCTTTCTTTTATAGATAGTTTAATATATCCTCCCTGCCACCCCCCCCCCCCCAGCGCAGAAAAACAAAAACGATTTAATGAACAATAACATTACAATGATTTTAATACCGCAAAATATTACTCAGCTATAACTACTTGTTGATATTTATCTATTTATTTACGCATAAAAATACCGAGAAAATGGTTTGTACGTGACTTAGAAATAAAGAAAAGAAACAATTCACTAGTTTTGTTTCCTAAAGAATCGTTCTTTGCAAATTGTATATATGTTTATATTTTTCCTACTCTTCCTTAAAATTGCATTGGTAAACAAAGTCAAAACCGTGTACAGGTTGGATTAAAATGTTGCACTTTACTCTAGTTTTAACTATGGCTAATAATCAGGTTTTTAACTTGAGTGGGTGAAGTTTTTGTTGAAAAAGAAAAAGTAACTGTATCCGTTTATTTTAGTATTCAGACAATAGATACCATTAATTAATTATTAAACTGTTTAATAAATTAAAGTGTGGATCCCAGAGATCAAACAATAATACATTTAAGTGTAGACAATTTTTTTCTAAAACATTCCATCCATGTAAATCAGATTAAGATTTAACTCTTTAATGATTAATAGATAAGTAGTGGAATGAAGAAAAGAAAGAAACGAAAAAAAAAAAAAAAAAAAGTATAAAAAGACTTAAAAAAAAAAAAAAAAAAAGAAAATATTTATAATCACAATTCTGCGGGAAAAATAACTTGGAAAACGAATCTTTATCCTGTCTGTCTGTCTTCTAATTCTTCCCCTCCTTCATTTCCTCTTTTTCACTTCCTCTCATTATTTCCCTCATTCTCTTCCTCTCCTTCTTTTCCTCCTTCGGTCGTACTTATACTAAAATTCTTTTCCTCTTTCTCTTCTTTTAATTCTGTTACTTATTTCTTCTTTACCCCCTTCACTTCCACTTTCTCCCTTTATACTTCCTCATTCTTTCCCTCCTTTTCTTATCTCATTCTTTCCCTCCTTCACTTCTACTCATTCGTTTCCTTTCTTTTTCCTCTATCTTATTCTCTTCCTCTTTGTTTATCTCATTCTCTTTCTTTCTTTCTCTTCCTATTCTTTCTAATTTATTTTTATCTTTATACATCTCTTTCTTTTTCCCTTCTCTTTATCGCTCATTATTCTCATAAAAGTTTAACATTTTATTGGTGATTTGTCTTCTTCATTCATATCGATTTGTTCTTATTGATTTAGAATTTAAGCAAATTACTCAAGTAATAATTGTGAATATTACTGCTCTTCAATTAAAAAAAAAAAAAAGCTAAAAGAAAGAAAAGCAAACATGTTATAGATCATATCTTTGTGTGGAATAAACTTGTGTTTTTTTTTTATATCTAAAGATGTCAAACAATGTTGCCTTCAGATATTTTAAATACCTGATTAGGCATATAAATTGACAACTTTGCTTCTCACCAGATGTGATTAGATAAATAATGTATAGAGTTTCATTTCGACGAAAAGCACGAAGAGCATTTTATACAGCTTAACTGACATGACACTTGGTCTTTTAAAAGAAGTCAGTGAAATAATTAATTTGTAAAATGAATAGCTTTTAAAATGTGTAGAATTCTTTTCTTAGCTTCTTTAAAAAACAACAACAGGAATAGTTATTTACAGTCTGACCCAACTAAAATAGATAAAACTCGCAACCAACTTTAACAGTTACCAAAATGGAGTTGTGTAGTTTTTTGTTTTATTTTATTTTTTACATTATCCATTTATTTATTTATTTATTTATTTATTACAGGTGTTTAAAGAAATATAAACAAAAATATATAGTTTATATTTGTAAGTTTTTTTTTTTGGGGGGGGGGTTAGCACCAAAATTCTGAGGGTTTAAGTATAAAAAAAACAAAAAAAAAAAAAAACAAACAACAAAACAAAACCAAAACCTGGAGACATTGATGTATCTATCAAAATATTGGTACTTCTCATTAAAGTACTAATAGAATTTGTGTGTGTGTGCATATATATAATATATATATAAAAATTATATATATGATTTGTTATAACTTGGAATGAAATGTTACCTTCTCTTGTCATATTTCATGCATGTATTTACCCAACCCCACCGCACGAACTAGATGCGACACGAGGCACTTTTTAAGCGTAGTTTAACAGGTTTTAATTCAGAGTTTTCCTTTTCCTAGACTGACTGCCATACCAAGATTAAAGTGCCCAGACCACCCTACTATTTTACCCATAGCTAGAGGAAGAATAGTTAGATGAAACTACTAGCATCATTTTAAGGCCAGGTTTCTACAAAATATCCCTGTTCTCATTAAATTGATATTCAAAAAATGTTGTATACTAAAAAAGCGTTAAGCAACAAAAATTAATAAAACAATTCATTCATATAATAAGCAACGGAAAAGGTAACCTATGCAGGATAGCTATAAAGATAAACTAATTAAAAGAAAAAAAAAACTCACTTTCTCTCACCTTGTCGCGTGTAGACCTTTTTTTTTTTTCAAATAGAATTTATTTTTGATGACGCTATCCTTATAATGAAACGTTAAATTTGATTTCCCGTATTGCTTTCCTTTTCTCATATTCATACTGTTGGAGTTTATTCCAAACTTTTTCCGGATATATATTTGTGTGTGTGTGTTATCCATAAAAAAGTTAAATACTGTAGATAAGGTATTTTATGATATGAATTATTTTGATATAGAGATTTTTAAATGAGTTTTAAAATGGTCAGACTATTCTATACAAGTGCCACAACAAAGTTTGAGCTTAATTCTTGTAATATTACTCTTTTATTTCCAACTAGAAATATAATATTATTTAAATTCATTTGGAATATGTTTATTTTTATAACAATTAATTTGTATTATAAAAAAAAAAAAAAAAAAAAAATAAATAACTTGTACATTTTATTCTTACTTTAACACAAAAATAAATAAATAAATAAATAAGGAATACATCAACAGTTTTAAAGGTTATGAATAATTAAAAAAAAAGTTTATTATTCTATAAAAGCACAAAAAATTTAATTATTAAAAAAAAATTCTGAAATTTAAATAAAATAAAATATGACTTGATCTTTTAAAAAGATTTTTAACAAGGATCATAACTATTGTAAAAACAAAACGACAAAAAACAATCTTTACTAACATTAAAAAAAAACAAAAAAAACTTACCCAATTTTGTGGTATAATGATTATTGATTTGGGAGTTCAATTCTCATTGGGTGTCCTTACGACTGTACTTGCGGTAAACTAGGCTAACCTTAGTAAATGTAACCCTAAAAACTCTGGCTAGTTAAATCAATTACCTTTTGCTAATTTATTTGTAAAATATCTAAAATATTTAGTAGATATTGAAGTATTTTTTATATTTTGTTTTGATTTTTTTAGCTGAAGATTCAACACACATTTTTTTTTCTTCGTCGGTTATTTGTTTGAGAACTGTGAAGTGTCTTTTCTGAGATTAATATTGTTCTTCATTTCATTGAGTTCGATTCTCACTGGGTGTCTCATACTCATGATCTTGTGTAAAACTAAGTTAAAACTTAACTATTTCATTTAGTTCTTGTGTAAATGTTGTATAATGTATGTTCTGATATCAGATTTTGACAAGTAATATTGCCGGCCATAGAAAATTTTAAGTTCAAGTTTTGCCAAGTGCAATTTCCGTGAAATTCAGAATATTAAAAATGAATTAAAAATCATTCTATATATATAAATATATATATATATATATATATATATATATATATGTGTGTGTGTGTAGTTTGCTATATTTAGAAATAATGAGTGCTCAATATCAATTATAGAGCATAAGTATAGTGTAGACACAGTCAACGGCGCTAGGTGACTGCCAGTTTCTCGCCAGTCAGCAGACCTTTATATATATATATATATATATATATATTATATATATATATATATATATATAGTTGCCAAAACAACCATTTCTTCCCATCACAAATAAGTTTCTGAGTAGCCGGCTAAGGTAGTGGTGTTTTTCCTCATGGGGAATAATTTACTTTAAAAATCACTTATTAAAACAATTTGTAACAAAATTATTTTTTCCTTAATAAGGGATTGTTTTACTAACAGCTTTTATTCTCGGCTATGATTTTTTTATATACAATTTGTGTTCCCACAAACCTGCAATTTCGGTCTTATTTTCATATAAAATTACCTGCCTAAAAATTTAAGTAAATATTTCTCAAATGTAATCTTCTTTTTAAAAGAGGCACTCAATCTATAAAAGTTATCATCGTAGGAAATGGACACTGTGCAAACCCTGGACGATGTTGTTTGCATTTCACATAGCACTAACACCATTGGAAAACGTATGCATCTAATTCTTCTTCTCCAGCTACGGGTAAATAGTAGAGCAAACCGGACACTTTTTACCTTGGTATGGCAACCAGTCTAGAAGAAGGAAAACTCAGGATTCAAACCTGTTAAAGCTCGCTTAAGAAATTGACCTTGTGTCGCATCCTATTCGTAGTGGAGTAGTTGGGTATATATATATATATATATATATATATATATATAATCAACAAAGATGACGTCACAGACGTATTTTACAAAATCAATTCAATCCCCTTGATTAATTTTTTTTTAAATAAAAAATTAAGGAAGTATCCGATTTTAATGAAATTTTCAGTGTTGATTTATCAATATTTTAAAAAATTCTGATTTTTTTCAGGTCACTTAACTTTTTAGGGTGATAAATATCTGGTGTTATATATAATTGAAACTAATTACTGTATAAATAAAAAGACAAAAGACCGGTGTGAATAGAAAATATTTTTAAAAATTGACCTTGTGTCACATCCCTCTCATTTGTTGGAGAGGTGTTGGATAAATAGATACTCCACAAAACAAAAACTTTTCCAATTCATTTTTGTCATTAATTCTTTCAATTTTAAAATAGAAATTGGCAATTATTTATTTCAGGGGTCGAGCGTCCGACTAGGAACCACAATGTTTCGGGTTCGATACCGACCCTCGCCAACTCAGCGTATGTGAGTAGCACAGGGATCTCTGCGGTAAAGTGATGAGCTGATAGTAGGTGTGGCGCTCGGCTTCAGACGCCAAAACAATCTCTTTGGTCTAGCGCTAGTAAAAAGGGGATAGGCTCCCTAGCTGTTTGGTTGATACCGACTTTAGGTCACCCCGACGACTTTACTTTTACTTAATTAAGGTAATCAGTGCTATCATCACTTGATGATTGAATGTCAATGCAGTTTTTGTCTGTTTATCTTAGTTAAAAATTTTTTTTTTATCAGAATATCATCATGTCTTCTGTCAGCACGGATTCTCATGACTCTCTCTCGCCATCCATCCCCATCGATCATCGCTCCTGGCAAGTGTCCCTTATGACACCCAGTATCCACAGAAAGCTGATCAATTTAACATTTTGCTGGCCAGCCCACACTGGTGAGTCAGTTTGTGGGTGTCCACAGAAGAATGTCACTTATGAGTTCATTCTTACCTCTCCAGCAATATCCAGCTTGTTTTATTTGGATGGTTTGTGCGATAGGGGATGTGGCCATACAACTGCTTTTGTGGGATTTGCTGCTTCCAGGATTTATTATCCAGGACAGCATGCAGCATATTTGTGTAGTTCCTAACTAATCTTTTTTCCCCCAATCTTTTTGTTAAAGTACGAGTGGTGCAGTTATGCAGTAGTACTAACACGGCTACAGCATGGAAGAATTCTTCCTTTATCTTACCAGAGATAAGATTTCCATATAACCGATAATCTGGCTATAGCAGTCCATGCCTTTCCTAGGTATTGCTTCCTGTAGACGAGATATTACTACCTAGGTATGTGAACTAGTCTACTACGTTCAGTGTCTTGCCATCCAGTGTGAAGATGTCTCACATAGAGGCCAATGCCTCTTGCTGCCTTCGCTAGGCTATGCCACAGTGATTCGGCTTGTAAAGGTTGTACAGTTTTTAAATGCCAGTGGAAGCGTGCAGGGCCCATAACCTGTAAAGTTTTTAAATGCCATCCTTGGCCAGTTGAAAAGGGCTTAAAGAAATTCCTGTGTTATGGAATCCTTTGGCAAGCGTATAAGTCCTATCCTGCGTATTGGTAAAGGTCCACTGATTTAATCCTATGTCCGCCGTCAAAGAGTGTCAATATAATCATGACCAGTAGGGTCGGGGTTAAGTATTGTATCAACTGCAGAGTACTGCCAGTGATTGGCCAAGAGTTAGATCACATTATTCTGGCCTAGTCTATAAGTAGGAGCGGGCAATTAACACACACCTTATATGTCGAAAAAAGATCAACAAAGGTGTATTTGCAAGAAGCACTAGATTATCTGTATAGTCTGCATGTGATCGTTTGTGGGATATTGCCTGCTTCTTGACTTTTTTTGCATGATTGGCAATACTTTTATGAGCCATAATAATATATAAAAAAATATATCTTTGTGTAGTTCCTATCTAACCTTTTTCTTCTCAATCTTTTGGCTAAAGTACAAATGGTGCAGTCATAGTAGTACTAACACGGCTACAAGCTGGAATAATTGTTGTTTTATCTTATCAGAGAGATCAGATTTCCATATAGTCGATAATCTGTTTATAGCAGTCCACGCCTTTCCTATGCGTATATTGATATCATCTTCTGTAGGTGAGATATTACTACCTAGCTATATGAATTGGATTACTTATTTCAGTCCTGTCACCCAGCGTGGGGATGTTTCCATCTTTTTTCCGGCCTGTCGGCTAGGGCGTTAGAATACACCGACTGCACCTCTGCAGAGGGGTAAGACTCCCCCAATGGGGCCACCTGTTGGCCGTAGGTGGCGACCCGTGATGCTTAAGGATAGAACCCAGGTAGTTGAGCAGTCCATGACATGCAATATTCCACTTTGGTCCTTACTTGGGCGGTCGGAGAGGCCACCTCCAATCAATCAGCTGGCCACGTCAAACCCTAGCACCTATATGACTGCCCCAACCTTATTGCCCTTATGGCAAGCCCCAACCATTTTTATCATATGGGTGCTAAAAGGCGGTGGCCGAGTATCTCCTTGTCCTGGGAATGACGTTAAACTCTATCTGATGGTGAGGTTCCAGTTCTGTAGGTCTGGGGAATGTAGAGCACCCCTTCATCACCATTGCTCCTTGGTTCACTCTGACCCGGAGTAGTAGTACCTGCTAGGGTTCCATCTATGGGTTAAATAGAAAAATATGAGTTTATAAACAAAATTGTATTATCCATTAAGAATTACTTTATTTCAATACTTTGTTGGCATTAAATGACCCACTGAGGTTGATATGCCGTAAAACAAAACAAACACAACAACCATCTTTTTTAGAACATATGAACTACATTTTATCTGAGTTTACATAGAGGCAAATGCCTCTTGCTGCCTTCTCTAGGTTATGCAGCTGATTCGACTTAAAAAGACGTATCTTAAAAATATGATTATATATCATATCATATATTTTTTTTACTTGCATTATGCTTACACAGGGTCGAGTGCTAGGGTCTCATGCCCTCCCATCTACGATACCTTCCTAATCTATTATAAGGTGGGGCCCCCACTCTATTACATTTCAATTTTCATATAGTATTTATATAAAATATATGAAACCCGCCCTTTTGGGGTCCCAAAGCAGGCGTAACCTCCCTCGGTCGGAGGGTTCGAGGTAGTACGCACTGGCTCTGATACTACTAGTACTTTAAAGTGCTGCCCTGTTTATTGAATTTACTAAGATTTACTCAGTTTGGCATATATGTCTGCTGTTCCTAAATAGTTACCTTACTAATTTCAAGACAGGTTCATTGATGCTTAACTTCTCATAGAAACCTGTGGTTGTCATCCTACCTTGTTATAATCTTTACTTTTACTAGCAAAATAAAAAGACGACCCTCCGGGCGATGTAAAAATAATTTTTGAAAGATATTGCCTGAGGGTATGGGAGATGAAAATTTAATGTCATAGAGTGTGTACCATAAGTATGTAAAATCGTCAAATTTATTAAGGGAGTAAAAAGAAAGAAAGAAAGAAAGACAATTTGAAATGGAAACAGTTCCGATAACTTTAAATATTATATTAGAATAAAACAATCTATATATAAATATATAACACCGGGCATCTATTTATTGAAACAATGAGGATTGTCTAACGTTGCATGCTCACATTTTGAGTATATTTATTCTATGTTATGACGTTGGATTATGTGTTGGGTAATATGACGAAGGCAGTGACGTAATTTTTGTTACAGACAAAAAACCGGAAGCGAATCTCCATTATTAATAGATATCTGCTATTACCACTTTTTTTTCTTTTTTTAGATGAAAAAAATCCATCGTTAGCCCAAAAGTGTTTATCTATGTGGATATATTATAAACTGACATCACTTGTTGGTATTGCATATTCTAAGAAATTTACACATACACACACACACACACACACACACACACACACACACGAAGATCATTCAATAAAAGTTGTAAATATAAATATTTATAAATATTTGTTTAAATAAAACACTTGTTGGTATTGCATATTCTAAGAAATTCACACACACACACACACACACACACACACACACGAAGATCATTCAATAAAAGTAAAAGTAAAGTCGTCGGGGTGGCCTAAAGTCGGCATCGGCCAATCAGTCTATCCCCTTTTCACTAGCGCTAGACCAAGGAGATTGTTTTTGCATCTGAGGTGGAACACCACATCTACAATCAGCTCTTTACTTTATCGCATAGATCCCTGTGCTACTCATACGCTGAGTTGGCGAGGGCCGGTATCGAATTAGGAACCTTGTGGTTTCTAGACGAGCGCTCTACCGACTGAGCTAACCCGGCCTTAAATAAGGTGATTTTTTAAAAAAGCAAAATAGATTTCTTTTTCAGAATTTTTTTTCCATAAATGTAAATTCTTTGGAATTGGTTTATACCAAAAATTATTTTAATTTTGAAAAAAAAAAAAAAAAAAATTTGAACAGAGGTATATCATCAAATTTTTGCTGTCTGAAAAATACAAACTATGTGAAATTTACAGTCTGCGATACTAGCTGGTTAACCATTAAACCACGATGAGACGGCCAAGTATTTACCTTACCCGTTCGTCGCGGGTAGGATGTGACATAAGGTCGAAAGTATGGGGCATCCAGCAAGGATCCAACTTACTAGTCTGTAGTAATGGATCTGCGAGATTAGCTTGCTAGCCATTACACCACGATGGGAAAGTTATACACTCAACTATTCTCCCTTCAGCTATAGGTAAATAGTAGGACAGACTGTGCAACCAGTCTAGGAGAAGGAGAACTCTGAATTCAAACATTTTAATCTCCGCTTAAAAATAGATCTTGTGTCACATTCTGCTTGTGTGGAGAGGTTGGTAAATACATTCATCTGAAATGAGGGTGAGGTGAAATGCGTACAAAATGCATTTAAAAGCATTTCGTATACATAAAATATATATGTCAAAGATTCCTACCAACTCATTGTATTAAATTGACCTGATGCTGCTGTTACGATTTTTTGGCTAAACTTGCAAATCGGTCGGAAAATTAGGGTGACCCAGAAAAAACAGAACCCAGATTATTTATTTTCCCATTAAACTAACTCTAAACCCCCCTAACCCCACCCCCGTTAAAATTAACAGTTTCATTACAAAATTTGTGGGTTCTGTTTTTCTGGGTCACCCTGTATACAGGTGACCCAGAAAAAACAGAACCCAAATTATTTATTTATTTTCCCATTAAACTAACCTTTAACCCCAACCCCAAACCCAAACCCCTAGTTAAAATTAACAATTTTATTACAAAATTTGTGGGTTCTGTTTTTTCTAGGTCACCCTAATTTTCCGACCGATTTGCAAGTTTAGCTGATTTTTTTTTACCCAGGTTCATTTATGATTATAGTACTAAAACCCGTAACTCTTATTTCTATATGTTTGCATTACAGTCTATTCTAAATTATTCTAGACTTAATATTTGTAAGCAAAGTCTTGAAACAAAGGTGAATATTCTATAAGTTTTATATTAGAATCCGTTTTGTAACTAGCCAGATCAATGTTATCAAAATGGGTATTTTCGGTCAACCGAAAATACCCATTTTGATAACCACAAATTAGGGGTGCAACCTATCCGTGAGTATATACGGTATTTCTTTTTCTTTTTTTTTCCTTTTTTTTTTTTAGCTGGAAATAAAACATTTAAATCTATTTCAATCTTCAAGATTTCTCTTGCTATATCTTTTACATTGTTTATTAATAGTAATAGTTTTAGTTTTCTTGTGTATAATTTGATACCTTCATTTCATATCTTTACTTAGTGCAATTTGATTATCATACTTTTTTATTTTATTTTAAATATGTTTGTATGTTTACATTAATGTTTAGAAAGTGTCTGTCTTCTATAGATGGTCAAACGGACTGACTTAGAGATGCCAGATTCATATGCCTACTTAGACATAAAGGAAACGTGTAACATATTTTGATATATATATTTACCAACTCCTCCACACGAGCAGGATACGACACAAGGTCAATTTTTTAAGCGGAGTTGAACACGTTTGAATTCAGAGTTTTCCGTCTATACTGGTTACCTAGCCATGGTTAAAGAGCCCAGTCTGCCCTGCTATTTACCCATGACTGGAGGGAGAGTAGGATTCATACCTTTCCCAAGGGTATTAGCGATAAGTGAAATGCAATTATCACGTCCAGGATTTGAACTCGGGGCGACAAATCTTTTTCCCATGTCTTTAACTATTACAGCACGCGCTTCCCTGCATATTTTGATTTACTCATGGAATTTACAAAGGAATCATTCAACAATAACCAGCTGGAATTCAAGTCTTGATCTCTTACCTGGCATAGGTGGGTAGATGAACTAGTATAAAACAAATCTATTTTTTTTTTATTATTAGTAGTAATTTTTTTAAAATTAAAAAAAAACTTTTTAACATTCATTGGTATAAGTCGTCGGTAAATGTCGGTATAATGTTGGTATCGGCTAGACAGCGAGGGAGTCTATCCCCTTTTCACTAGCGCTAGACCAAGGAGGTTATTTTTTTAGCATCTGAGGCGGAGCGTCACACCTACAATCAGCTCCTCGCTTTACTGCACAGATCCCTGTGCTACTCATTCGCTGAGTTGGCGAGGGCTGGTATCGAACCAAGAACCTTGTGATTCCTAGCCGACAGAGCTAAACCGGCCCTTTGTTGGTATAATTTAGCTTAATTTCAGATTTTTCCTTGTAAATGAGCACTTTGAACTTTTTTGCTTGAAATTGATTAGGAAGACTGAATTCATTCAAATAGTAAATAAAATAGACATCTACTGGCGGCCACCCCCACAGTGGAGATACCCCCCACCCCCCGGAACTTGTTGGAGAGAATTAATCAGAAAGATCTTATTTGTACAGAAAGCAAATAAAATTGGTATATACAGGTTCGACTATCTAAATCAATCCAGAAAACTATCATGAGACACTGACAGTTACCAAAGGCCATTGATAGCATAGGTAAGGGACTGGCAGTCACCAAGCATTGTTGACACTGTGTCTATACTGTCCTAATTCAATCTTTTTTTTAATACAATTTTATTTCAAAGAAATAGGAGACAGTATTTATTTGTGTTTGTATATAACCAAATATGTTTTTAAAGTTTCTATTTTAATTTATTGCAATTAGTGCATTGATTTTTGCCTCTTGCTGTATAGAAATGGCTGACTTCTGATTTAGGTCGGAAAATTAAAACGGAAAGTTTTTTGGGGGTACCCAATATTTTTAATTACATATTGCTTAAAAAAAATAAACAACAAAAAACCCAAATTACTATACATTTAATTAACCATTGAAATTAATTATTGAATCTATTATTGAGACAGTTGTTTGTGTTAGTATTGCAATGTATAATTTCAATTAAACTTAGTTTAAAAAATATTTTTCAACATTAAATGTATAGTAATTTGTTTTTTTTTTGTTGTTTATTTTTTTTTTAAAAGCAATACATAATTAAAAACAACCTTAATCCACTAAAACCGTAACCCAATTCGTAAAATGTTAATTCATAGACTGTAGTTAAACTGTCATTGGGGACCACCAAAAAACTTTCCGTTTTAATTTTCTGACCTAAATTAGAAGTCAGCCAAATATGCACCCTTCAATGATACAAGAATTTTGATGTAGTAAAATGTAAAGTTGGCAGAGTGGCCTATTGTCAGTATCAACTGGATAGTGAAGGAGTCTATCCTGTTTTCTCATGCGCTAGACCAGGGAAATTGTTTTGGCATCTGAGGTGAAGCACCACACCTACTGTCAGCTCCCCAATTTACCGGACAGATCAAAGCTGTGTTACTCATGCACTGAGTTGGTGAGGGTCAATATTGAACCCAGAACCTTTTGATTATATTAGAAAGACTTACGAAACTAAGGACACATATAAAAAGATTATTAAAAATGTTTTAAGAGCCTGCATATACTTCTTTAAAGATATATGTAATTCAATAAAATCTTTTGAAAAAGGACTGAGGTCTGTTAAATATTAAAAGTAAGGTAATATTCATCATTTTGAATTTTTACTTTTCCTTGCTTCTAATATAACCAACAAAGCTTCCCATCATCCATTACACACACACACACAGACACTTATATATATATATATATATATATATATATATATATATATTTGTGTATTTACTCAACCCCTCCACTCAACCAGGATGCAACACAAGGTAATTTTTAAAGCGGAGTTTAACAGACTTGAATTAAAATTTTCTTTCTCCTAGACCAGCTCCTATTCAAGGTTAAAGAACTCAGTCTGCCCTTACTATTTACCCATAGCTTTAAGGGGGATAGTTGGATGAATACCTTTCCTAAGGGTATTAGTGCTATCTGAAATACAAACAGCCTTTGAACTCAGTTTACCGTTTTCATTTCCTATGACGATAACAATTGCACTGCATATATAAATGATGTTATATATATATATATATATATAACATGTTGAGGTCAGTCAGTATACTATTGGTTTGAACAACAGCAGCTGGCTAAGCACAACTCAACCAGTGCCCAAGACAGCTGGTATTTATGGAAGTCAAGAATAGTTCATTCATGTATTTGGGTGATTCCATTCCTTGAGTTCTGATTGGCTGCTTGGTTTCTATGATGTTATGGGGCTTCATAAATACCCTGTCATTTTGCAGTAGTATTGCAACAAGATTAGATTCGTATTCAGTTACAACTACTTGTTGCTTTGTCTTACCAATTCGATGGTAATTGGAACTTAGTATGATTATTCTACAAAAGACAGCAGCTATGACACAATGAAATGGGATATGCACCCACAATGTGAGGGTAGAATAACACCATCCCATTAGAAAATAATGCAGAGCCACATAAAAATTGTTTATCTATGTCAATAATTGCATAAATTTCATGTCTAGATTGTAAATTGATTGTAGGGATCAAATGTTGGGATTTCACCACAATCTACAGGATTCCTTTGTTTGCAGCAATGTATGGATTACCAGTTTAAAAACAAAATAGTCGTCTGAACTTGAACTTTGTAAAAAACCATGTCTTGACTTTCCATTTGAAAGCTGACATTGTCATATCATCATGGAAATTCCATTCTCTATTCAGTGTCTTGATGTGTCATCTAGTCAATAAATTCATGCTCCAGGGTGTAATGGTTATCTTCATTGGAAATGGACACGGTGACAGAGTTAAAATCCTGGACAAAGCTATTTGCATTGAAAGTAGCACTAATACACTTGGGAAAGGTATACATCTAACTATTCTCTCTCCAGTTATGCATGAATAATAGAACAGACTTGGCTCTTTATCTTTAGTATCGCAAATGGTCTAGGAGAAGGAAAACTCTGAATTCAAACCTGTAAAACTCGACTTAAAAATTGTCCTTGTGTCATATCCAGTTCATTATGGAGGGGTTAGTTATATACATAGTCCACTTAAAAAATATCTTTTCTGTCACATTCTGTTCATATTGATGGGTTAGTTAAATATATATTCCACTTAAAAAATGTCTTTGTGTCACATTCTGTTCATATGGAGGGGTTTGTTAAATACATAGTCCACTTAAAAAATGTCTTTGTGTCACATTCTGTTCATATGGAGGGGTTTGTTAAATACATAGTCCACTTAAAAAATATCTTTGTGTCACATTCTGTTCATATGGAGGGGTTTGTTAAATACATAGTCCACTTACAAAATGTCTTTGTGTCACATTCTGTTCATATGGAGGGGTTTGTTAAATACATAGTCCACTTACAAAATGTCTTTGTGTCACATTCTGTTCATATGGAGGGGTTTGTTAAATACATAGTCCACTTAAAAAATGTCTTTGTGTCACATTCTGTTCATATGGAGGGGTTTGTTAAATACATAGTCCACTTAAAAAATGTCTTTGTGTCACATTCTGTTCATATGGAGGGGTTTGTTAAATACATAGTCCACTTAAAAAATGTATTTGTGTCACATTCTGTTCATATGGAGGGGTTTGTTAAATACATAGTCCACTTAAAAATGTATTTGTGTCACATTGTGTTCATATGGAGGGGTTTGTTAAATACATAGTCCACTTACAAAATATCTTTGTGTCACATTCTGTTCATATGGAGGGGTTTGTTAAATACATAGTCCACTTAAAAAATGTCTTTGTGTCACATTGTGTTCATATGGAGGGTTTGGGTAATAAAGTCAATAAACCAGCCTCTCGGCTGGGGTGTTAGAATGCACCAACTGCACCTCTGCAGAAGGGTAAGATCCCTCCAATGGAGCCACCTGTTGGTTGTGGGTGGCGACCTGTGATGCATAAGGATACAGCCCATGTGGATGAGCAGTTCATGACTTGCAATACTCCACTTTGGCCCTATCTTGGGCTAGACGGGCGGTCGGAGAGGCCCCCTCCGATCAAACAGCTGGTCACATCAAGCCCTAGCACCTATATGATTTTCCCAACCTTATTGCCCTTATGGCAAGCCCCAGCCCCTTTTTATCATATGGGTGCTAGAAGGCGGTGGCTGAGGGTCTACATGTCCTGTGAATGACGTTAAACTCTATCTGATGGTTAGGTTCCAGTTTTTGTGGTCTGGGGAATGTGGAGCACCCCTTTATCACCATTGCTCCCTGGCCCACTCTGACCTGGAGTGGTAGTACCTGTTAGGGTCCCATCTATGGGTTAAATAGGAAAACATGAGTTGATAAACAAAATTGTATTATGCATTAAGAATGAATTTATTTCACAACTTTATCGGCATTAAATGACCCACTGAGGTTGATAAGCCATAAAACAAAACAAACCAAACCAAACTAAAGTCAATAAATTGAAATTTTAATTTATTGAATTAACAATTTGTTGATAGGATCATTTACATATGTTGGAAAGTTGTAAATATGACAAAGGATTACATAACTAGTCTACATTTTGACTTGGCATTCCCACGATGTAATACAAAACCAACAAAGTCTGGTGGTATCACAAGTCACTGCTGGGGCGCTCTGGGTTATTGGTAATGATTCTTTGGCTCCGAAACCATGCCTGACCCCAGAGTCATCAACTGATGAAGACTTTGTTGGTGGCACAGCTGTTGTTTTTTTGCAACAGTAGCAAGTGTATATACAATATATATATATATATATATTATATATAAAAATTATAATAATATATACTGTACATGCTGCTGCAAAGAACAACTGCTGTGCTGGCAACAGTCTTCTTCAGATTATGACCCAGAGGTCAGACATGGTTTCAGGGCCAAAGAATTATCACCACTAACCCAGATCGCCCCAGCTATATGTTAAGATAGCATAAGACTTTGTTGTTTTTCCGTCACATCGTGGGAATTCCAGATCAAAAGGAAAGTTTGTTGTCTAATCCTTTGTTATATTCATAACTTTCCAGCTAATACAAATTAGCCCATCAAGGAGGTATTATATATATATATATATATATATATATATATATATATATATGAGTAAAAAATTAAGTTAAGTCATTGGGGTGGCCTAATGTCAGTATTAGCCAGACAGCGAGGGAGTCTATCCCCTTTTCACTAGCGCTAGACCAAGGAGATTATTTTAGCGTCTGAGGTGGAGTGCCACACCTACCATCCGCTCCTCACTTTACTGCACAGATCCCTGTGCTACTCATATGCTGAGTTGGCGAGGGCGGGTATCGAATCAGGAACCTTGTGATTCCTCTAGCCAAACACTCTACCGACAGAGCTACACTGGCCCTTATATATATTGAAGTCAGTTAGTCTACTGTTGGTTTGAATAACAGCAACTAACTAAGTACAACTGAATCAGTGTCCAAGACAGTTGGTATTTATAGAAATCAAGAATGATCCATTCATGAATTTGGGTGATTTGGATGATTCCATTCAACCATTTGTTGCCATGTCTTCCCAATTCGAACAATTGGAACATTGATTATTCTTCATAATATATATATATATATATATATATATATATATATATATAATATTTAATTCCACATGTATAAATGAAAGAATGCTGCCACACACACACACACACACACACTATATATATATATATATATATATATATATATATAGCAATACCCATGGAAATTCTTTTTATTTTCTTTTTCTTATTTTGATACAAAAGAAAACTAACTTTATTAAAATGTCCTTTTAAACTACATACAGTTGTATTGTAATTTTTATGTAAATTAGTTTATAGATCATCCTTATTATTATTCATTACTTTTTTCTTTGCAAATAAATAAAATTGATTAGATTAGTTTTGATACAGTGTTTAACTTATTTTAGATTTGTTAATTATATATACTAGTACAAAATAAAAAACACACTCCGGGCGATGTAAAAATAGATTTTTGAAACATATTAGTGGGAGTAAAAAATTCAATGTCAGCAAGTTTGTACCCTAAGTAAGTAAAATCATCAAATTCATGATATTAAAATATAAAACAATTTGAAATGTTAACTTTAAATATGTATTAAAATAAAACAAGCTATATATAGATATATAATACCAGTCATGTATTTATTAAAACTTGTTTTAAAAAACAATGAGGACTGTCTAATGCTGCATGTTCAAATGTTGAGTGTATTTATTCTATGTTATGACTATTTTGGGTAATGGGTTGAATAGAAAAACATGAGTTGATAAACAAAATTGTATTATGCATTAAGAATGAATTTATTTCACAACTTTGTCAGCATTAAATGACCTACTGAGGTTGATATGCCGTAAAAACAAAACAAACCAAACCAAGGAGAATCTTTTAAACAGAATTTAACAAGTTTTCCTTCCACATCTAACCAAGCTTAATGATTTTTACTATGAAAATGCATTGGACAATGATTTTTACTATGAAAATGCATTGGACAATGATTTTTACTATGAAAATGCATTGGACAATGATTTTTACTATGAAAATGCATTGGACAATGATTTTTACTATAAAAATGCATTGGACAATGATTTTTACTATGAAAATGTATTGTGCAATGATTTTTACTATGAAGAATAGTCTGTTGTACTATTAACCCATAGCTGAAAGGTGAAGAGTTGGATGCATATTTTTTCAAGGGTATTAGTGCTATGTGAAATGCAAATAGTCTTGTCCAGGAATTGAACTTGGATCATGAATCCATTTCCTATGATGATATCCATTACACCATGCACTTCCATTTAGATCCGTTAATGAACAAGAACCAAATCATGCCATTAATTCTGGTTTGATACCGGTCCCCACCAACTAAGCACGTGAGTAGAATAGAATGGGTAATTTGATATGTGTAGTAAAGTGGGGGTGCTGATGGTAGGTGTGGATATGCAAAAACAATCTTCCTGGTCTAGGGCAAGCAAAAAGGTGATTGACACCCTCAATGTTTGGCTAATACTGCCAACTTTACTTACTATTATGATAATAATTTGTTTTTGTTTAAAAATATATTTTCAAAATAGGTTTTCAAAATAAGCATTCTTTATATCTATCTCTTACTCATTCCGCTGTCTTTATCAGTAGATCTCTCTTCTTTATTTCTCTATCTTCCTACCCTTTCTTTCTTTCTTTCCATTCCACTGATGCAGATGATATACATCTGATGTATAGCACTATCACTTTCGCTCTCTCTTTCTCTTCCCTTTTCCTTCTTCACTATAAAACTGGAATGGTCCATTATTTATCTGAGGTGATGACAGAACATAACATTTGAACATCTGCTAGGAAATTTTGCTTGTATTTCAATAGACATATACCAGAATCTACAATGTTTTTTTTTTTTTTTGTTATAATTTTGTTTTCTTGAAATTAGAGCCATAATAAAACTGTTCCTATAAGGAAAGATTATGGGTCTAGCCTGCAAAAAAATATAGGTGAGTGCTAAAAGACTTAGTAGTGACACTATCAATAACAATGTTATCTGTATCTGTGAAAATCCCATGGTTATTTTACAAGATATGAAATATGCTGATTAGTCATTGTGTGTGCTCTGAAAATAGGGTTCCTAGTGAGGATCAAAATAATGAAACCTGAAATATAATTTTCGCTATGTTCAGAAACAAAATATATATTTCGGACCATATGACCTTTAGGCACCCCTTTTTCTTTGCTGATTCATAAGTACATTTTTTTCATTGACACCGTCAACATCCGGTTGTTTGTTAACAGACGACTTTTAGAGGTTTTTTTAAAAAAAATTATAAAACTAACCCCTAACCCTAACCCACAACCGGAGGTTGATGGTGTAAATGAAAAAAATGTACTTATGAATCAGCAAAAGGGGTGCCTAAAGGTCATATGGTTCTATATATCTATATTATTTCATTCTATGACAATATTCTTTTATCTGGGCACCTCACGTGGTGTAATGGTTATCAAGCTAGATTTGCAGACCATTGTTAGTGAGTTCAATTCTCATTGGGTGTCTCATACTTCTGGCCTTGTGCCACATCTAAGTTAAGCTTTGTAAATAACTATATTCTTTTGTTTGTTTGTATTCTTAGTCTATATTCTTACATTCTTATTATGGAGGCGCGTGGTCTAATGGTTAGAGTCTTAAGAAATGGACTCATCAACGCGAGTTCAATTCCTGGACAAAGCTGTTGGCATATCACATGGAGTTAATACCCTTGGGAAAGGTATAAATCCAATTCTTCCTCCAGCTATGAGTAAATAGTAGGGCAGACTTGGACTCTTTAACCAGTGCTAGGTAACCAGTCTAGGAGAAGGAAAACTCTGGATTTAAACCTGTTAAACTCCGCTTTAGAAATTGGCCTTGTGTCACATCTTGCTCGTGCGGAAGGGGTTAGTAAATAAATATTTCTATTAGTTGGATGTGCATGGTATAATGGTTAGTCATAGGAAATGGACTCATCGACCTGAGTTCAAATCTTGGACGAAGCTATAGTTCACATAGCGCTAATACCCTTGGGAAATGTATGAATCTAACTACTCTCCCTCCAGCTATGGATAAAATAGTAGGGCAGACTGGGCTCTTTAACCTTGGTTAGGCAACCAGTCTAGGAGATGGAAAACTCTGAATTCAAACCTGTTAATCTCTGCTTAGTGTGGTCACTACTAGAATAGGCTCAGTCCTAATCAGTGATCACTATGAAAAAAAATTCTATATACTTTCTCTTCTCTCTCTCTCTATATATATCCCATTATATTCAATGTCTATGTCTATATATATATATATATATATATATATATATATATATATATATATATATATATTATATAATCTTGTTATATTCTGTGTCTACTTTCTTTTGTTTGTTTCTGTATTCTGTTTATTTTATCATTATAAATTAAAAATGATAATGATTGACAATACTTCACCTAAAAATAAAAATGTATAACAGATATAAAATTAATGTTTTTTCCATTACCACATTAACTCTAAAAATATTTTTCTTTTTTGTTTGCTTTTGTTTCCAGTATTTAATTTTAATTTTTGATATCTAAAAAAATTTTTTACATGTTTCTGGTGTAGTGAATTCTAGGGTTAAAGATCACTCACAATATATTGAATGATATTCTAAACAACTTTTATCACTTATCATTAACTGTCAACCTAAATTGAAGAGTCAGTGTTCAGCATTACACGTACGGAAATTTTCAGACAAAAATCTTTTTTTTTTAATTTAAGAAACTTTTTTTTTTTTTTTATTAAATTTTATTTATTTCCAATTAAATTGCATTTTTAGAGAGAAAAGATTTTCAAATTTTTAAAACATCTAAAATATCAATTGAAAATCAAATCTCTATTATTTTTGCTCAAAAACCAAGCCCTGGTGATATTTAATGTGTATATATATTTACTTTGTCGTTAATTGTTTTATTTTCGAAGTTACCTCCGGACATACATATGCACACAACTGCCATTTATATATGTATAGATTAACCATTTCTAGGCTGAATAAGATACTCCATGGGGCAGATCCATGGTCTCTCAAGATTATTTACTCTATGCCATAAAATTATTCCTTAATTATCCAATTTTAAGTTAGTCCCGCAGATCCATTACTACTGAATCGTGAGTTGAATCCTCGTGAGATGCCCCATTTAAAAAATTTTTTTGATTACCCTATTTTTTTCTTTCTTTCTTTAAAATTCACTTATGGATTTTAACAGCATTTCAAACCATCTAGGGTTATTTTATGCCTAGAAGTTAGGGTATTTTGTACATTGTATGATTATATTTACATTGTTTGTGTAGTTTCTTAGTTTTTTTTTTGCACACAATTGATATCAAGTATTCCTATATAATACAAATAATTTGCAAACAGATTTTACCTGTAGATGGGACACTAACAGATATTTCCACTCTGGATTAGAGTGGACATGGGATTAATGGCAATGAAGGGGTACTCTACAGATGCAATTTAGCATGATACCCATGATACCAATTTTTGGGGTGGGAGTTTTATCCCGCTGCAGTAGATATGATCAGCATATTTTAACGCATGTTGACAGGGCACTCAAAAATTTCTGGTTTGAGCAGAGATATCACAAAAAATTCATATAAAGGTCAACAAATTAAAAGATTTGACAATATTTGACATTCTGGTAAACTTACAAAAAAACAAAAACTTTATTAATTGTTTAGTATCAAGTTAGTATTTTAATACTTAGTGTAATTTGATATTTAAAACATGTTGATTTTTTTTTCAGTTTCAAGTGATATATATATATATATATATTAGTAGATGAACAGAAATTCTTACTGTGAGTTTTTCACACCAGCATTAGTTAGTAGTCTTTTACTAGAGTCTGAGGGACAGCAATTCAAGTCTCCTTAGGTCTCCAGGACTTTTGAGTATTCTAGCAGATTTTAGCAATGCTGGCTGTTATTTGGATTCTCGATTTTTCCCCTGATTTCCAATTCCTCCAGTCTTCTTTTCCAACCCTTGGGGACCTTTCCAAGGGCACCCACTACAATTTGTACTACCTTTACCCTCATGTTCCACATTTTCTTTCAGTTCTCTTGCAAAATCCAAGTATTTTTTTTTATCTCTTTCACTTTTACTCTGTACTCCACTGAGACAACTAAATTCACTAAATAAAAGTTTATTAGTTCTTCAACAGTAGGTCTGGTCTTCTGGACAGGATTATGTGATCCGTCTGTATCTCAAAGTCTCAGAAAATTTATGTCTCATTCTCCAGGGCAGATTCTGGTTGGTACATATACCATTTTGTAACATGGTCAAAATCTAATTTCTTTTACAGTTCCCAGTGGACCATCTTTCTCACCCAGTAGTGCTTAGTTTGTATTCACTTATTATATGACTAGCAGTGGTTACCCGGCTTCACCTGGGTAAAGGAGGATTTTTTAAAGTTAGTCCCACAGATCCATTACTACTGAATCATGAGTTGAATCCTCGTGGGATGCCGCATTTAAATCCCTATGTAAAAAAAAAAAAAAAAAAAAAAAAAATAGACCTTACATTGATCCAGCTACTCTGAAAAGAAATGTTAATGTTTACTATCTAAAATATTGAATGTAAAAAAACAAATCCATGCTGTCATCATTTAAATTTTATTTTTTAATTATCTTCATGAATATAAATCAAATCTCTATTATTATGCTCAAAAAACAAGCCCTGGTGATATTTAATGTGTATGTATATTTATTTTGTCGTTAATTGTTTTATTTTCAAAGTTACCTCCGGACAAACATATGCACACAACTGCCCTTTATATATGTATAGATTAACCATTTCTAGGCTGAACAAGATACTCCAGGGGCAGATCCATGGTCTCTCAAGATTATTTACTCTATGCCATAAAATTATTCCTTAATTATCCAATTTTAAGTTAGTCCCGCAGATCCATTACTACTGAATCATGAGTTGAATCCTCATGGGATGCCCCATTTTAATCCCTATGTAAAAAAAAAAAAAAAAAAAAAAAAAAAAAAAATAGACCTTGCATTGATCCTGCTACTCTGAAAAGAAAAATAGAACGTGAAAAAAAAGCATATCTCTTTTTTTTTTAATTAAAAAAAATAACCCAAAATTTTCTCATTTGCTGCAGTGTGAAATATGAAAGTGTTGCATAGTTCTAGGTCAATCCCTTCATGTTCAGGCCAAGAACACGTTTAGCATTTCCCTTCATGTTCAGGCCAAGAACACGTTTAGCATTTCCCTCCTCATAAAAAGGAAAACTTTTGGGTGTAACAACTAAAAGTAAAAATAGAATGATTGTTGTCAGTGCAGCGTACAAGTGTATTGAAGTTTTTTGCTCAGTCAGTAGAGCATTTGGCTAGAAACCACAAGGTTCCTAGTTCAATACCGGCCCTTGCCAACTCAGTGTATGAATATCACAGGGATCTGTGTGTACTAAAGTAAGGAGCTGATGGTAGGTGTGGCACTCCACCTCAGATGCCAAAAGCAATCTCCTTTTCACACTAGTGAAAATTTGATAGACTCCCTTGCTGATTGGCTAATACCAACATTAGGCCGCCCCGACAACTTTACTTTTAACACCAGTGCCTATTTTTTCTTAAACATTTTGTATGGCAACTAGTCTAGGAGAAGGAAAACTAAAACCTATAAAACTCTGCTTATAAATTGACCTTGTGTCATATCCTGCTCATGTGGAGGGGGTGGGTACATATTATGGAAAATATGAAGGCAAGTTTACAGTTTAACTTAATAAATGGACATAGACAAAATATAGTTATTTACTAAACTTAGCTTAAATGTGGCATAAGACCAGAAGTATGGGGCACCAGTGAGAATTGAATTCACTAACAATAGTCTGCAAATCCGGCTTGCTAATCATTGCATGTGCCCACATAGACAAAATATAAGATGTAAAATTATGTAAAATAATAAGCATAATATACAACATAAACTAATTGAAATGAATTAAAATTGAAACATTTTGCAACAAAACTATTTTTAATGACAACTATTAACTTTTAATAATAGGGTATTATTTCCCAGCTATCAGTTAAATAGTACCACTACTGTTCTTCTATAAAGATGGATTTGGTATTGAATAGCCCACAAAGGTTGATATGCCATTAAAACAAAGAAACCAAACAATTTTGTCTTATCTGAAAAACAGTTTTTAATAAATAACAAGAGATACAGAATTGATAGATATGTTTTCACAAAAATAGAAAAAAAAAGACTAGTATATCCTTATTTTTGTGACAGTGAAGACTCCATACAACAAGGATGTCCCATCTTCGTGTAATGGTTAGTAAGTTAAACTTGCAGACCTATAACTAATGAATAGTGAGTTCGATCCTCACTGGATATCTCATATTTTTGACTTTGCATCATATTCTACATGTTGTGAATGGGTTGGGTAAATGCCTTTAGGAAGGTTAATGGTTATACTCATAGGAAATAGGTAATAAATTGGAAAGGAATTTGGAATTATTTGGTTTTGGATAGGAAACTGACTGGAATTGGAAATTATTTGTCTTAGGAAAGGAATTGGAAATTATTTAGATGTAGGAAATGTCTTGGAAATTATTTGGATGTAGAAAATGTCAAGGAAATTATTTGGATGTAGAAAATGTCAAGGAAATTATTATTCTGTGGAAAGGAATTGGAAATTATTTGGATGTAGGAAATGTCTTGGAAATTATTATCTGTGGAAATGTCTTGGAAATTATTTGGATGTAGGAAATGTCTTGGAAATTATTTGGATGTAGGAAATGTCTTGGAAATTATTATTCTGTGGAAAGGAATTGGAAATTATTTGGATGTAGGAAATGTCTTGGAAATTATTATTCTGTGGAAATGTCTTGGAAATTATTTGGATGTAGGAAATGTCTTGGAAATTATTTGGATGTAGGAATTGAAATGAAAATTATCTGCTTATAAAAATGAACTGGAAATTATTTTGTTTTCTAAAGGAAAACTGACTGGAATTGGTGATTATTTCGATGTAGGAAATGATTTGGGATTTTTTTGGCTGTGGAAAGAAATTGGAAATTATTTGATTCTAGGAAATGGAAACTGACTGGAATTGGAAATTATTTCTCTTGGGAATTGGTAATTATTTATGCATTGTTTATGTAATCCATGATATAAAAAAATGTATTTAATATTATGAACTTCAAAACTTAATTCACTGTAATATCTATTAATATAACAATTTCCAGTAGGAGAAAGAAAAGGAATAATAATCATGGATGTATTATACTATCTAGTAAATTTGGATAGAGTTAAGAAAATTTTTAGCTTATCAATTTTTCTAATGACATAAATGCTACTTTGCCATTTAGCTGTAATCATATTCTGCACTAATAAGCTAAAAGGAAAGAAAGAAAATTGATGATTACGTTCAAAATTTTGCAATTATTTATTATACATTTGAGTAATCTGTATGTTGTGTATTGAAAATCAGGAAGAAGGGGCTTTTTGGGAATTAAGATAAGCATTACTGATAGAATAAGACTATTATATGTATAATGTACATGCATTGATGATTATGTTCCTATGTAAATACATTGAAAATCAGGAAGACTGAATTATCAGTGGTCAGGAATTAATGCAAGCATTACTAATAAAATAGGGTTATGAATAGAAGCGGCTACCTGACGCTGCCTGGGTAGAGGGGAGGGGGTAAAAAAGGTAGTCTCATAGATCTATTATTGTTGATTTGTGAGTTCAATCCTCACAGGATGCCCCATTAAAATCCCTATGTAAAAAAGACGTTGCATTGATCTAGACAATTTGAAAAGAAAAATTAATGTCTCCTATTTAAAATACTAAATAACAAAACTTCCATGCCATTATCATTTAAATTTTATTTTTCTAATTATCTTCACAAATATAAATCAAATCCTCATTATTTTTGTTGAAAAACCAAGCCCTGATGATATTTAATGTGTATATATATTTACTTTGTCGTTAATAGTTTTATTTTTGAAGTTTCTTCTGGACATACACATACACACAACTGTCCTTTATATATGTATAGATAGATAGATGTAAATGCATTATTGATGATTTTACTATAGAAATACCCTGAAAATCAGTAAGAGAAGGATTATCTGTGGTCTGGAATTAATGCAAACATTACTGATAGAATAGGGTTATTGTATGCATGTATAATTGATATATATTGTTTGAAAATGATGGTATGATATTTATATATTTACCAACCCTTTCAATGAGCAAAATTCGACACAAGGTCAATTTCTTAAACAGAATTTAACATGTTTGAATTCAGAGTTTTCCTTTTCCTAGACTGGTTGCCTAACCAAGGTTAAAGACCTTTGTCTGCCCTACTATTTACCTATAACTGGAGGGAGAGTAGTTTGATTTTATATTTAAATGTGTAAATAAAAATGACCATAATATATCGCTTGTCGCTTTAACTTGTCAGTTATGGGAGATAATGGTTTTACAAAGCTTAGTTTGGCACATGGCCATTTATTTATGGGCACTAATGCATATATAGCAATAGCATAATCTTTACAGATCACTGCCGTCCATCATAATCCTATAACCCTACCACCAGAACCTTTCCTCTCATGAAGCCTTAAATGACTCCTCAAACCCACTGCAGATCCACAAAGTTTGATGCAAATATGACATAGGAAGGACGTCCTTCCTGTTGTATCAGATGGTAAAATGTTATGCTTATGCACTACCATATGTCCTTAAGACCAGAAATTGACTTACAGACTTTGTTACAGATTGCACAAGACACATTGTTTGTTCCTGGAGTTTGCATGAATTGTCCCTGATGAGATTTCCTATGATTGACATATCCAGTAGTAGAAAGCAGAATTCGACCATATGTCTAATGCATATATACACACATACAAAGACACTTGTAAAGAATTCATCCTTGTCACATCCTTTTCTGGAATTGCAAATTATTTGGATTTTGGAAAGGAATTTAAAATTATTTCGTTTTGGAAATGGAAACTGACTGGAATTAGAAATTATTTGGTTGTGGAAAGGAATTGGAAATTATTTTACTGTTTATGAGTGATACTGTATACACACACACACACACACACACACACACTTTAAGGAATTCTTTCTTGTCACATCCTTTTCTGTATAAATATGAGTGAACTTTTTTGTTTGTAAAATATATTTTTCTGATTTTATACTGTTAAGCAAAATAATGGCACTATATTTAAATGTAAATGATGAATATATTAATTCTATGTTAAAATCAACTTTTTTTCTTTAAAAAAAAAAAGCTGAATATTTTCCAGCGAGAAATGTTGCTTAAAATCTTCTGAATATTCTCTCATTTTTTTTTTTATGGAGACAGCAGTTATGTTGAACTAATTTACTTTTAAAATCTAAAACAGTATTAGTGTTATTGTATATGCATTGTTTTTGTTATTATTATTATTTTTATTATTATTATTATTTATTGTCACTAAAAACTTAGCGACTACCAGTATAATTTAGTCAAGCTAAGTCACAAGTGGGAACTTCCTGTAGGGAATTGTGTAAAATATTGTCAACATTTCCTTCCATTGCTGTTGGTACCTTTTTGTGCTTTTAAATATGACTTCTTTTGAGATGTGAAATAATAAAACTGAATCTAGTATTTATAGTAGTCTGGCTCTGTTCATTTCTATCTTATAGGATTCATGTGCATATACATGTCATAAAAATATTCATGTAGCCTGAAAGTTTCCATTCTTTTATTAAATAATTGTATATTTTTATGAATAAGAAACAAACAAACAAAAAAAATTATAGTGTGTAGAAAAAAAAAGTTACAATTGAAAATAATAAAAATGATGCATTGTTACATCTGTTACCCTTTAAGCTGAAGATTGCAGACAGGTTTGAGAAACATTGGCAAAGATTTTAGAGATGTATATCAAAAGGCAAACTGAAAGAGGAAATGGATTTTAGTTTTATTGTAGAAGACATTTAGGCAAAAGGGAAAAAAGCCCTAGTTAGTTTAAAAGAAAATGGTATCTGATACTTCATGGTGCATACAGACACCACTGGGCATAAACCTTGATCATATCTATGTCTGTACATACTCACATGTTCCTGTATATATGTATACCTATACACATGTGCTCACTCTCTCTCTCTCTCTCTCTGTATATCTGTATGTGTATATATATATATATATATATATATATGTTGGTCCCTGTCAAGTTTGACAATGGGTGTAACAATCTTTTACAGTTATTACTGCCGGGGCTCTAGATGTGGGAGAGTGGTTTGTACAAATGCTTACTACCTCACTGTCTTCTCCATCAACCATTGTTGCATGCTTTGGAGACAAAAAAAATTGTCGAGAGAGAGAGAGAGAGAGAGAGAGAGAGACACACACACACGCATGCACGCACGCACACACAGACACACACACATGTTTCATCTGAAGATTTTTTTTCTTCCAAGTACATGAAACTTATAGTCATGAGACTGGTATGAGGAGGTGAGAAAACAATTTATCTATTTTAGGTTTTATGCTGCTCAACTGGCCAGTATTTGAGCACTTTTCTGACTTAAGAAAAAACCTTTTTATGATGAGTTGTTCATTTCAATATATATATATATATATATATGTGAAAATGGAAAAGGAATTGAATCAGACAATATGAGGAAAAATGAGTAAAGAAAAAAATGTAGATGGATAAAAGGAATTTAATCGATATCACATTAATTGATATCACTTATACATGTGTTTCGGTCAGTTTATGTGTGTGAAAATATTTCGCACAGATAGAAGAATCGACCTTCATTCAAAATAAATGTTCACTCTGATGAAGGTCTAATCTTCTATGTATGCAAAATATTTTCACACACATAAACTGACCTAAACACACATGTAAGTGATATCGATTAATGTGATATCGATTAGATTCATTTTATCCATCTACATTTCTTTTCTTTACTCATTTTTCCTCATATATATATATATATATATATATATATATTATAAAATAATAAAATTCGAAGGCAATACAACGTGTAAAAAATAAAGACAAAAAGATGTTTTATATGTCTAATCGATTTCAAAGCAAAGCTTTATCATCAGAGTTTAATTTCAGAAATTAAACTCTGATGATAAAGCTTTGCTTTGAAATCGATTAGACATATAAAACATCTTTTTGTCTTTATTTTTTATGCATTGTATTGCCTTCGATTTTATTATTTTATAACATACTTAACAATGCTTCAAGCAAATTACCAATTACTTATATATATATATATATATATATATATATATATATATATTAGAATAGCATAGACATAATCAACAGTGCTTGGTAACTTGCATAGGGAAGAAACTGACAGTCACCAAGCTCCATTAGCTCTGTATCTGTTCTATTCTAACTTAGAACTATATACACTCTATCACTGATATTGAGCACTTTATTCATGAGTATAGTAAAGATATATAGTTTGCTATATACGGAGGTGCATGGCGTAATGGTTTGTCATAGAAAATGGACTCATCAGCCTTAGTTCAAATCCTAGACAAAGTTGTTTGCATTTCACATAGTGCTAATACCTTGGGAAAGGTATGAATCCATATATTATCCCTCCAGCTATGGGTAAAATAGTAGGGTAGACTGGGCTCTTTAACCTTGGATAGGTAACCAGTCTAGGAGAAGGAAAACTCTGAATTCAAAAATCCTGAGGTCAGTCGTTGATTGGGTTTGTGGCATTCCTTGTGCACCAATTCTTTCCTATTGACTGAGCCAAAAAATGTGGATGGTCCAACTCAAGCCTTCACCACTATAAACAAACCACTGTGTGATTTGTTCATTGGATAAACCCTCATGCATCAAAATCGACGAATGAATCCATTTATATATATATATATATATATAAAATGTTTTTACATACAGATAAAAATATGGAAGACTGAAATGATAATGCAAAACCAGGTTGTTGAAAAATTAACAAAGTTTTATTTAACACATGGTAGAAAATGCTTCTACCCTAAAAGTGACTTAACTAGCCAAACCATTTTTACGCATGTGGTCACTTGTTTAACCGCACTGACGCACGTCCGTAGTGTCTGCTCGCAACCAAACCCCATCCGAAAGTAACATGGCGGAAAGCACATTTCTGGGTTTCCCATCAGTCCCCTACTGATCAAAGGGGAGCCACTATTTTTATTAGGTCTTCCTAACATATATATATATATATATATATATTATGCCATTTCTGGTGAAATAGTGAGGTAAAAACTTTGACATGGAGTGAGGTTGAGATTTAAATACATAGTACAAGTTTTTAACCTCATCAAAATAACATTATGAAGAATTTGATAAGGCAACTGATGGTAATCCCTGAATCAGGACTTTACAAATTGTCTTGAAAAATGAAAGGGATGGTGTGTTAAGTGCTAACTGATGTGCCATTGTCCTAGGTAGGCTACTTGTTAATTTTAAATTGATGAATAATTACTAGACAGACCTTGAATAACAAGACATAGAAATTGTATTCATTAACAACATATTAACATACAAATTAGATAAGAAAGAGAATGGAAGAAGATAGATATCTTTGTCCATTTTTTTTTCTCTACTTACAAGTGGACCATAGTAAATTAGTATTCTAAGATGATATTGCTAAGTTGTTCTTAGTCTCTTAGTTTCATTGTAATTATCAAAATTACCAGCACTATTATTTCTTGATTATACTTTTTAATCTCTGAATGATTCTATCAATATACAGAAGACTTGGAATTTTTGTTTTATTCTTTTATTTATTTGGTGGAAATTTCAAATATAAATCAGCTTAGAATATTAATATTTCTCTCCCTTGTGGTGTAATGCTTTTTTTTGTCATCAGAAATGGGCATGGCAACCCAAGTTCAAATCCTGGACAATTGCTGTATGCATTTCACATAGCACTAATACCATTGGGAAAGGTATGAATCTAACTATTCTCTTTTTAGCTATGGGAAGCAAAAGGTATGAATCTAACTATTCTCTTTTTAGCTATGGGAAGCAAAAGGTATGAATCTAACTATTCTCTTTTTAGCTATGGGAGCAAAAGGTATCTAACTATTCTCTTTTTTAGCTATGGGAAGCAAAAGGTATGAATCTAACTATTCTCTTTTTTAGCTATGGGAAGCAAAAGGTATGAATCTAACTATTCTCTTTTTAGCTATGGGAAGCAAAAGGTATGAATCTAACTATTCTCTTTTTAGCTATGGGAAGCAAAAGGTATGAATCTAACTATTCTCTTTTTAGCTATGGGAAGCAAAAGGTATGAATCTAACTATTCTCTTTTTAGCTATGGGAAGCAAAAGGTATGAATCTAACTATTCTCTTTTAGCTATGGGAAGCAAAAGGTATGAATCTAACTATTCTCTTTTTAGCTATAGGCTTTTTTAGCTATGGGAAGCAAAAGGTATGAATCTAACTATTCTCTTTTTTATTATAGCTATGGGAAGCAAAAGGTATGAATCTAACTATTCTCTTTTTAGCTATGGGAAGCATTCTCTTTTTAGCTATGGGAAGCAAAAGGTATGAATCTAACTATTCTCTTTTTAGCTATGGGAAGCAAAAGGTATGAATCTAACTATTCAGCTATGGGAAGCAAAATAGTTGGGTGTATATCTTTCTCAAAGGTATTATCATTATGTGAAATGCAAACAGCTTTGTCAAAAATTTGAACTTGGGTTGCCTGTCTGTTTCTTACGAAATCAATAAGAGTATTAAAAGAATTGTTTAGGACTTTTCCTCTTTGATGTCCGCCCTGTCGGTGGGGCATTAGAATACACCAACTGCACCTCTGCAGAGGGGTAAGACTCCCCCCCAAATGAGGCCACTGTGGGTGGTGCCCCGTGATGCTTAAGGACGGATTCTTTGTGGATAAGCAGTCCATGACCTGCAGCACTCCACTTAGACCCTTACTTAGGCTAGATGCGCGGTCGGAGAGGCCCCCTCTGATCAATTGGCTGGTCATGTCAAGCCCTAGCACCTATATGATTGCCCCAACCCTATTGGCAAGCCCCAAACCCTTTTTATCATATGGGTGCTAGAAGGCGGTGACTGAGGGTCTACATATCCTGGGAATGATGTTAAACTCTATCTGATGGTGAGGTTCCAGTTCTGGAGGTCTGGGGAATGTGGAGCACCCCTTCATCACCATTGCTCTCTGGTCCACTCTGACCCGGAGTGGTAGTACCTGTTAGGGTCCCATATATAGGTTAATTATAAATATATGTTTATAAAAAAATGAGTATCCATTAAGACTGAATTCATTTCAAAACTTTGCCGGCGTTAAATGAGCCACTGAGGTTGATATGCTGTAAAACAAAACAAACAAAAAAATAAATCCTCTTTGATGTTATGAACAGTCCATTCAAAATTAAACCTGATTTTTGCTGATAATATTTTGTCCCCATACAAATTAGGCTAAAGCAATAAAGGAAAGTTGTTTTTTTTTTGTCTTTATTTTTATTGGATCTGTTCATAAATAGATGACATCCTGATAAAGTGGAGGTGATACCTGTCTTAATTATGTGTGTTACCTGTAAGAATTCATTTGATGATTAATAATCGGAAGTGAATCATGAGGGAAAAGAGTAGTATTAACATTTAGTCTTTATTATTAAGAATACCTATAATTATATATATAAAAAAAATTAATAAAGAACTCATCATTTTTCCTGTCCTTTTGGTGTAGCTGGGAATATGCTGAGTGTATCACCTACAAATGGAAAAGACACCCCCCACCCACCTCACAAAATAAGGTGTCCTGGGTATGATATACTAAACTGCATCTGACAGGGAAGCTCCTTAGCATTATTTGGATTATTCAAACTGTTGTCCTCATCATTATTGTTATCTGTACGTTTCAGCCAATGTGCCCTCTGGCCTTCTTCAGGAATTTATTGTTGGATTCAGGAACCTTCTTGAACTTGGGAACCTTCTCAAATTCAGGAAACTTCTTTTCCAAACTTAATTATCAAGCCTCATCTATTAATAATGGAGATTGTCTGTATTTCTCTCTGTAACAAAAACTACGTCATAGCTCTACGTTACAGATTATGTCACAATATTCTTATGCTATATACACCCAAAATTTGAGTTAGCAATTTTAAAAATTGTTTTTACTCTCGTCCCTTTTTTTTTTTTTTTTTTTACAGTAGCAAGAAGTTAACTAAAAAGTTTACAAATAAATAAATACCTACGATTTTGTGTAAAATTGATGTGGAAAATATTCAAAATAATTGTTTGATTATTACATGCACGCAGCATTTTATTTGAGAGGGATGGGGCTCAGTTTTCATTTCAAATGTTTTATTTCCTTTAATAAATATGAGGATTTGTCTTACTTATGATACAAACCCTCTGACATTGAATTTTTAACTCCCTCCCTCTTAGGCAATGTCTTTCAAAAATTAATTTTTACGACGCCCGGAGGGTGTTTTCCGTTGCTAGTCTCAAAAATTCAAAAATAGTGAACCTCCTGTTCTGGAGGTCTGTGGCGTGTGGAGTATCCCTTAATTGCCATCATGTTAGGAAAACCTAATGAAAATAGAGTTGGTCCCCTTGATCAGTAGGGGACTGATGGGAACCCGGAAGTGGGGTTTCTGCCATGTTACTTTTGGATTGGGTTTGGTTATGAGTGGATGCACTTGCAAAACACAGTTGAGCTAGTCAAGTCACCTTTAGGGTAGAAGCATTCTCTACCCTGTGTTAAATAAAACCTTGCAACCTGGTCTTGCATTATCATTCAGTCTTACATGTGAGCTAGTTAAGTCACTTTTAGGGTAGAAGCATTCTCTGTTAAATAAAACTTGTTAATTTTCAAACAACCTGGTCTTATATTATCATTTCAGTCTTCCAACACATGTGAGCTAGTTAAGTCACTTTTAGGGTAGAAGCATTCTCTACCCTGTGTTAAATAAACCTTGTTAATTTTCCAACAACCTGGTCTTGCATTATCATTCAGTCTTCCAACACATGTGAGCTAGTTAAGTCACTTTTAGGGTGGAAACATTCTCTACCCTGTGTTAAATAAAACCTTGTTAATTTTCAAACAACCTGGTCTTGTATTATCATTTCAGTCTTCCAACACATGTGAGCTAGTTAAGTCACTTTTAGGGTAGAAGCATTCTCTACCCTGTGTTAAATAAAACCTTGTTAATTTTCAAACAACCTGGTCTTGCATTATCATTTCAGTCTTCCAACACAGTTGAACTAGTTAAGTCACTTTTAGGGTAGAAGCATTCTCTACCCTGTGTTAAATAAAACCTTGTTAATTTTCCAACAACCTGGTCTTGCATTATCATTTCAGTCTTCCAACACATGTGAGCTAGTTAAGTCACTTTTAGGGTAGAAGCATTCTTACCCTGTGTTAAATAAAACCTTGTTAATTTTCCAACAACCTGGTCTTGCATTATCATTCAGTCTTCCAACACCTAGTTAAGTCACTTTTAGGGTGGAAACATTCTCTACCCTGTGTTAAATAAAACCTTGTTAATTTTCAAACAACCTGGTCTTGTATTATCATTTCAGTCTTCCAACACATGTGAGCTAGTTAAGTCACTTTTAGGGTAGAAGCATTCTCTACCCTGTGTTAAATAAAACCTTGTTAATTTTCAAACAACCTGGTCTTGCATTATCATTTCAGTCTTCCAACACAGTTGAACTAGTTAAGTCACTTTAGGGTAGAAGCATTCTCTACCCTGTGTTAAATAAAACCTTGTTAATTTTCCAACAACCTGGTCTTGCATTATCATTTCAGTCTTCCAACACATGTGAGCTAGTTAAGTCACTTTTAGGGTAGAAGCATTCTCTACCCTGTGTTAAATAAAACCTTGTTAATTTTCCAACAACCTGGTCTTGCATATTCTTCCATATGTTTTTACATACAGATACAATGTGGAAGACTGAATGATAATGCAAGACCAGGTTGTTTGAAAATTAACAAGGTTTTATTTAACACATCATTTCCAGGTCCACTCTTGTCTTTAGTGGTAGTATTTGTTAGGGTCCCATGTATGGGTCAAATATATCAAAAAAATTAGTATTGGATAAGAATATGTGAATATGCATTTTATTAATTATTTAAGAAATAGTTTCTTTTCTTTTTACTATTTGTAAAATATATATCATTGGCTAAATTATCAGTATTTTAGATATTTTCATGTTGAAAGATATTCTCATTTCTTTTTATATTTATATTATATTTTCAACTTAAAATTTCTAAAGTCTTTAAAAAATTTTTTTTTTTTTAAATATCTATTCAATGGTTATTGATAAATTATTATAGGCCATACTTATTTTATATCTCTCCCCCACAACCTTACCTGTGTTGTGTATATATATATATATATATATATATGTGTGTGTGTGTAAAGTTTTTAAATGCCATCCTTGGCCAGTTGAAAAGGGCTTAAAGAAAGTCCTGTGTTATGGAATCCTTTGGTAAGCGTATAAGTTCTATCCCGTGTCTTGGTAAAGGTCCAGTGATTTAATCCTATGTCCGTCATCCATGAGTGTTACAGTCGATTAAGTATTGTATCAGCCTCAGAGTGCTGCCAGTGATTGGCTAAGAGATAGATCACATGATTCTCACCTAGTCTATAAGTATGGGCGGAGATCTATCACACACCTTTTATATAAAATTCTCAACAATATGTGTGCACACACCAATTCACACATGTAGGAATGTGTTTTGTTGTCTTTTTTTAATGCTCATATGTTTTTTATTTTTTGGATTTTACTCATATTTTTTTTAATCATCATATTTTTGTCGTAATGAGAAAACAAATGACTATTATTAGATAGAATTAATGTTTGGACTAAGGATTATTATTATTGCCGAAACCATATATGTATTTAACAACACCTCTGCACAAACAAGATGTGACACAAGGTTAATTTCTGGCTGAACTTGCACAAAGGTGTCAAAATTAGGGTGACTCAGAAAAAACAGAACCTAAATTATTTATTTATTTTCCCATTAAACTAACCTTAAACCCCAACAGCAACCCTAACCATAACCCCTAAGCCTAACTCTAACCCCTAACCCTAACCCTAACCCCCCCTAGTTAAAAAATTAAATTTTATTATAAAATTTGTGGGTTCTGTTTTTTCTGGGTCACTGGTATACAGGGTGACCCAGCAAAAAACAGAACTTAAATTATTTATTCATAATCCTAACCCTAAACCATAAACTCCATAGTTAAAATTAACAGTTTTATTACAAAATTTGAGGGTTCTGTTTTTTCTGGGTCACCCTAATTTTGACACCTTTGTGCAAGTTCAGCCAAATTTCTTAAGTGGAGTTTAACAGGTTTGAATTCAGAGTTTTCCTTCTCTTAGACTGGTTACCTGGCCAAGGTTACAGAGCCCAGTCCACCCTACTACCTTTCCCAAGTGTATTAGCACTATGTGAAATGTAAACGGCCTCGTCCAGGATTTGAACTCGGGTTGATGAGTCCATTTCCTACGATTCTAACCATTATACCACACACTTCCAGAAGTTGAAACCATATAAATGTTTGCAAACAAATGATCATTATTAAATAGAAAGTTACTTGAAGCCATATAAGTAAACTCATCGAGGTGGCCTAAAGTTGGTATCAACCAATCAGCACATATATAGTAAAGTAAAGTACAGTCGTCGGGATGGCCTAAAGTCGGTATCAGCCAATCAGCGAGGGAGTGTATCCCCTTTTCACTAGTGCTAGACCAAGATTATTTTAGTGTCTGAGATGGAGCACCACACCTACCATCAGCTCTTACTTTACCACACATATCCCCATGCTACTCATATACTGATTTGGTGAGGACCGGTATCGAACTAGGAACCTTGTGGTTTCTAGCTGAATGCTCTACCGACTGAGCTAACCTAGATAAATCATTTGTATTTGATAGGAATACTTGATATCACATAACTGTATGCAAAAACCAAAAAAAAACAACTAACAATCAACTACACAAAAAATGTAAATATATAATGTGTGTTATTCTCTAACATATTCTCTCTACACATAGAATAACCCTATATGGGTTGGCATGCCATTAAGATCAATATATATTCTTTTCATGAACAAGTAAATGTTTGATAATATGTATTTTGTGTATATCTGTTCATGATATATATATATATACATGTGTACACTAGATAAAAATGTTTGCATTGACCTAGCCCCTTTACCACAGGCAAGATATGACACAATGTCATTTTTTAAGCAAACTACTGCTGGTTTGAATCAAAATATTTCCTTCTTCTAGATTGGTTGTTGTACCTAGGATAAAGAGCCCAGTCTGCTCTACTATTTACCCCTAGCTGTGGAATGAGAACAGCTAGATTAGGGCACTATTGAAAAGTGAAATGTAAACAACCTTGTCCAAGATTTGAACTTAGCTTGCTGAATTCATTTCCTACAATGGTCACCAATATGCCACGTGCCTCTTTATATTTTATTTTGATTTAGTTTTAATCTCTCTCTCTCACCCACACCCACATGTGTATGTGGAGGGGTCAGGTTTCATCAGTGCATTTGTGAATGTATGTGCCCCACTTTCTCTCTATTTGGTGCATATATATATATATATATATATATATGAGAGAGAGAGAGTAGGTAGGAGAAAGTAGGGGGTAGGAATATTGCTACACCAATCTTCTTTGTAGGGAGGGCTTTTTTGCATGCCTTTAAAATTGGTATTCATATATCGGTTTTTATTTGAGGTTGAACTTTGACCACTGATATCAGTAGAGAATGTACAGCTGGCTAATGACACCAGACAGTCTCCTAATATATATATATATATATATATATATATATATATATATATATAATGACATATTTTTACCATTTACATGTACTTATCTCACATACGTGTGAGTTTTTTTGTTTCTTTTTGTAAATTCAAATATGCAAATAACAACTTTGAGTTTATGAAAGATACTAGAATAGTACCAATCAAAAATGTTTGGACTGCTTACTGACACTCTTGCCTAGTATCAGAGTATTTATGCACCCTGGATAGAATTAAAGCATTATTCTCCAACTTTCTTCTTAGGGTTAGAGTGTAGTATCTGTACACTACTTAATGGGTGTTTATATATATATATATATATATATATAATCAATAGTAATGGTATTATGGATGATTTGGACTCATAACCTAAAGTTTCATGGTTATGCAATCTTCAGATGAGTCAAATGGTTGAGATCTTAGAAACCAGTAGTCAAAATTGTGACTACTGGTTTATTAGCATTGAGCACCTTTTCATGCCAATACTTTTCTCATTTATTCTCTATTCATTCATTCTATATATATATATATATATATATATTTATAGTCACCAATACAATTAAAAGTTTGTCTTACCAGATTTCGTAAGACAAACTTTTAATTGTATTGGTGACTATAAATAAATAAATAAATAAATACAGTTCTTACAGAAATAATTGAGCACTTTATAATCATTTCTCCAATAATAATAACAAAGAATTAACTATATATATATATATATATATATATATATATATATATATATATATATATACCATATGGAGGCGCGTGGGCTAGTGGTTAGAGTCATGGAAAATGGACTTGTCAATTCGAGTTCAATTCCTAGACAAAGCTGTTGGCATTTCACATAGTGCTAATACACTTGGGAAAGTTATGAATCCACATATCCTCCCTCCAGCTATTGGTTAAATAATAAGATAGATAATAAAGCTTACACTAAGTTTGGAATAACAGAGGGTCAGCACACAGTCAACTTAAATAAGATGAGAATGAAGCATTCATGTATAATGTGTGAATATAAAAATCTATATTGATAATTGTGAAGAGTTTGTTTGTTCTTTATACTCAACCAGAGAACAGTTCATGGAATAATAACAAAAATAACCACAAAAAACAAACAAACAAACTAGCAGTCTTTGTAAAAATCCACATGTTTTAATAATAATGGGTGAGGGTGAATGGAGAAAGGAATCAAATGAATTAGGTTTATATTAAAATTCAGTTGGAATTATTTTTGTAATGCTTTGAAATATGTATAAAAACATGTCTGGTGTTTATTTCACCTACCTGATAGATAAGTAAAAGATATTTTCCTATAACAATGAAAGACTAATTAGGGTGGTCCGAAAGTCTAGTCACCTCCTATATACCTTTTAAGAGGTAAAGTAATTTAGAAAATGACTTAATTTTTAAAGATATTTTTTTTTTCTTTATAGGTAAAATAATTACATAACTTGTATATCATTGGAGGTTCATATATGGTATAATGGTTAGAGTCATAGGAAATGGACTTGTCAACCCGAGTTCAAATCCTGGATGAGGTTATTTTCATTTCACATAGCGCTAATACCCTTAGGAAAGGTATGAATACAACTTCTCTCACTCCAGCTATGGACAAATAGTATGGCATATTGGGCTAGGTAACCAGTCTAGGAGAAGGAAAACTGAATTCAAACCTATTATACTCTGCTTAAGAAATTGACCTTGTGTCACATCCTGTTCATGTGGAGGTGTTGGTAAATATATATATATATATATATATATATATATATATATATATATATATGTAGTATATTAAGAAAATTGACAAAACACAGGTTTAAATAAGTTGATGGTAAATTTATTGGCTGATGCTGCAGTGTTTCGATCTATTAATTAGATCTACTTCAGGGCATTTGTTGATATAAGGAAAGGTAATAAAAATTTTTTATCACAGATTTTATTACCTTTCCATATACCAACAAATGCCCTGAAGAAGATCTAATTAATAGAACAAAAACTGCAGCGTCGGCCAATAAACTTACCACTCAACCTGTGTTTTTTCAATTTTCTTAATATACTACATACCATCGGATTCACTTCCATCTCTTCACACACACACACACAAACATATATATATATATATAATCATATTATTAAAACAAAAAATGAGTTAAAACAATATTTTGGGGTGACGAGACTTTCGGACCACCCTGTATATAACTGCAAACTGTAGGGAGCTTGACTAATATCAGAGCAACAGATGTTTGAGAACCACAGGATATGAACAAAATTTACACAGATAATAAAGAAGAGTAATAAAATACAGACATGGTTTTAACAAGTTCTCATTACAACAAGCTACAAGTTCCTTCTTCAAAATTTCTAAAAGATTTGAATTCTCTAGAATTTTCCATGAGCTATAAAGATTTTCATGTGGCTTGTGAGCTTCAGTTTGGCCACCACTGGTATATAATATCAGTAAAATGGGAATTTTATTTTTATGGGAATTTCATTTAATAGGATTAAAAATCGGGTGAATTTTTATGAAATATAGTTGTAGAAAATAAACTATATAAAGTTTTCTATATAAAGTATAATATATATATATATATATATATATATATATATATATATATATATATATATAATGTAATTTAGGGAAAAATTGAAAAAACACAATTTCATAAAACAAGTGATGTTTTTTGTGTTTTTTTCAATATATTACATACTGTCAGATTCTCTTCCACTTTCTCTTCGCACACTCACACTCACACACACACACACACACACACATATATATATATATATATATATATATATATGATATATTGAGCCTTTTGGAATTAACTACTTATGCTACTGCAATGAAAATGTGGTAGTAACTTTATATATATATATATATATATATATATATATATTCATACAAACAAATCCCTTCGCCTTAGCAAGGTTAAAGAGCTTAGTCCACCCTACTATTTACCCATAGTTGAAGGGAGAATGGATGCATGCCTTTCCCAAGAGTATTAACATTGTGTGAAATGCAAACAGGATTTGTACTTGGGTCACAAAATCCATTTCCTACGATGATAGCCATTAGACATCCACCTCAAAATTGGGTGAGTTTATATTTAATTATTTTAATTATTTTGAAAAGTTTGTCTCCTGAACAGCTTCATATCTTGATTTTATTTTTATTAAACAAAGCCTTGTCAATCATATTCATTTTTGATGGTATTTTTTTTTTTCATGTTAATCATAGTTGCTTTTCATAGCAAAATTAAATGGGACTTAGAAAATGTTGACTGTATCCCCTCCAGAGGGATGGGGGTTCTGGGTATTGCACTAAACTGCATTTGATGTTTTGGAGCTTTGGGGAATTTGGAGTCCTCCTACATTGCCATTACTCCCATGTCCACTCTAACCTAGAGTGGTAGTACCTGTTAGGGTACCATCTGTGGCTCAAGTAGATCTGTTTACAAATTATTTGTATTAATGGGAATACTTAATCATATGACCAGAAAAACAAACAAACAAACAGATAAAAAGATGTAAATATAAACATACAATTTATGCAATTCACTAACATCTAGGCATAAAATGACCCCATATGTGTTGATATGCCATTAAAATCAATCAAGATAAAATGAAAAAAAAACCCAGTAAAAAACACTTGGACAACTGATATATTTCCAATTAAAGAAAGAAAGAGAGCAGGGGAAAGATACAGAGAAATTGGGGTGAGTGTGCGGAAGCGATAATGCTAATCTTTTTCAATCGAACATAATAAAAAGATCAAAAGACGAAAAAAAAAAAAAAGTGTGAGAAAATTAAATGAAGATT
>CM042179.1:22707320-22736190 GCA_023376005.1 Doryteuthis pealeii
CAGGGATCTGTGCGATAAAGTGAGGAGCTGATGGTAGGTGTGGTGCTCCAGTGCAGATGCTAAAATAATCTCCTTGGTCTAGCGCTAGTAAAAAGGGAATAGACTCTCTCGCTGTCTGGCTGATACCAACATTATGCCACCCCGACGATATATATATATATATATATATATATATATATATATACACACATGAGGGTTGGTTGTAAAGTTCATTCGCTGGCCAAAATACTCTCATGGAATGTAACCAAATGAGGTTCATCATAGAATAGATTCTTTAAAATTCATCTAGCACCACATCATTCGTAGAAACACATGAAGATAAATGGATATTATGTTTTTAAGCCAAATGGACTCAACAATGAATTAAACCACGCCCAAAACAATTCATTTTAGCCTGAAATTTTCAAAAATTCATTGTTTTATGATCAATCTTCGTATTTAACAGCATCTTTGAAGGGAGGAAAAAAGAACATTTGAAATTGTATATATAGATACATGATAAATCAGAAGATAATGTCGTTTAAGCTAAAGTTCAAATTACATGCACATGTGAAGCCAATACCTTGGCATTTTTAAGCCTTCAGTATTAGATAAATCATCATCAATTGTTTATTTCAAGAATGAAAGGATTAACAAATTCATAAAAAAAATTTTTGCCAACATTTATGTGTCTATTCTTCCATTCATAATATATTTCATCATCATCATCATCATCATCATCATAATTAAGTCATGCTGAGAGCATGGATTCTCACAACTCTCTCTCTCTTCTCTCTCTCTCTTTCTCTCTCTCTCTCGTCATCATCATAATTAAGTCATCTCTCTCTTCTCTCTCTCTCTTCTTTCTCTCTCTCTTTCTCTCTCTATTGATCATTGTGCTTGGCATGGCATCCAGTGTCTGTATATGTATGTTTTTTAATTTAAAAAAATTTTTTTTGAATTAAAAAAAAAAAAAAATTATTTTAATTTTTTTGAGAAGTAAAATTTTTCAGTTATGCAATTCAAATAACCTGATCTTCCATCTGATGAGACTGGTTTTTGGGTAGCTATATTAAATCAACTTAGATATATATAGGCCCCAATTTTGGTCGAAATGAATTTATTATGGAATTACGTTGTTGAGTTTTTCCTTCCTTTCTAAGATAAATATTGCTCTGTATATAATCTGAAAAGTTTATTATACATTGAGCTCTCTTTAGTGATTTAAAGATTCACTATATTTATACATACTGGATCATGCAATAATAATACAGTGTGTCTTTGAAATCACATATAGAATCATCCCTCACTACCAAGTTTTGGATACATCTTATCTATAGCTGTTGTATATATGTTTCTGCTGGTCAGTCAACACTGGTTTGTCCACTGGAGAAAGTCACTTTTGGATTCAAGGCCAGATGTATGGAGCACCCAGTGAGAATCAAACTCACTAACCACTAGCTATCTTAGCTTGTTAACCATTACACCAGAGAAGGTGCATAACCTCACAGCATAGCAATGAGAAATTCCATTCTTAGCGAAAAAAAACCCCAAAAAACAGCAACTTCCTAAGCACAACTGAACCAGTGCCAAGACAGTTGGTACTTAGTGAAATCAAGAATAGTCCATTCTTGCATTTGGGTGATTCCATTCCCTGAGTCCTGATTTGCTGCTTGTTTTCTATGATGTTATGAGGCTTCATAAATAACCTGACATTTTGCCTTAGTATTTTGCAGCAAGATAGGTTTGTATTCAGTTACGACTACTTGCTGCTGTGTCGGTAACTGGAACTAGTATGATTATTCTACAAAATATATACTTTTTTTCATGGTTAATAAGTAGATAGACTACACTATTTGATATCTTGTTATGTGTATGACACTAAACTGCATCTGATTGTGTGGCTCCAGTTCTGGAGATCTGGTGAGTTTAGAGGAGCACCACTTTATTGGCCTGGCTCAAATAAAAATTATTAGTATTAGATAGGAACATGTGTATGCAAAAAATACCTTAAGAAACAACTACACAAAAAATATAGATATAAATGTACCATAAATATAATCCCTAACATTTAGGCATGCAATATATATTTACTAACAACTCTACATGAGCAGAATGCGACACAAGGTCAATTTCTTAAGTGGAATTTAACTGGTTTGAATTCAGAGTTTTCCTTCTCCTAGATTGGTTACCTAGCCATGGTTAAAGAGCCCTATCTGCCCTGCTATTTGCCAATAGCTGGAGGGAAGAATTGGATTCATACATTTCCCAAGGGTATTAGTGCCATGTGAAATGCAAACAGCTTCGTCTAGGAATTGAACTCGGGTTGACAAGTCCATTTCCCACGACTCTAACCATATACCTCCATAACCCTAGCAGTCGGAGAGACACCCTCCGATCAATCGGCACCAACCCTATTGCCCTTATGGCAAGCCCCAACCCCTTTTTATCATATGGGTGCTAGAAGACGGTGGCTGCGGGTCTACATGTCCTGGGAATGACGTTAAACTCTATCTGATGGTGAGGTTCCAGTTTTGGAGGTTTGGGGAATGTGGAACACCCCTTCATCACCATTGCTCCCTGGTCCACTGTGACCTGGAGTGGTAGTACCTGTTGGGGTCCCATCTATGGGTTAAATAGAAAAACATGAGTTTATAAAAAAATTGTATTATCCATTAAGAATTGAATGACCCACAAAGGTTGATATGCCATGAAACAAAACCAAACCAAACCAATCCATAACCCTAGATGAGATGACATGCTGTTAAAATACCTACACTTATAACTTATAACTACAAAATAACTTCTCTTCAGATGTTAGAATAATAAACCTGTGCATTACAAACATTTACATCTTTTGTACCATTGGTTTAAACAACAGCAACTAAGCACTACTGACTGGCGCCTAAAACAGCTGGTATTTCTGGAACTCAGTAGTCCATTCATATATGTGGGTGATTCCATTCCTTGAGTTCTGATTGGCTGCTTGGTTTCTATGATGTTATGAGGCTTCCTAAATACTTTGGCATTCTGCTATAGGATTGCAACAAGGTTCAATCTGTATTAAGTTATGGCTCCTTGTTGCTTGTCTTACCAATTCGACGGTAGATATGCCCATTTCTACATAAACAATCCTATTATTTCTACATAAACAATCCTATTATTTCTACATAAACAATCCTATTATTTCTACATAGAGGAAAATAAAATCAAGTTTATTGCAATATGGTATTCTGCAATTCCAGGAAAGCGTTGTCTTTAAGATCATTGTTCTATTAGAGAAATATCCTGTTTTGATTTCAAGACAAGAAATATTCTTATAAAGATAAGTTTATTTGATATCTCTTAATTTAACCAATTTTAAAATCATATTTCCCTATCTGCTTTGCCAAGATAACCAGCAACAACAAGAAAAAATGATGTTAAATGCTATTAAAAGCAGTGCAGCAAAAAGAAATTCAATTTCATACGCCATTGTGTTATGAGTTCAATTCTCAAGCTGTGCCAAAAAAAAAAATTGTGACCTTCTTTATAATTAAAAAGAAAATGTTGATGCATGTGTGCTGAAACAACAGTCAGCCAGAAGTAACAACAGAGATAAAGGAGAAGTAATGAAGGTTGAAAACTGTGGTCTCATGACCAACAGTGAGCAAGAAGTGAGACTGGGGGTATGGGGAAAAAGCAAGGAGGCAAAAGATTAAAGTGCTTTCAAAGTAAATTGAAAACCCGAGCTTTCATAATATTGACATAGACTGCCAATTCATTTTGATGTTGAACACCTGCTGAAAGTGCAGTTGTCAATCTGTTGGTCTTTAAAGCCATTGATAGGGAATTTGATGGGCCCATTGCCAAAGGGGGGGGGGGGTCAGAGGACTGTCCCTCCCCCCACACACCTTCTGAAAATCACTTGCTCCCACCCTGTGAATGTGATGTGAATTAATTTTTGTGTGCTAATTCTTATAACATTAAATCTTTTTACTCATGACCCCCCCCCACCTAATGGATGCCTCCCACTCGCAATACCCTGGCGACGTGCCTGGAATTTGAACCTTACTAGGTTCTCCATAAAATTTGGTATGTATATCATCCTTAAAGTTAGTCATTTACTAAGATTAGCTTAATTGGGTAGAAGTCCAGATGGATGGGACCACAGTTAGAATTGAACTCGATACCACTGGTCTCTGAGCCAAGCTTGCTGGCCATTATACCAATCTCAGGTTTGGCACAAGGCCACAAGGATTGTGAATCAGTCTCATTACACAGGAGTCATTGATCTTTGATACTAACTCTCTAATCATTATACCACAATATGGCATGGAATTAGATTAACTTATTTTAAAAGTTTAGTTTTTTTTCTGCCTGTATGAATGTGGTCTGAAAAGGTCATATGATGATGTCATATCTACTAATGACTTATTTTACCAATGAAACAATGAAGCACTGCAACACTGATGGAAGAAGTATGTGGACCACTATGTTGAAAAATAAACCTAATTTGGTCATATTCCATAAGATCATCTTAGTCAGCCAATAAATTCTTCAGTCAGACCATTTTATAGTTTTGATGACTCAAAGACTTAATTCTTTTGTTGCATGTCGTTATTTATTTCCCAAGACACACTTTAACTCAATACATGAGGAAGAAATCAGCAGATGCAAATATGAGTCCAAACCTGATGGCTCTCTTATCGAATCTCAAACTAACTCTAACTTTCCCAGAAGTTGCTTGGTCACATGACTTCCTCAATCAATGAGAGAGCGCCAATTGAATTCAACTTGGGTTCAATATAATATTTTGCTAATTCCTTAGACAATATTTACTTTATTTATTGAATAACCAATTTATATATAAAGAAAAAGGTGTAACAATATACAGTGCTTCCTATTGCCAATTCCTTAAATGATATTTACCTTATTTATTGAATAACCTTTTTTATATATAAAGAAAAAGGTGCAACTGTATACAGTGCCTCCTATTGCCAACAAAATTCACTTTATTTATTGAATGATACTCATATGTATAAAGAAAACTCCTTAGGCCATATTCACCTTATTTATTCATTCATTGAATTACCTTTGTATAAATAATCTTTATTTTTGTCTTTTTAACTTTATTGTTTAGTTGTTAATGTCCTTTATAATCATCAAACTCCTTTTCTTTTACCTTTTTGTTTTTTGATGTTTACAGAAATTAGCATTTCATTGTATTTTAATATGCTAGTATATCGATGCATGTTCAACTAGTATGGGCAATGCTTGGAGTGGTAGTACCTGTTAGGGTCCCCTCTATGGGTTGAATAGTAAACAAGTTTATAAACAAAATTATCCATTAAGAATGAATTTATTTCTAAACTTTATCAGCATTAAATGACCCACTGAGGTTGATATGCTGTAAAACAAACCAAATGGGCAATGCTACTACTACTTGTCAAGAACACTTTGATTCTACTGCTACAATTTACCTTACTGTTTATGGATCTGTTGATGATTCCTACCTAAATAGATATTCAAAGTTTCTTTAATGCCTCCACTTTTTATACAGGGGAGATATTTTTTATTGACAATGATATATATTTGTCACAATACTGTAGAATAGCTAGTGTAGTGGTTAGAATGTCCGCCTGTCTGCCTGACAGGTAGGGTTCGAATCGCGCACAAAGCACTTCCCTGTCTATAGCTCTGCTAATGAGGCCTAATGGGCTGAAATGTACATACAGAGATCGACTTTTTCTCAATTTGTTTACGCTTTACATTTAAACCTATATGCACGCCTAATTCATTTAATTATAATTAATAAACAAATTAAGTAATGACTTTAATTAAGCACATAATCTCCCTAAAAATTGTCAGCCTTCGCCATTTCAAACACATCGTTTGACCACTTCATATATATATATGTGTGTGTGTTTCAGTGTGTGTGTGTGTATATATATATATATATATATATATATATATGTGTGTGTGTATATATATATATGTGTGGGTATATATTAGTTATTCACTAAGCTTAAGTTAGATGTGGCACAAGGCCAGAAGAATTGAACTCACTAACAATGGTCTGCAAATCTTGCTTGCTAAACATTACACCAAGTAAGGTGTGTGTATATATATATATATATATGTATGTGTGTGTTTGTGTATATGTATACATATATGATATGAGTGAGGTGTGTATATATATATATATATATATATATATAGGTGTATGTGTGCATGTATGTGTATATGTATACATATATGATTGTATATATGTGTATGTACAAAATGTGTGTGTGTGTGTGTGTACACCCACACACATTATATAATGTGTGTTTTTGCAATTGTTTTGCTACATTGTAATCATTTGTTACTCTGATGTCAGTGATGTGTGCCATTTTATATGAATTGTCAATAATAACAATGCTAGGCTTGTGTTCCACATACCATTCTGTCTGGATTGGGCAGTCCCACAATATCTACAACTTTTTCTTACGTTTTTTTTCTTTCTTTTTTTTTCTGGAAATCTTCTGGGTGTGAATTTTTACCATTCAACTTATTATGTACTCAATATTATATTACTCCAAAAGTCCTAAAGACATGCATGTACTTTGTCTGATTATCATAGCCCTTTCAAAAAAAAACAAAAAAAAAAAACAAGAAGAAATGGGGTGTGGTTGGTGGGGTCAAGGGACAACTCTAGGTATACAAGCACTATGTGATGTATTATTTCCTTTTCTTTCCTGCACATTCTACATTTATCATTAAGGGGCATGTATATAGAATTACTGCATCTTTTTAGTTGCAGTAGTTATGCCACAGTGGTGGTAATACTTATGGTGGGGGTGATACACTGTTGTCAGTTGTTATAACAGCATTTATACATTTTCAAGACTCATGTCAACATGTCGTAAAAATCTTTACTTCTTATCTAATGCTTATCTTTGAAAAGTCTATTTCCTTCAAGTTTCTTTTCAAAATTATAAAAATATTTGGTAAATAGCAATGTCTCTTGTTTTCTATTTTTTAGATTTCATACATTTTTATGTTCACACAAGATGTCTGCTGATTATTGCTGTAAATTGAATGACAGCAAGTTGCCTCCAATCTCAAGTTTCACTGTCGGTCTCCTCCAATCTCCAGTTCCTCTGTCAGTCTCCTCCAATCATCTGGGCAATTGTCAGTCCTCCAATCTCCACTTCCTCTGTTGGTCTCCTCTGATCATCTGGGCAATTGTCAGTCTCCTCCAATCTCCACTTCCTCTGTCAGTCTCCTCCGATCATCTGGGAAATTGTCAGAATCTCCACTTCTCTGTCGGTCTCCTCTGATCATCTGGGCAATTGTCAGTCTCCTCCAATATCCACTTCTCTGTCAGTCTCCTCCAATCATCTGGGCAATTGTCAGTCTCCTCCAATCTCCACTTCCTCTGTCGGTCTCCTCTGATCATCTGAATCTGGGCAATTGTCAGTCTCCTCCAATCTCCACTTCTCTGACAGTCTCCTCTGATCATCTGGGAAATTGTCAGTTTCCTCCAATCTCCATTCCTCTGTCGTCTCCTCCGATCATCTGGGCAATTGTCAGTCTCCTCCAATCTCCACTTCCTCTGTCAGTCTCCTCTGATCATCTGGGCAATTGTCATCTCTGTCAGTCTCCTCTGATCATGGGCAATTGTCAGTCTCCTCCAATATCCACTTCTCTGTCAGTCTCCTCTGCTGTCAGTCTCCTCCAATCATCTGGGCATCCACTTCCTCTGTCAGTCTCCTCCAATCATCTCACTTCCTCTGTCGGTCTCCTCCATCATCTGGGCAATTGTCAGTCTCTCCAATCTCCACTTCCTCTGTCGGTCTCCTCCGATCATCTGGGAAATTGTCGGTTCCTCCAATCTCCACTTCCTCTGTCAGTCTCCTCCAATTATCTAGGCAATTGTCAGTTCCTCCAATCTCCACTTCCTCTGTCTCCTCTGATCATCTCAATTGTCTCTGATCATCTGGGCAATTGTCAGTCTCCTCCATCTCCACTTCCTCTGTCGGTCTCCTCTGATCATCTGGGCAATTGTCAGTCTCCTCCAATCTCCACTTCCTCTGTCGGTCTCCTCTGATCATCTGGGCAATTGTCAGTCTCCTCCAATCTCCACTTCCTCTGTCGGTCTCCTCTGATCATCTGGGCAATTGTCAGTCTCCTCCAATCTCCACTTCCTCTGTGTCAGTCTCCTCCAATCTCCACTTCTCTGTCAGTCTCCTCCGATCATCTGGGCAATTGTCAGTCTCCTCCAATATCCACTTCCTCTGTCAGTCTCCTCCAATCATCTGGGCAATTGTCAGTCTCCTCCAATATCCAGCACCCTCCTCAGTTTCCTCCAATCTCCAATTTATCTTGTTACAATTTGAATGTTTTTGGCAGTCTTTTATATGTGCTAACTATTCTATTCTAACCTTTGTCTCACACTTTTTGTACCAGTGGGGCTTTCAATAAGTTTACTGTATCCTCTGCAGTGGGATTAAACCCTCTTTCCCAAAAAGAGATGTACTGTGTATGTGTATTTACACAGCCCCTCCACACGGGCAAGATGAGGTACAAAGTAAATTTTTAAAGTGGGGCTTAACAGGTTTGGATTATTTCTCCTAGACTGCTTGCTATACCAATGTTAAAGAGCCCTGTCTGCCCAACTGGATGGAGAATAGTTGCATATACCTGTCCCATATTAGAACTATATGTAAACAGCATTGTACAGATTTTGAACTCGGGTTGCCGTATTCATTTTCTATAACAATAACTATAAGGCTATGAATGTGCCTATTACATCTGGTTCTGAGACATCAGTTCTGGAGCTCTGGAGTGTAGTGTATGTCTTCATTGACATTACTCCAATGTCTGCTCTGACCTGTATTGGTTGTACCTGTCAGGGTCATATCTGTAGTCAAATAGATTTGTCCAAAAATTATTACTATTAGATAGAGATACTTGTAACCATATAACTGTCAACAAACAAATGATTATTATCACCAAATAAGAATTGTTACTTAATTGTTTATAAAAGTTTACTATCATTCATTACTTGAAACCATATAAACTTATGAAACCATATAAATATGAAACCATATAAACCATGAAACCATATAAACTTATGAAACCATGAAACCATGAAACCATATAAACTTATGAAACCATATGAACCATGAAGCCATATAAACTTAAAATAAATCATATAAACTTATGAAACCATATAAACCATATAAACTTATGAAACCATATAAACCATATAAACTTATGAAACCATATAAACCATGAAACCATATAAACTTATGAAACCATATAAACTTATGAAAAATGACTTTGGCATTAAATAAATGAATTCGGGTTGACATACCATAAAAAACAACCGAATCAAACTTTTTGCACCCCCCAGGCAAGATCCGTTATTTTTCTAACATCTTTTTTTTTCTTGACACAGCTGTATCTACAATCTGGCTGATTCCCTTTTCTTTGATCACAATTATCAGATTTTGATCTGATGAAGTTGTTGGTCTTGATCTCCAAGTTTCACAGTATATTATTCCTTTTATTTTCCATGATAATCTCTATGTTGTTCTGATGCCATTTATTTACATGCTCAAACCAAACTCATTTGTACAATTCTCACTGCATGACTTCCCCTACTTTGTTTTTATATTATTGATGTTAATATTTTATTTTAAGGCCCTCTTTTTAGTTATACAAACAAAGTAGGTTTTCATACAGATACAGAAATGAGCAAGATTTGGTTAAATTGGTTATTATGTATAATACATATATATATTTACCAACCCCTCTGCACGAGCAGGATGTGACACAAGGTCAATTTCTTAAGCAGAGTTTAACAGGTTTGAATTCAGAGAGATCCTTCTCGTAGGTTGGTTACTAAGGTTAAAGAGCCCAGTCTGCCCTACTATTTACCAATAGCTGGAGGGAGAGTAGGGTTCATACCTTTCCCAAGGGTATTAACGCTAAGTGAAATACAATTACCATGTCCAGGATTTGAACTCGGGACGACGAGTCCATTTCCTATGACTTTAACCATTACACCACATGCTTCATTGTATATGTATAATACATATATGTGGATGCTTAATATACATATATATTCTCTTAAAATTTAATTAAAAATTAGACAAGGTTCTTTTGTAAGCAGATTTTTTATTGATTTTTTTTTCTCACACATATGATTTCTTAAAGCAGCCGGTTTGGCTCAGTTGGTAGAGCATTTGCCTTGGATCCACAAGGTTCTTTGTTTGATACTGGCCCTTGCCATCATAGTGCATGAGCCGCAAAACTTGGATCTGTATGGTAAAGTGGGGAGTTGATTGTAGGTGTAGCATTCCACCTCAGATGCAAAAACAATCTCCCTGGTCTAGCACGAGTGAAAAGGAGGGAGACTTCCTTGGTAGTCAGCTGATGCTGACAATAGGCCATTCTCCATACTTTATTTACTAATAAGTTTGCTTAAATTTTATATGAAAACAGTCAAAAAATTTTAATGAAATTTTAATAAAAACTGAACAAGATTGAATTCTCATTTGATAACCGAAGTTAAGCAATGTAGAGCCTGTTTAGTACTTGAATGGGTGACCGCTTGAGAATACCAAGTACTGTAAGCATTTAAAAAATAAAGGTGTCTGGTTTAACTGATTTGGTAGAGTATCCTCATCAGAACCCTAAAGTGCTGTGTTCAATACTAGTCCTCGCCAACAGTGCATGAGTAGGGTTAGAGGTTAGGGTTATAATTTTTTTTAAATCTAAAAATGGTTTGTTAAAACAACTGGATATTGACGGTGTAAATGAAAAACATGTCCTTTCTTAATCGAGATCAAAAACGGGTGCCTAAAGGTCATATGGTCCAAAAAAAGTTCTGCTTAGTGAATATATTTGCAGTTTATTTATGTAAATAATATTTTTTGCTTATTTGTATGTGGTAAAACAAAGATATATATAAAGACACCCTTAAAAAGACATGCATCTCCGGTGACATCAACCACCGACAGTGGACAGCCAATAGAGAACAATGGATGCAAACTAGCACCAAAGCAACCTCACACTTCAAGAACAACCATAGACTCAGTGTGGGAGAGAGAGAGAGGGGGGGGAGGGGAGGGCAATTCTGCAGCAACAGAATCAGCCATGTCTCAGATATTCTCCTGCAGCCGCTGTGGCGGGTCCTGCCCATCTCACATAGGCATCATCAACCACCAGTGTGCCTGCATCAGTCAAGGAACACCCTTCATAAATCTTTGTTCACAAAGCAGAGACTGAGAAGGGGGAGAGAGGGGAGAGAGAGAGAGAGAGAGGGAAGGGTGGCAAAACTCCAAATTGGTATAAGCAAAAAAAAAAAAAAAAAAAAAAAAAATGCTTTTAAGCTCTGATTAATGGCAACCAAATATGCATATATATATATATATATATATATATATATATATATATATATCTTTTTCTAACTGAATTATTTTCCTGTTGAAAGTTAAATTTCTGATAATTTATGACGGTGAACCAGGTAATTATAAGCCATGAACCAAATTTGCATATGTGTGCATTTTTGTTAGGTCAACCAAATTAACTTAAATTATGCTAATGATATAATGTATACATGAAAAAAAAACCTATATGCACACTTTTCATTGCATCTGTGTGCATATATATATATATCATATATAATCCAAAAGTCCAGAGAAGAAATCTTCCTTACGACATAAGAGTTTTTTTAAAAAACCTGTCGCAGTTTGAGAGCTCAATGTGTGCTCTTATTGTTAGTCACAGAGCAAATTTATAAGTAAAGAAATAACAAAAGACTTAGAGATTTTGCTTTATAGTCTATTTCAGGGAGCTTAGACAAAGTGTCTAACTCTCCCAACTCATCAGATGCGAATGATGAGTTGGGTGAGTTAGACACTTTGTCTAAGCTCCCTGAAATAGACTATAAAGCAAAATCTCCAAGTCTTTTGTTATTTCTTTACTTATATATATATATGATATATATGTATTTTTTTCAGATCAAATCAGCTTATGAGAATATTTCCACATGTGAAAATAAAAATATGCATATGTACACACACACACACACACACACACACACACACACACACACACATATTACTAAAATTTTCATTATGTCTATATGTAACTGTGAAAGGGCTGGGTTAGCTCAGTTGGTAGAGCATTCGGCTAGAAACCACAAGGTTCCTGGTTCGATACCGGCCCCCGCCAATTCAGTGTATGAGTAGCACAGGGATCTGTGCGGTAAAGAGCTGGCTGTAAGTGTGGCGCTCCACCTCAGATGCTAAAATAATCTCCTTGGTCTAGCACTGGTAAAAAGGGATAGACTCCCTCATTGTTTACCAATACCAAATTTAGGTCACCCGACGACTTTACTTACTTTATATGTAACCGTAGCCCAACAAAAATTGCACATGATTAAATTGATTTATATTACATCCAACACAAAATATTATACATCACCATGGCCACCAAACACAAATATGCTCTTTCGTACGCATGTGGATACGGTTATTCATATGCACACCCGTCCGTGGATACAGTCATAACGTCACAGTCTACACGCATTTTCATGCACATGCACATGACAACATACGCACACGTACAAACAAAAAAAAATGCATTAACGTAAACATGCAACACAAGAATACAGTTATAAAAAATATCATTTTCAAATAAAAAAAAAATTTCATTCAACTAGAAATGCCATAACAAGACAACTTCAGTTCCAGTGATCTTCTGAAAAATAGATTTTATCTCGAAAATTCAAGAATAAAGTACAGGTTAACACACAACACCATTGTTACCATATTATTTTTCTTTACACCTGCATTGTGATAGCCTTAAAAATCAACCTCCAAACCAATATATACACAATGCTTCAAGCAAATTATAAAACTCTCATATATATATATATATATATATATATATATATATATATATATATATATATATATATATACTATAGGAATAGACTCCCTCACTGTCTGGCAGATACCAATATTAGGCCACCCTGTCAACTTTACTACTTTACTTTTTTTTTACTTATATATACACTAGATGACTCCATTGGATTCTCAGTATAAAATCAGTTCATGATGATATTGATGTTTTCTATTTATAAAGGAGTGGAGGATTCTAATTAGTCTTGGTCTGATGATTGTATAGGCGAGAAACTGGCAGTCACCATTGACTTGGTGTCTATGTTGTTCAAAATGATAAAAAAAACATACAGAATAGACCAATTATATAACTAAATACATTTCTATACAAATCATATTAAACCACTAGGAAAAACATAGATGTGCATTTTTTGGAGTGCCATGCTTACATAATGGCTTAGGGTCAAGTTACGTTGAAAGCACCAGTTCCAACTAGATCACCAAAATTAAGTGGCTGACTTCTGATTTTGGTCGGAAAATTAAAACGGAAAGTTTTTTGGTGGTCCCCAATGACAGTTTAACTACAGTCTATGAATTAACATTTTGCGAATTGGGTTATGGTTTTAGGGGATTAAGGTTGTTTTTAATTACGTATTTCTTAAAAAAAAAATAAACAACAAAAAACCTCAAATTACTATACATTTAATGTTGAAAAATATATTTTTTAAAACTAATTTTAATTGAAATTATACATTGCAATACTAACACAAACAACTGTCTCAATAATAGATCAATAATTAATTTCAATGGTTAATTAAATGTATAGTAATTTGTTTTGTTTTTTGTTGTTTATATTTTTTAAGCAATATGTAATTAAAAACAACCATAATCCCCTAAAACCGTAACCCAATTCGCAGAATGCTAATTCATAGACTGTAGTTAAACTACCATTTGGTACCACCAAAAAACTTTCTGTGTTAATTTTCCGACCTAAATCAGAAGAGCCAATTAAGTTATTGATAAGCCTATACAATATTTTGATGGTGGACAATTTAAGCAATAACAGGTACTGTAAGCAACCTGATATCAAAATAACTTGATTCAGTATTTAATGACCTGAAAAGGGTTGATATACCATTAAACAACCAACCAACAAACCAACATCTTGGCTTTTCAAACATAAATTTAGTTTTTTTACCTCTGTCTTTTTTTTTTTTTTTACCTTTGATGTCTAGCAAGGTCCATATCAGAAAAGCAAGTTTTTCTGCAGCAGCAACTATAGGAAAAGTTTTGGCACTCTTGAACTTTCTCGACTGATTCACTTTCATTTTTTTTTTAAAGCGGTGTTTAGTAAACTGTTATACAAAATAAGACCATTAAGTGCTAGATGGGTTTGAAAAATGCTTTATTGTGAATCAACTCTTGAACTTTCTCAACGGTTTTGCTTTGTAGGAATGGTGTTCATAAATTGTCATACCTTAAAAAATAAGACCATTAAGTGCTAGATGGGTTTGAAAAATGCTTTATTGTGAATCAACTCTTGAACTTTCTCAACGGTTTTGCTTTGTAGGAATGGTGTTCAGTAAATTGTCATACCTTAAAAAATAAGACCATTAAGTGCTAGATGGGTTTGAAAAATGCTTTATTGTGAATCAACTCTTGAACTTTCTCAACGGTTTTGCTTTGTAGGAGTGGTGTTCAGTAAATTGTCATACCTTAAAAAAATAAGACCATTAAGTGCTAGATGGGTTTGAAAAATGCTTTATTGTGAATCAACTCTTGAACTTTCTCAACCGTTTTGCTTTGTAGGAGTGGTGTTCAGTAAATTGTCATACCTTAAAAAATAAGACCATTAAGTGCTAGATGGGTTTGAAAAATGCTTTATTGTGAATCAACTCTTGAACTTTCTCAACCGTTTTGCTTTGTAGGAGTGGTGTTCAGTAAATTGTCATACCTTAAAAAAATAAGACCATTAAGTGCTAGATGGGTTTGAAAAATGCTTTATTGTGAATCAACTCTTGAACTTTCTCAACGGTTTTGCTTTGTAGGAGTGGTGTTCAGTAAATTGTCATACCTTAAAAAAATAAGACCATTAAGTGCTAGATGGGTTTGAAAAATGCTTTATTGTGAATCAACTCTTGAACTTTCTCAACGTTTTGCTTTGTAGGAGTGGTGTTCAGTAAATTGTCATACCTTAAAAAATAAGACCATTAAGTGCTAGATGGGTTTGAAAAATGCTTTATTGTGAATCAACTCTTGAACTTTCTCAACGGTTTTGCTTTGTAGGAGTGGTGTTCAGTAAATTGTCATACCTTAAAAAAATAAGACCATTAAGTGCTAGATGGGTTTGAAAATGCTTTATTGTGAATCAACTCTTGAACTTTCTCAACCGTTTTGCTTTGTAGGAGTGGTGTTCAGTAAATTGTCATACCTTAAAAAAATAAGACCATTAAGTGCTAGATGGGTTTGAAAAATGCTTTATTGTGAATCAACTCTTGAACTTTCTCAACGTTTTGCTTTGTAGGAGTGGTGTTCAGTAAATTGTCATACCTTAAAAAATAAGACCATTAAGTGCTAGATGGGTTTGAAAAATGCTTTATTGTGAATCAACTCTTGAACTTTCTCAACGTTTTGCTTTGTAGGAGTGGTGTTCAGTAAATTGTCATACCTTAAAAAATAAGACCATTAAGTGCTAGATGGGTTTGAAAAATGCTTTATTGTGAATCAACTCTTGAACTTTCTCAACGTTTTGCTTTGTAGGAGTGGTGTTCAGTAAATTGTCATACCTTAAAAAAGAATTAAGTGCTAGATGGGTTTGAAAAATGCTTTATTGTGAATCAACTCTTGAACTTTCTCAACGGTTTTGCTTTGTAGGAGTGGTGTTCAGTAAATTGTCATACCTTAAAAAATAAGACCATTAAGTGCTAGATGGGTTTGAAAAATGCTTTATTGTGAATCAACTCTTGAACTTTCTCAACCGTTTTGCTTTGTAGGAGTGGTGTTCAGTAAATTGTCATACCTTAAAAAATAAGACCATTAAGTGCTAGATGGGTTTGAAAAATGCTTTATTGTGAATCAACTCTTGAACTTTCTCAACCGTTTTGCTTTGTAGGATGGTGTTCAGTAAATTGTCATACCTTAAAAAATAAGACCATTAAGTGCTAGATGGGTTTGAAAAATGCTTTATTGTGAATCAACTCTTGAACTTTCTCAACCGTTTTGCTTTGTAGGAGTGGTGTTCAGTAAATTGTCATACCTTAAAAAATAAGACCATTAAGTGCTAGATGGGTTTGAAAAATGCTTTATTGTGAATCAACTCTTGAACTTTCTCAACGTTTTGCTTTGTAGGAGTGGTGTTCAGTAAATTGTCATACCTTAAAAAAATAAGACCATTAAGTGCTAGATGGGTTTGAAAAATGCTTTATTGTGAATCAACTCTTGAACTTTCTCAACGGTTTTGCTTTGTAGGAGTGGTGTTCAGTAAATTGTCATACCTTAAAAAAATAAGACCATTAAGTGCTAGATGGGTTTGAAAAATGCTTTATTGTGAATCAACTCTTGAACTTTCTCAACGGTTTTGCTTTGTAGGAGTGGTGTTCAGTAAATTGTCATACCTTAAAAAAATAAGACCATTAAGTGCTAGATGGGTTTGAAAAAATGCTTTATTGTGAATCAACTCTTGAACTTTCTCAACGTTTTGCTTTGTAGGAGTGGTGTTCAGTAAATTGTCATACCTTAAAAAAATAAGACCATTAAGTGCTAGATGGGTTTGAAAAATGCTTTATTGTGAATCAACTCTTGAACTTTCTCAACGTTTTGCTTTGTAGGAGTGGTGTTCAGTAAATTGTCATACCTTAAAAAAATAAGACCATTAAGTGCTAGATGGGTTTGAAAAATGCTTTATTGTGAATCAACTCTTGAACTTTCTCAACCGTTTTGCTTTGTAGGAGTGGTGTTCAGTAAATTGTCATACCTTAAAAATAAGACCATTAAGTGCTAGATGGGTTTGAAAAATGCTTTATTGTGAATCAACTCTTGAACTTTCTCAACGGTTTTGCTTTGTAGGAGTGGTGTTCAATAAATTGTCATACCTTAAAAAAATAAGACCATTAAGTGCTAGATGGGTTTGAAAAATGCTTTATTGTGAATCAACTCTTGAACTTTCTCAACCGTTTTGCTTTGTAGGAGTGGTGTTCAGTAAATTGTCAAGACCATTAAGTGCTAGATGGGTTTGAAAAATGCTTTATTATGAATCAACTATATCATTTTTGATTGAAAATGTTATTTTCTTTGTTCTTTCACCACAAGAATTCACAAAGATATGAATTTAACATAAATGCTTGAATGCCATACTAATTTTTAGTTTGTCTTGTCTCGTGGCATATCCCTCCAAAAAACCACTGTTATTTGGTCCCTCTACTCCTATTATACTTTTGCCTTTCATCATTTTTTTTTGGTTTGTTTTGTTTTAAGGCATATCAACCTCAGTGGGTCATTTAATGCCAATAAAGTTTTGAAAATTGTTAATGGATAATACAGTTTTTTATAAATACATTTTTTATTTAACCCATAGATGGGACCCTAACAGGTACTACCACTCCGGGTCAGAGTGGACCAGGAGCAATGGTGATGAAAGGGTGCTCCACATTCCCCAAACCTCCAAAACTGGAACCTCACCATCAGATAGAGTTTAATGTCATTCCCAGTACATGTAGACCCGCAGCCACCGCCTTCAAGCACCCATATGATAAAAAGGGGTTTGGGGCTTACCATAAGGGCAATAGGGTTGGGAAAATCATATAGGTGCTAGGGCTTGACGTGTGACCAGCCGATTGATTGGAGGGGGCACCTCTGACCGCTTTACTCCTATTATACTTTTGCCTTTCATCAATCTCTACCAATACCACCAATTACAGTGTTTGTCTCTTCTCTTTCATTGCAATTTTTTTTGGAAAGAAAGATTGCTAGGAAAATTCATGCCACCATATTTCCTGCTTTTGTCAACTTATGGTAGGTGATTCTACAAGAGATTAGGATCATTTATAAGGAGTCTCTGTATCATTTTTGTTCTAATAACCCATCTTCTTGATGGTCCAGAAACTAATTTTGCTATAGAGTCTTGGAAAGTTGATAGTCCTCCATACTTGCTACATGACCTGTTTAAGAAAGCAGACATTGTGTAACAGTTATCGTCCAGGAAATGGACATGGTGACCCAAGTTCAAATCTTGGACAAGGCTTTTTGCATTTCTCATAGGGCTAATACCCTTTAGAAAAGTATGCATGCAACTATTCTCCCTCTAGATATAAGTAAATAGTGGGACTTATTGGGTTCGTTAACCTTGGTATAGTAACCAGTCTAGGAGAAGGATAAGTCTGAATTGAAACCTGTTATTACTCTTGATCCAAATGTTGTTAACTGAAAGGGAAAATTTGATACTATTCTCCCTCCAACTACAGGTAAATAGTAGGGCAGACTGGATTCTTTAATTTTGGTATGGCAACTGGTTTAGGAATTCAAAAAGTATTAAACTCTGCTTAAAAATTGACTTTGTGTCACATCCTTTTTGTGGCAGAGGGGTTGGGTACATACATACACATGTTATGTTCATTGCAGGTGAATATTTTGTAGCTTCAATGTCTGTTGCATTGTTGGTCTTGAGGACTTCAGTATTTGTGATGAACTCATGCCAGTGTAGATTGAAAATAAATTGGAAGTATTGTTAATGGAAACATTCTAGAAGATATAGCTGGAGTTTGATATATGACTTAGGATTTGGCTTAATAAAGAATGATAGGCAGCATAATGACTTTGTAGACATTTATTTTTGTGTCTTCAGTTAACTTTCAATTAAACCAGACATATTTGTACAGTCTTGGAAAATCTTGGCTTGCTGTTGTCACTCTCTTGTCTCTGTGTGTGATTGTCAAGGTGTATGTGTGTGTATGTGCATCCCTGTGATGCATGGGATTGTGAGTATAAGTTTGATTATCTGATTGTGTGTGTATGTATGTATGTATGTGTGTGTGTGTGTGTGTGTGCATTTAAAACATTTTTTTGATTCAAAACATCTCTCTTTTTTTGTCATTGGTGCTTCATGCTTATGATCCTCTGCCGGACTCAACTAAGCTTAGTTAATATCAGAGTACCTTGCTATAGTGTAAAGGTTAGTAAGCTAACTTTGCAGACCATTACTGGAGTGGTAGTACCTGTTAGGGTCCCATCTATGGGTTAAATAGAAAAAAAATTGAGTTTAAAAAAAATTTGAATACCCATCAAAAATTAACAAAAAAACATCTTTGGCATAAAATAACCCAACTTTGGTTGGCATTCCATGAAATCCAACCAACCAACCAAACCATTACTACTGTAATGAATTTGTGTATTTACCAACCCCTCCTCATGAGCAGGATATAGCACAAGGTCAATTTCTAAGTGAAATTTAACAGGTTTTAATATAATTTTTCTCTTTCTAAACCTTGCCATACCAAGGTTAAAGAGCCCGGTCTGCCCTATTATTTACCCATTGGTTTGGTTTCTTTGTTTAATGGCATATCAACCTTCGTAAGTTATTTAATGCCAAAGTCATCCTTGAAGAAGAACAGTACTAGTACTATTTAAACTATAGCTGGGGGATGAGGAGATTCATACCTGTGGGGATTTAAATAAAATAAAATTAAATCAAAATTAAATAAATAAATAAAAAGTTCTGAGCATCTGGACTCTAGCGTCCAGAGTTAACGGTCTAATGAATAAAGTCTTCATCTATACTTCGAAACAGTTCATTCCTTCATTTCATATTACCTATATACCTTTTTGTATTTACCCATAGCTGGAGGAAGGATAGTTAGATTCATACATTTTCCAAGGGTATTAGCACTATGTGATATACAACCAGCTTCATCTAGGATTTGAACATGTCATTCAGGCCCATTTCCAATGACAGTAACCATTACACAAGAGGCTCTTCCTTAAAAAAGTGAATTTGATCCTCATTGGGCGCCTCATGCTTGTGGTTTGTGCTGTACTAAGCACAGTTGAGTAAAATGGATATTAAATTTTACATTTTTCTTTGACTCTGTTAAATTCAGATATATCTATCTAAAATTTCCTCATAGGGTAGTTGGTATCACTTGAATTGTCTTTCATACAATGAAAAAAAAGTCCTTTAAAATGTTAAGATGATGAAACCGAACAAAGTTTCTCATTCCCTTCTTTTCTTGAATGTCCCCAGGGAGTTTTTGTTAAATTTGCTTACTGACACATACACATGCTACATCCATTACAGAATGATGAAAACTCTGCTTAAAAATGTCAGATGCAGTGTTTGTTTTACCAGTTCTGTGTAAGTCTTTGTGTCATATTGTTAAATCCAGCCACCATTTTGTATTTTGATTGCACTATTGCCTCACCAGCTTGTACTGATTCTTCTGGCTTACAATATTTATTCATGTGTCAAAGTGTATGTATCAAGACCCATACACCACTTCCTCTATAACTGGGGGTCCCTAACCTTTTCAATCTGACAGGCGCGCTGAGCACATTCTTAAGGACTGAAATTAACACTTCTAGAAGGTCAACAAAGTACTGCCTGGGTGTTCATTTCATTGAAAATTAGAGGGGCTTCATTTTTTTTTGTCTTTTAAATTGGGTTAAATGATACATTTTAAAATTATTTGCTTTCTGATTATCTGTCTTAAAAATCATATTGTCTTCCTGTGCTTGTTAATTTTTAAAAAAATAATTGAATGATTTAATTTATTTTCTTTTTGTTTTTGCATGTCACCATTGTTCAATTTTATTACCTTTTGTTAGTCTCTATAAATAACATTACAGGTGAGAAAGTATACTTCTATCCTTGGAAATGTAAAGAAGAAATTTTAATTTTATTCTTTAGAAATGTGGTATGTAATTACCCACCCCCTCTACATGAGCAGGAATCAACACAAGGTCAATTTCTTAAGCAGAGTTTTAGCAGATTTGAATTCAGTATTCCTTCTCCTAGCTTGGTTGCCATACCAAATTTAAAGAGCCCAGTCTGCCTTACTATTTACCCATAGGGGGAGAGAATAGTTTGATTCATTAGTGTTATGTAAAATGCAAACATCCCCCAGGATTTGAACTGTCTGTGTCCATTACCTTTGATGATAACCATTAAGCTTGTAACTCTTTAGAAATGTATGCACTTGATTCTGTCTATGTCAATATCAGTCTGTTCATATCTGTCTATATTTGATTGTTTTATCTATCTCAGTCTCTTCATATCTTTGTCTGTCTATATTAATCTGTTCATATCAGTCAATATCAGTCTCTTCATATCTATCAGCCAATATATATATTTACCACCCCTCCATGTGAGCAGGATGTGACACAAGGTCCATTTCTTAAGCAGAGTTTAACAGGTTTGAATTCAGAGTTTTCCTTTCTCCTAGACTGGTTACCTAGCCATGGTTAAAGAGCCCAGTCTGCCCTGCTATTTACCCATAGCTGGAGGGAGAATTGGATTCATACCTTTCCCAAAGGTATTAGCGCTGTGTGAATACCAACAGCTTTTCCAGGAATTGAACTCGGGTCGACGAGTCCATTTCCTATGACTCTAACCATTAGACCATGCGCCTCCATTATTCTATCAGCCAATATCGTCCCCTCATATCTATCAGCCAATATCGGTCCCCTCATATCTATCAGTCAATATCAGTGTGCTCATAATCTATCAGTCAATATCAGTGTGCTCATATCTATCAGTCATTATCAGTCCCTCAATATCTATCAGTCAATATCAGTCCCTCATATCTATTCAGTCAATATCAGTCTCTCATATCTATCAGTCAATATCAGTCCCTCATATCATCAGTCAATATCAGTCCCCTCATATCAGTCATCAGTCATATCTATCAGTCAATATAGTCTCTTCATATCTATCAGTCAATATCAGTCCCCTCATATCTATCAAATCAGTCTATATTTGTCTGTCTCTTCATATCTATGTTTCTGTCTATATCAGTCTGTTAATATCTATCTCAGGTTCTGTTAAAAGAAAAGCCATGTTAATCCTATACTCAAACTAAAAAAAAGTGAAATATAAGAATTAACTTAAAAATGTTTTTAAGAAATGTTATCTTACATATTGCATATCAGCATGTATTACACATTTACAAATAGTAAGCCAAATGCTTAAAGTTTATTTTGAAACTTTTACTTGAATAAATAAATGTTTTGATCGACTTATTTTTGCTTGGAATCTTATATTCTACCTATACACAGCTGATATCCAACAATTGCTAAATACTATTTTTGGATAATGTTAAATGTGAATTAAACATAAAAAAACTTACTTGAAAATGATCATTAATTCCCATGATTCCAGGAATGAGCAGTTTCTTTACTTTGTTCTTTTTCATAAATTTTTAAATTTTTTTTATCAAAATTGAAGATTTTGAAAAAAAAAGTCATTTTCTTTTTCTGCTGTTTAAGTGTCTGCACCATAGTTTCCCTGTTTAAAAATTAAGCATTTTAAGACTAAGATCAGCTAACATTGCAAAAGAAAAAAGAAAACATCCCTCTGTAATTTTATTACAAGCTGCTCATATTTATATAAACAGTTAAAAAAATATCATTTACAGACAAGTACCAGAAGAAAAGCACTTAGTTTTAAAAACTGCCTCATTTTATGGAGATGTTATGGAATCTTGTGCTTCTAATGCTTATAGTGAGGTCAGTGTTTTTGTCTTTTTTTTATTTTTAAAGATAATTACAGGGAGAAATTGGAGTAATTAGGATTAAAAGAGGATAGACTCCCTCGCTGATTGGCTGATACCGACATTAGGCCACCCCAACGACTTTACTTACTTGAAAAAAAGAATGAGAGATGATGATGAAGAAGAGTGACAAAACTAATAAAAGAGGTAAAAGATTACAGTTACAGGGAGAGTTAGAGAAATTAGTATAACTACTTTACTAGAAAGAAGAATGAGAGGTATCTAATTGAAACTTGGAAAATAATTGATGCAAAGAAGAGTGACAAACTAATAAAAAGAGTAAAGATTACAGTTACAAGAAGAGATTAGAGAAATTAGTATTAACTACTTTACTAGAAAGAAGAATGAGAGTGATCTAATTGAAACTTCAAAATAATACATGAATTACTAATTAAATATTTTTCTTCAAACTGGAAATTTATTGTTAAAGCAAATTTAAAAAACTAAGTTTATTAATCAACAAAAACATTTGTAGTTCCTTACATGAAAACCTTGATTGTATTAGTCCCTGTTTCATATGTACCTAAATAATGAGAATGAAATTGTTTGTTTTCCTATAAATGTCTGACGAAACTTGGAAGAGTGAAACGAGATCTGACGGGACTTGTTACTTAACCTGGCAATTGCCTAATTACTCTGTTCATCTTGTTTTAGTAAACCTTTTCCCCTATCCTTAATACTTGTTGTGTTTCTTCCTATTATTTCTCTGTTAACTCTGATACTCAAATTACACACTGTCATGTCTTTGTACTGAAACTTTTGCTATCTCAATTTTTTCATCTTACTATACTTGTTATTTCTTGGGCACCATTCTCCTAACCTTTTTCACCATCGCTTGTGCCCCTCCTATGTGTGCTGTCAATTCCTATGATTATATAATAATTAAATAATGTTATATAATGTACACTTTATTAATTTGATGTTTTATTTTAATAAGAACAGATACTTTATTGAAGTTCTCTTGCTTGTAATTGCATGTTTAATAAAGAAATTTTTCTTACAAATTTGAAAAAAAAACGTATAAAAAAAAAACACACCCACACAAACTTTTTTTTTTTAATTTTTTTTTTAAGTAGATACTTGTCTATCTCCTTGTGTTATGTAAATGCTGCCAAACAATTGTACAAATTATCAGCTTCTTGTTTTATTTTTTAATCAAATTAAAAGCAAATTAAAATTTCAAAAATATTTTTTTTACTTGTTGCTATTTACAAGTATAAAGTAAAATTTAATTCAGATGTTTTCCTATCTTATGAATTTTTCTTTATTATTCTTTTTTTCTTTTCAACAAATATATACAAGAATTATTCTTGTTAAATGCCCTGTTAACACAACCTCTAAATTAATCTGTACCCTGCTAATGCGCCATCTCACAAATAATGTGTACCCTGTTGATGCGCCATCTAAATTGAGTACCCTGTTGATGCGCCATATAAATTGAGTACCTGTTGATGCGCCATCTATTGAGTACCCTGTTGATGCGCCAATCTAAATTGATTACCCTGTTTGATGCGCCATCTAAATTGAGTACCCTGTTGATGACCATTTAGTACCCTGTTAATGCGCCCATGTAAATTTATGTAGTCTTCTAATGCAATCTTTTAAATTATATAGCCTACTAATGCACCATCTAATTGTTATGTCTGTTGAAGCACCATCTAAATTGTAATGTCTGTTGAAGCACCATTCTAAATTGTAATGTCTGTTGAAGCCCATCTAAATGTATGTCTGTTGATGCGCCATCTAAATTGGGTACCCTGTGCCATCTAAATTGGGCTACCCTGTTGAGCCGCCATATAAGTTGATGTAGTTCTAATGCAATCTTTTAATTATATAGCCTACTATGCACCATCTTAATTGTTATGTCTGTTGCTAATAGACCATATAAAATGCAAATCAGGTTAAATGATTACTTCTTTTTGTTTCTGGGTTGTTTGAATTTATACATAGAAAGCATGGAATGCCTGTCTAAATGTTTAGAAAAAAAACAAACCCAATGTTATGCTAAAAAGGACATTGTGGTCTATCAATCTGTCTGTATAGTCTCTTTAGTATCAGTTGGAATTACTTTTGTATTCTTAGAATAACCAAAAGGTTAACATATTCTGAACTTCAAGTAAGAAAGTAATTGTTAACTGGATCATCAAAAATACTATGTGCTCCATCAAACGTCCTTGTCTAAGTCTTTCAATCCATCAAAAGAGTGTAAATTTCTGTATATTTGCAAATAAAGTTAAGCTATGAAACTTTTGACATTCTTTCCATTAAAATATCTAACGGATGTAAACCTGTGTGACGGGTATATATGTATATAGGCAGATGTGTGTGGTGATGTGTGTAATATATATATTATATATATATATATCAATATATATATATATATATAGGAGATTAATAGGAAGTAAGCATTTATAAAAAACATAAAAACAATAGTGACTTGTCAGTTCAATTATATACTTCACTATACTTCTAACCCCCTCTCTCTCATTATATTATGTATATATAAAGAGAGAGAGAAAGAATGGGTAGCATGCTATGTAATAGTGAAGTATAATAATTTTGAACTGACAAGTCACTATTGTTTACACACACACACCACACACACACACACACCACACATACATAGCACATACATACATCATACATATTTATATATATATATATATATAGACAGTGGAAAGCAAGGAAGTTTTATTAATTTTTCATTGAATTCTATCTTTATTTTTTTTTTACTGGAAACATTGTAAAAATTCTTCATAGTCATTTGTCTTTTGGGTTCAACCACCTTTTGACATTCCCTTGCAATTTTTTCAAGATGAGTGAGGCATAGTTTGTCTTCAGATAAAACAAAATTTTGAATAATTTAGTACCTGTTTCTTTTAGGATTTCATCTTATGTCTTAAATTTTATCTGTTTTTGACAATGGCTAGAGAGTGGTTAGTACTTAACAACACACACACACATGGCCGGGTTAGCTCAGTCGGTAGAGCGTTCGGCTAGAAACTCACAAGTTCCTAGTTCGATACCGGTCCTCGCCAACTCCATTATGAGTAGCACAGGTCTGTCGGTAAATAAGAGCTGATAGTAGGTGTGGCGCTCCACCTCAGATGCGTCACAAAAAAACCCAAATCTCCTTGCGTCTAGCGCTATTGAAAAGGGATTAGACTTCCCTCACTGACTGGCTGATACCGACTTTAGGGCTACCCCGACGACTTTACTTTACTTTATATATATATATATATATTATATATGTTTGCACATGCATAGAACATTTAAACTGACATTTCTTTGCCTATCAATCATCAGACCAAGATTTGACTGGTGGACTGTGTCTGCACATCCTGACTTATCTATAAGAATATATCTATCTGATATTCTATATTTACCCAATTCTTCCTGCATGTGCAAGATGCAACACAAGATTCAATTTTTTGGGACCATATGACCATTACGCACCCTTTTGCGATCTCAATTCATTAAGAATGTTTTCAATTTACACCGTCAAAATCTGTTTATTTGTTAATAGACAGAGTTATTTAATTTTTAACATATAAACTAACCCTAACTAACAGCCGGATTCTTTAACAGTGTAAATGAACCATGTCTATATGAATTCATATCGCAAAAGGAAGTGCCTAAAGGTCATTAATGGTCCATTTTTTAAAGTTGAGTTACAGGTATTGAAACAGTTATTTATTCTAATACAACTGATAATACTACAAGAATATAAGCCAGATACATTACTATTATAATCCATAGCTGAGAGATAAAATAGGTGAAATTCTAACTTATCACCAGACACTATTAGAATTCAAAACAATTTTTTATTCCAGAGGATTTAACCTGCCAGATCATTTCACAATGACAATAACCATTACACAACAAGCGTACTACTAATGACTATATATATTAATCTATCACTGATATTTGCACTTTTATTATAATATCCCATACAATAGGTATTAGATTTTATCAATAGTTAGAAGATATTACACAATTAATATAATAGTTAGATATTACTAATAATATATACTGATAATAATAAACACATTTTTATCATAGAAGATAATTAACACATATCAAGCATTAATACTCTAATGTGTAAACTCTGAATAATATGCCATAGCCCTTTTGTTTATTTTCTTATATTTGTTGGCTGATCACTATGCACGAGAAAAAAATCCTCTCTCTCTGTGTGATGTGTGTGTGTGTCTGTGTGTGCTGATGTGTGTGTGTGTGATGATAGATGATGTGTTTGTGATTTGTGTTTTTTTTTCATTTCATAATTCATCATATAGAGTACAGAAGCATTTGACAATGATCCTTGTAAGATATATACATAACTACAGTCAGTCCTAGAAGAGACTACTCTCCACATAAACCTACATGTTAGGAAGTATTGAATGTTGCTGGACTAAAAATCACCCTTAATCTAATAGTCTTCAATATTTATGGTGTTAATTATGGTTGAGACTAAATATCTTTCACAGATTGTAGAATGTTGGCTCTCCATGCCAGGTCATTAGGCTACTTCTTCCATCCTCCACAGCATGCAGGCAATTCATTCACGAGTGTCCTATGGCGGCAGTCCCTTAAAACTCCCAATTATGGGTTACCTTCTGCAATTGTTTGCCAGTGAGATTTTCCCCATAAAGATTTATATTTTTTTTTGATTAACCTATATACTGGAAACATCCAACATATAGCTGGCCATTGTGAAAATTATGGATCTGACATAATCTATCCCACTATTTATGAGTAAAAAAACAACATTTTCTTACTTTATATCAATGCCTCTCTTCACACTCCATTTGGATAGAAATGGTATAGTTTTGCCATCGATGACCCCCAGTGATCCTTAATAACTAGAAATAGTCTATGTTGAAGTGTGCGTATGTAACCACATGTAAATAAAAAACAACGTTTCGGGTTTGTGTTGTCCTTGATCATTCACGAGGGGTACAGCACAAACAAATCTATTGGCATCATAATGCTCACTCACACACACACAACACACCATATATATACTATATATATATATATAATATATATATATATATATATATATATAATGAGGGGGTGGGAAAAATCTAATAACTTTGCCATATTAAATCCTACTTCAAAGCTATTTCTCCCTTTTCTTTCAGTTTTCTACCAGTGATAAATATGAGGAAATTCTGAAATTCCAAGAAAACAATATATATAATAATAATATATAATATATTATAAACCTTTTATTCATAGGCATGTCATTAATGTCCTATCTTGCTTGATATGAGTGTATAAATAAGCCTTTGTGTTTCACAAACATCTAACTCGATAACCCATATGTGCAGTATTCTTACACATTTGAATGTTAGAATATTTTGAACACAAATTCCTGAATATGAACTTTGCTTTCACAACCTCATTCTGAATTAGAATCCTAGGAAATCCTAAGCAAATAACTTTTAGAAAATGGATGGGATTTCTTAAGCCTTAAAAAGAAAAAAAGAAAATTCCTTTGAATGTGATGAGAAATGTAAAATATTTATTGTTTTTATATAGTTTTCTGAGTTTACTTACATAATTTACTTACCATTAGAATTTGTTATAATAATTAACTTTAGATGTCTGCCATTTCCTTTCTGAATTTCTTTCACTTCTTTCCTGCTTGCTTTTTCTCACTTTCCTTTATCTTCTTAATATTTCTTTGTTTCTTTACTTTCTCTTCTCTATCCCAATCCTATCTTGTTTCTCCTTCTCTTTTACTTCTCTTTTCCATTTTTTTCCTTTTCCTCTTCCTCATCTTTCCTTCCTTTTCCTTCTTCTTTCTTTTCTTTCTCCCTTTCAACTTTTATTTCCCCATTCTTTCACTCTTTTCTTGCTTTCTTTTCAATCTTTGTTTTTTCTTCTCACTTTCTATCTCTCAATGTCTCTTTACTTCTCTTCTCTATCCCAATTCCTATCTGTTTTTCTCCTGGCTTTCCTCTTTTACTCTTTTTCCTCCACCCCCTTCCTCCTCATCTTTCCTCCTTCCTTTCTCTTTCTTTTTCCTTTTTCTCCTTTTCAATTTCCCATTTCTTTTTTCTGCTTTCTTTTCACTCCCTTCCTATCCACCCCCTTCTTTCCCCTTCTTGTCTTTCTCTTTCTCGTTAAAGAGCATTTGGCAAAGATAACGGCATCAGACACAACACCCATCTTAATAACTTCAAGACTTGTTCTCTCTTCTGTAAAATTCCATGATTATTTGTTGGGTTATCTCCTCTTTTT
>CM042179.1:22736290-22786290 GCA_023376005.1 Doryteuthis pealeii
CCACACCAACAGAGAAGTCATTAAAACTTAAAAGCCAAAACATTTTAGGGAATTTTAATATATAATATATTGTATATATGTGTGTGTGCATATGTATTATGTGTGTGTGTGTGTGTATATAATAAAGCAACAGTATTCTTAAGGATGAATTTATTTGTTGGATGGTGAAGTTAGTCAGAGTTAAACATTTCAGTTTTTTCATATAATCTTCATCAGGATTGGATGTTGTCTAAGTTGAAGTTAGATTTTTATCAAAATAGATCTTTTTTATTGCATTTTGAAAAAAAACTATAACTTCTTATCCAAATGTTTCACATCAAGGTTTAAATGACAAAAACGAAATATTTTAATTCAACTAGGACTTCATCATCTACAATAAATTCATATTTGGTAATAACTTTTGTTTTTTCTTATTTAAATTTCTAGATTACTGTCGGTCTTATTTCCATATTTTTCCAAACAACACACACACATATATATATATATATATATATACTATGGCTGAACTTGCACAAAGGTGTCAAAATTAAGGTGACCCAGAAAAACAGAACACAAATTATTTATTTATTTTCCCATTAAACTAACTTAAAGCCAACCCTAACCGATACCTAAAACTCCCGCCTAGGTTAAAATGAACAGTTTTATTACAAAATGTGGGTTCTGTTTTTTCTGGGTCACCGTTATGAGATGACCCAGAAAAACAGAACCAATTTATTTATTCATCTTTCCCCATTAAACTAACCCTAAACCCCAACCCTAAACACTAACCCTAATCCCCATAGTTAAAATTAACAGTTTTATTACAAAACTTGTGGGTTCTGTTTTTTTCTGGTCACACTAATTTTGACACCGTTGTGCAAGTTTCAGCCATATATATATATATTATAATATATAACACTATACAACAAATGAATCCCATTGAGTTGTAACAGCAACCTATTACGACATTGATGATTCTTTTATAAAGGAGTGAATGAAGAATTCTAATTAGCATTTCATAGTTATTTCTGTTACAATCAGGATTTGGATGATTAAAAAAAAGGACACTCATCAAAATGCCAGACACCAAAAAATTATAATTCAGTTGCAAATTGCTTTTTTCTCTAAGTTTGAAGCATTTTAAATGTTTGCTCTAATAAAAAATTTGCTGTAATGTGTCATTTTTACAGGGTTGAGCATCCGTTTCAGAATCGTAGGTTCCAGGTTCAATACTGTCGTTGCCAACTCGGTAACATGAGTAGCACAGCTTAGGTAATCTGATCTGTATGGTAAAGCAGCATCTGAGAGCTAACGTAGTGTGGAGCTCAATTAAGCAAAACAAGATAAACTTCCTCACTGTTTATATGATACTGAAAATAGGCCACTGTTCAACTTTTATAAAATATATAATAGCACAAGTAGAGGTTCGAACACACTTACTATGAGTCACATCCTGTAACTTAGCCACTAGGCACGCAGACCCTACCATAAATCTGTTTTAGCTTTGTTAACCCTCACACCATGATGGAGTGCCACATATATATATATATATATATATATATATATTCTATATATATATATATATATATTAAATAAATATGTAAAGGTTTTTTCTAATTCTATTTTTATCTTGATGACAAGGACAGTCACAATATATATATAAGTAAAGTGTCATGCAGCCTAAATTCGGTAATCATAGAACAGGGAGGGAGTCTATCCCCTTTCCCACTAGCACTAGACCAAGAGATCATTTTAAGCATATGAGTTGGAGTGCAACACCTTACATCAGCTCCTCACTTTACTGCACAGATTCTGCACTACTCATACCTGAGTTGGCGAGGGCCGGTCCTCAACCAGGAACTTGTGTTCCTAGCCAATGCTTGTACTGATGCATGGTAATGATAACAATCAGGTGAATTATTCTTTGTATAAATTAAATATAATTTATGCAAATTTTTTGCAGTAATTGTTGATTAATATTAATCATCATCATCATCATCATCATGTCATGCAGGCAGCACGGATATCCATGACAATCTCTCGCCAACCTTCCCTATCATTCATTGCCCCTGGGAGTCTTCCTCGCTGCAGCCAGCATCTTTACATAGCTGGTCAATGTAGGTCCTTGCTGGGCGGCCCACACTAGCATGTCGCATGTGTTGGCTTCCACAGGAGAACTCGCTTATGAGTTCGTCCTTGCTTCTCCAGCAGTGTCCTGCATGTCTAGTCCGTCTCACTCTTTATTAATAATCTAACTTAAATGCAGAACAACTAAAACTGAGAAAGTTTATTTACTCTTAATTCAATGCGCAAAACCTTTTTTTCTCTACATTTAAAGATATTTAGCCAGAAGGAACACCAAAAAAAATGAATAATTTTAAAAAATAATAAAAAATAAAAAAACTGTATAATTTGTTCCAAGCGATAAACAAACACATAAAAGTGGAAACAATATCCATATTTCTGTTTATGTTCTTATAAACGGCAAACAATATCATGGAATTTACAGAAGAGAGAAACAAGTCTTGAAGTTATTAAGATGGTTAGTTGTTGTGGTCTGAGTGCTGATCTTTGCCAAATGCTCTTTAAAATAAAGAAAGAGAAGAGACAAAGAAGGGGAAAGAGGGGGTGGATAGGAAAGGGGTGAAAAGGAAGAAATAGAAAGAAATGGGAAAATTGAAAGGGAGAAAAAGAAAAGAAAGAAGAAAAGGAAAGGAGGAAGGTGAGGAAGAGGAAAGGGGTGGAGGAAAAGAGAAGTAAAAGAGGAAGCGGAGAACAGATAGGATTGATAGGAAGAGAATAAGAGAACATTGAGAGATAGAAGTGAGAAAAAGAAAACAAAGTTTGAAAGAAAGCAAGAAAGAGTTGAAAGAAATGGGAAATGAAAAAAGTGGAAAGGGAGAACAAAGGAAAAAGGGAAGGAAAGATGAGGCGAGGAAAAGGGAAAAAAAATGGAAAGAGAAGTAAAAGAGAAGGCAGGAGCCAACAGTGAATTGGGATGGAGGAAATAAAGAGACATTGAGAAGATAAGAAAGTGAAGAAAAAAAAAACAAAGATTGAAAGAAAGCAAGAAGAGTGAAGAATGGGGAATAAAAGTTGGAAAGGGGAAAAGGAAAAAGAAAGAAGAAAAGAAGTGAAAGGAAAGTGAGGAGAGGAAAAGGGAAAAAAATGGAAAAGAGAAGTAAAAGAGGAAGGCAGGAGAAACAAGATTAGTTGGGATAGAGAAGAGAATAAAGAGAACTAGAAATTTAAGAGATAAAGAAAGTGAAGAAAAAGAACAGCAAGAGAGTGAATATAATTTCAGAAGAAATGGCCGACATCTCCAAAGTTAATTATTATAACAAATATCTAATGTAAGTAAATGTATGGTAAGTAAAACTCGAAACAACTATAATAAAGAAGCAACAATTAAATATTTTACATTTCTCAATCAATTCAAGGATTTTCTTTTTTCTTTTTAAGGCTTAAGAAATCCCATTTCCATTTTCCTAAAAAGTTTATTTGCTTAGATTTCCTGGATTCTAAATTCAGAAATGAGGTTTGTGAAGCAAAGTTTTCATAATTTCAAGGAATTTGTGTTCAAATAATTCTAACATTCAATGGTTGTAAAATACTTCACATATAGGTTATGATAATGTTTTGTGACACAAATGGCTTATTTTACACTCATATCAAGCAAAAATAGGACATTAAATGACATGGGCCTATGGTAAATAGAAAGGGTTTTCATATAATATAGTTATATATATATATATATTATATATTGTTTTCTTGGAATTTCAGAATTCCTCATATTTATCACTTGGTAGACTGAAGGAAAAAAGGGAGAAATTTCGCTTTGAAGTAGGATTTTAATATGGCAAAGTTATTAGAGTTTTTTCCACCCCTCATTTATATATAATATAGTATATACTATATATACTATATATATATATTATATGTGTTGTGTGTGTGTGAGTGAGCATTATGATGCAAATAATTTGTTTTGCCTGTACCCTCTGATGATCAAGGACACAACTCCCAGAAACTTGTTTTTTTTATTTACATGTTGGTTTCATACCACACTTCACATAGACTATTCTCTAGTTAATTAGGATCACTGAGGGTCAATCAGATGTGCAAACATAAACCATTTTCTATCCAATGGAGTGTGAGGAGGCATTGATATAAAGTAATAATGTTGTTTTTTTACTCATAAATAGTGGGATAGATTCATGTCAGATCGCATATTTTCACATGCAGCCTATATGTTTGATATGTTTACCAGGTATAAGTAAATCAAAAAAAAAAAAATATCTTATGAGGGAAAATCTCAACTGGCAAACGTCAGAGGTAACCAAATTGAGTTTTAAGGATGCCTCAAGGACCTTGAAGATGCTGGCTATTGCCTGTGGAGGATGGAAGAAGCTAGCTCTAATAGACCTTGGCTGAGGCCAACATCTGACCAATCTGTGAAAGAATTTGAAGTCCAACCAAATTAACACCAAATTGAAATGAGCTATTAGAAAGGGTGATTTTTAGTCGCAGCAACATTCAAACTTCCAACATGTAGTTTATGTGGAAGAGTATGTCTCCCTAGGAACTACCGGTGAGTCCATCTAGTGAAAACACATAGGAATGCATTGTCATGCTTCTGATACTCAAGATGAAATGAAATGAAAAAAAAAACAAACACACACACACACAGACATCCAGCACACACACATCACCACACACACAGAGAGAGAGGAAGATTTTTTTTCTCGTGCATGAGTTGACAGCCAACAAATAGTAAAAAATCAACAAAAGGGCCTATGCATTTATTCAGAGTTTACACATTGATATTAATGCCTTGATGATGTGTTAATACTTCTAGATAAGATGTTGTTATACTTCTAACTATGATAAAATCAATGTTTACTTTACTATGATAAATGTGTTAATACTGTCTAACTATGATAAAATCAATCATGTAATTTGTGATATTTTATAAATAAAGTGGCAAATATCAGGTGTGATTATATATATATAAGTCATATAGAGACGACTTGTTTGTGTTGTATTGTCATAAATGGACTGGCCAGTGTTAAAATCCTGAAATAAAATTTTTGAATTTCCTATAGTGCTTGTGAAAGTTGATTACACATTTTCTTCTCCAGCTATGGATAAATAGTAATGTACCTGGCCATTAATCTTGTTATGGTAACCAGTGTAGGAAGAATAAAACTGATTTCAAACTGTTAAACTCAACTTAAAAATAATTGGACATATGACCTTTAGGCACTCCTTTTGCGATAATCGATTCATCAGGACACTTTTTTCATTTACACTGTTAAAATCGCTGTTAGTTAGGGGTTAGTTTTATAGTTTAAAAAAAAACTCGTCTATTAACAAATAAACAGCAATTTTGACGGGTAATGAAAGAACATGTCCCTTATGATTGAGATAGCAAAAGAGGTGGTAATGGTCATGGTCAAAAAATTGAGTCTGTGTTGCATCTTGCACCATGCAGGAGAAATTGGGTAAATATAGATATCAGATATGATAATATTATAGATAAGTCAGGATGTGCAGACACAGTCACAGCATCTGGTCTGATGATTGAATAGGCAAGGAAATGTCAGTCTTAAATGTTTCTCATGCTATGCAAAGCATATATTATTATATTATATCTATTAAAAGTAAGAGTAAAGTCGTCGGGGTACCTAAAGTCGGTATCAGCCAGTCATGAGGGAGTCTATCCCCTTTTCAATGCGCTGACCAGGAGATTTTGGTTTTTTTTAAGCATCTGAGGTGGTAGCGCCACACCTAACCTATATCAGCTCCTTACTTTACCGCCAGAACGCCCTAGTGCTACTCATCATGCTGAGTTGGCGAGGACCGGTATGAACTAGAACCTTGTGGTTTTCTGCCGAACGCTCTACCGCTGAGCTAACCCGGCCCATGTTGTGGTGTGTGTGGTGTCAAGTACTAACATTTCTAGCCATTGTCAAACAAGATAAATAAGACAAATAAGATGAAAAAGTCTAAATAGAACAGTAAAAAATATGTCAAATTTTGTTTTATCTGAAGACAATACCTATGGCCTCACTCATTTGAATAATTGCCAAGGGAATGGTCAAAAGTGGGTTGAACCCAAAGAAAATGACTCTATGAAGAATTTTTTTACATGTTTCCCGTAAAAAAAAAATCAGATAAATTCATGAAAATTAATAAAACTTTCCCTTGCATTTCACTGTCATATATATATATATATATTATATATATATATATATTATGTTTATGTTATGTATGTATGTTGTATGGTGTGTGTGTTGTGTCGTGTGGTGTAAGACAATAGTGACTTGTCAGTTCAAATTATATACTTCTATTATACATACCCACCTCTTTTTCTCCTCTCTTTATATATACATATATATAATGAGACGAGAGGGGGGTTTAGAAGTAATAGTGCAAGTATATAATTTTTGAACTGACAAGTCAAACTATTTTTGTTATGTTTTTTATAAATGCTTACTTCATTACATCTGCCTATATATATATATTATATAAATATATAATATATATGATATATATATTATATATAATAACACACACACACACACACTTGCCTATATACTATATAAACCTCACAACAGGTTTACATCCGTTAGTATTTTAATGGAAAATGTCAAAGTTTCTAGCTTACATATTATTTTGCAAACTATACAGAAGATTTTAACACTCTTTTGATGGTTTGGAAAGACTGTAGACAAGGAACGCTTTGATGGAGCACATAGTATTTTGCGATGATGCCAGTTAACAATTACTTTCTACTTGAAGTTCAGAATATGTTAACTTTTGGTTATTCTAAGAATACAAAAAAGTATTCCAACTATACTAAGGACCTATACAGACGATTGATAGCCACAATGTCCTTTTTAGCATAACATTGGGTTTGTTTTTTTTTCTAAACATTTAGACGGCATTCATCTTTCTTATGGTATAATCATTCAAAACCAGAAACAAAAGAAGTAAATCATTTAACGGCTTTGAACTATTGATTTTAATGGTCTATTGAGCAACAGACATAACAATTTAGATGGTGCATTAGTAGGCTATATAATTTAAAGATTGCATTAGAAGACATACATAACTTATATGGCGCATCAAACAGGGTACCCGCTTTTGATGGCGCATCACGACATTATCAAATTTAGATGGTGCTGTCAACAGACAATTACAATTTGATGGTGGCTTCACAGGCAGTTCAATTTAGATGGTGCTTTCACACAGACATAAATTAGTGGTGGCATTAAGTAGGCTATGATAATTTGTAAAGATTGCAATTTTAGAAGACTACATAATTTACATGGCGCATTTAACAGGGTCTAAATGGTGCATCACAGGTACTCACATTTAGATGGCGCATCAACAGGGTATTCATTTAGATGGCGCATCACAGGGTACCTCATTTGGATGGCGATAACAAGGGTACTTTCAATTTAGAGGCTACCATAACAGGGTTCAATTTAGATGGCGCATCACAGGGTACAGCAATTTAGATGGCGCATTAGCAGGGTACAGATTAATCTTAGAGGTTGTGCTTACAGGATTTAACAGAATAATTCTTGTATATATTTGTTGAAATATCAAAAAAAACTTCATAAGATACGGAAAAACATCTGAATTAAATTTTAACTTTATACTTGTAAAAATAGCACAAGTAAAAAAAATATTTTTGAAATTTTATTTGCTTTTAATTTGATTAAAATAAAACAAAAAGAAAGCTTGAAAAAATTTAATTTGTTACAATTGTTTGGCACATTACATAAACAAGAGTATAGCCAGAGTGATCTACTTAAAAAAAAATTAAAAAAAAAAAGTTTTGTGTGGGTGTGTTTTTTATAGTTTTTTTTTTTTTCAAATTTGTAAAAAAATTTCTTTATTAAAAACATGCAATTACAGCAAGAGAACTTCATAAGTTCTTTTTATTAAAATAAAACATCAAATTAATAAATGTACAATTATATAACTTATTTAATTATTATATAATCATAGGATTGACAAGCAACATAGGAGGGGCACAGCGATGGTGAAAAAGGTTAGGAGACATGGTGCCCAGAAATACAAGTATAGTAAGGATGAAAAATTGAGATAGCAAGTTTGCAGTCAGACATGACAGTGTTGTTAATTTGAGTATCAGAGTTCACAGAGAAATATAGGAAGAAACACAACAAGTATTAAGGATAGGGGAAAGGTTTACTAAGATACAAAGATGAACAGAGTATCTAGGCAAATTGCCAGGTTAAAGTAACAAGTCCGTCAGATCTCGTTTCAACATCTTCCAAGGTTTCGTCAACATTTTAGGAAAAACAAACAATTTCATTCTCATTATTTAGGTACATATGAAACAGGGACTAATAAATCAGGTTTTTCATGTAAGGAACTAAAAAATGTTTTTTGTGTGATTTAATAAACTTAGTTTTTTTAAATTTGCTTTAACAATAAATTTTTCAGTTTGAAGAAAAAATATTTAATAGTATTCCATGTATTATCTTTGAAAAGTTTCAATTAGATCATCTCTCATTATCTTCTTTCCTAGTAAAGTAGTTTAATACTAATTTCTCTCTAAATCTCTTCTTGTACTGTAATCTTACTCTTTTTATTATTTTTGTCCTCTTCTTTGCATCAATTATTTTGAAAAGTTTTTCAATTTAGATCACCTCTTCATTCTTCTTTCTAGTAAAGTAGTTAATACTAATTTCTCTAATTCTCTCCCTGTAACTGTAAATTCTTTTACTCTTTTTAGTTTTGTCACTCTTCTTCATAATATCTCTCATTCTTTTTTCAAGTAAGTAAAGTCGTTGGGGTGGCTAATGTCGGTATCAGCCAATCAGCGAGGGAGTCTATCCTCTTTTAAATCCTAATAAACTCCAATTTTCCCTGTAATTATCCTTTAAAACCATAAAAAAAAAAAGACAAAAACACTGACCTCACTATAAGCATTAGAAGACAAGATTTCCATAACATCTCCAAAATGAGGCAGTTTTTAAAACTAAGTGCTTTTCCTCTGGTAACTTGTCTGTAAATGATATTTTTTTTTACTGTATTAATAATATGAGCAGTTTGTAAATAAATTACCAGAGGATGTTTTCTTTTTTTCTTTGCAATGTAGCTGTCTTGTTTAAAATGCTTATATTTTTAACAGGGAAACTATGTTGCACACCCTTAAACAGCAGAAAAAGAAAATGCTTTTTTTTCCAAAAATTCTTCATTTTGATAAAAAAAAATTTAACATTATGCAAAAAAAAAAGAAGAAAAGAACAAAGTAAGAAACTGCTCATTCCTGAATCATGGGGAATTAATGTCATTTTTCAAGTAAGTTATGTTTATGTTTAATTTCAGCATTTAACATTATCCAAAATAGTATTGTAGCATTGTTGGATATCAGCTGTGTATAGGTAGAATTTAAGATTCCAGCAAAAATAAGTCGATCAAACATTTATTTATTCAAGTAAAAGTTTTCAAATAAACTTTAAGCATTTTGGCTTACTATTTTGTAAATGTGTAATAATGCTGATATGCAATATGTAAGATAACATTTTTAAAAACATTTTTAAGTTAATTTCTTATATTTCACTTTTTTTTTAGTTTGAGTATAGGATTAACATGGCTTTTCTTTTAACAGAACCTGAGATAGATATTAACAGACTGATATACGACAGAAACATAGATATGAAGAGACAGACAATATAGACTGATTTTGATAGATATGAGGGGACTGAGTATTGACTGATAGATATGAAGAGACTGATATTGACTGATAGATATGAAACTGATATTGACTGATAGATTGATAGGTGGACTGATATTGACTGATAGATATGAAGGGTGATGACTGATAGATATGACTGATAGAGACTGATATTGATGATAATATGAGGGACTGATAATGACTCGATAGATATGAGCACACTGATATTGACTGATAGATATGAGCACACTGATATTGAGCTATAGATATGAGGGGAACCGATATTGCTGATAGATTGAGGGGACCGGATATTGGCTGATAGAATAATGGAGGCGCATGGTCTAATGGTTTAGAGTCATAGGAAATGGACTCGTCGACCGAGTTCAATTCCTGGACAAAGCTGTTGGTATTCACACAGCGCTAAACCTTTGGGAAAGGTATGAATCCAATTCTCCCTCCAGCTATGGGTAAATAGCAGGGCAGACTGGGCTTCTTTACCCATGGCTAGGTAACCAGTCTAGGAGAAGGAAAACTCTGAATTCAAACCTGTTAAACTCTGCTTAAGAATTGGACGCTTGTGTCACATCCTGCTCACATGGAGGGGTTGGTAAATATTATATTGGCTGATCGATATGAAGAGACTGATATTGACTATATGAACAGATTAATATAGACACAAAGATATGAGAGACTGAGATAGATAAACAATCAAATATAGACAGATATGAACAGACTGATATTGACATAGACAGAATCAGAGTGCATACATTTCTAAGAGAGTTACAAGCTTAATGTTATCATCAAGGTAATGACACAGACAGTTCAAATCCTGGGGGATGTTTGCATTTTACATAAACTAATGAATCAAACTATTCTCTCCCCTATGGGTAAATAGTAAGGCAGACTGGCTCTTTAAATTTGGTATGGCAACCCAAGCTAGGAGAAGGAATACTGAATTCAAATCTGCTAAAACTCTGCTTAAGAAATTGACCTTGTGTTGATCTGCTCATGTAGAGGGTGGGTAATTACATACCACATTTCTAAAGAATAAAATTAAAATTTCTTCTTTACATTTCAAGGATAGAAGTATACTTTCTCACCTGTAATGTTATTTATAGAGACTAACAAAAGGGAATAAAATTGAACAATGGTGACATGCAAAACAAAAAGAAAATAAATTAAATCATTCAATTTTTTTTAAAATTAACAAGCACAGGAAGACAATATGATTTTTAAGACAGATAATCAGAAAGCAAATAAATTTTAAAATGTATCATTTTAACCCAATTTAAAAGACAAAAAATGAAAGCCCCTCTAATTTTCATGAAATGAAAACCAGGCAGTACTTTGTGACCTTCTGAAGTGTTAATTTCAGTCCTTAAGAATGTGCTCAGCGCGCCTGTCAGATTGAAAAGGTTTAGGGACCCCCAGTTATAGAGGAAGGTGGTGTATGGGTCTTGATACATACACTTTGACACTGAATAAATATGTAAGCCAGAAGATCAGTACAAGCTGGGTGAGGCAATAGTGCAATCAAAATACAAAATGGTGGCTGGATTTACAATATGACACAAAGACTTACACAGAACTGGTAAAAACAAACACTGCATCTGACATTTTTAAGCAGAGTTTCATCATTCTTGTAATGGATGTAGCATGTGTATGTGTCAGTAAGCAAATTTAACAAAACTCCCTGGGGACATTCAAGAAAGAGGGAATGAGAAACTTTGTTCGTTTCATCATCTTAACATTTTTAAAGGACTTTTTTTTTTTCATTGTATGAAAGACAATTCAAGTGATACCAACTACCCCTATGTGAGGAAATTTTAGATAGATATATCTGAATTTAACAGAGTCAAAGAAAAATGTAAAATTTAATATCCATTTTTACTCAACTGTGCTTAGTACAGCACAAACCACAAGCATGAGGCGCCCAATGAGGATCATTCACTTTTTAAGGAAGAGCCTCTGTGTTAATGGTTACTGTCATTGGAAATGGGCCTGATGACATGTTCAAATCCTAGATGAAGCTGGTTGTATATCACATAGTGCCAATACCCTTGGAAAATGTATGAATCTAACTATCCTTCCTCCAGCTATGGGTAAATACAAAAAGGTATATAGGTAATATGAAATGAAGGGATGAAACTGTTTCGAAGTAGATGAAAGACTTTATTCTTTAGACCGTTAACTCTGGACGCTAGAGTCCAGATCTCAGAACTTTTTTATTTATTTATTTATTTTGATTTAATTTTATTTTATTTAAATCCCCACAGGTATGATCTCCTCATCCCCCAGCTATAGTTTAAATAGTACTAGTACTGTTCTTACATTCAAGGATGACTTTGGCATTAAATAACTTACGAAGGTTGATATGCCATTAAACAAAGAAACCAAACCAATGGGTAAATAATAGGGCAGACCGGCTCTTTAACCTTGGTATGACAGGTTTAGAAAGAAAAAATTATATTAAAACCTGTTAAATTTCACTTAGAAATTGACCTTGTGCTTATTCTGCTCATGAGGAGGGGTTGTAATACACAAATTCATTACAGTAGTAATGGTTTGGTTGGTTGGTTGGATTTCATGGAATGCCAACCAAGTTGGGTTATTTTATGCCAAAGATGTTTTTTTGTTAATTTTTTGATGGGTATTCAAATTTTTTTTAAACTCAATTTTTTTTCTATTTAACCCTAAGATGGGACCCTAACAGGTACTACCACTCCAGTAATGGTCTGCAAAGTTAGCTTACTAACTTTACACTATAGCAAGGTACTCTGATATTAACTAAGCTTAGTTGATCTGGCAGAGATCATACGCATGAAGCACCAATGACAAAAAAAGAGAGATGTTTTGAATCAAAAAATGTTTTAAATGCACACACACACACACACACACACACATACATACATACACACACATCAGATAATCAAACTTATACTCCAATCCCATGCATCACAGGGATGCACATACACACACATACACCTTGACAATCACACACAGAGACAAGAGAGTGACAATAGCAAGCCAAGATTTTCCAAGACTGTACAAATATGTCTGGTTTTAATTGAAAGTTAACTGAAGACACAAAAATAATGTCTACAAAGTCATCATGCTGCCTATCATTCTTTATTAAGCCAAATCCTAAGTCATATATCAAACTCCAGCTATATCTTCTAGAATGTTTCCATTAACAATACTTCAATTTATTTTCAATCTACACTGGCATGAGTTCATATCACAAATACTGAAGTCCTCAAGACCACAATGCAACAGACTTGAAGCTACAAAATATTCACCTGCAATGAACATAACATTTGTATGTATGTACCCAACCCCTCTGCCACAAAAGGATGTGACACAAAGTCAATTTTTAAGCAGAGTTTAATATTTTTTGAATTCCTAAACCAGTTGCCATACCAAATTAAAGAATCCAGTCTGCCCTACTATTTACCTGTAGTTGGAGGGAGAATAGTATCAAATTTTCCCTTTCAGTTAACAACATTTGGATCAAGAGTAATAACAGGTTTCAATTCAGACTTATCCTTCTCCTAGATGGTTACTATACCAAGGTTAACGAACCCAATAAGTCCCACTATTTACTTATATCTAGAGGAGAATAGTTGCATGCATACTTTTCTAAAGGGTATTAGCCCTAATGAGAATGCAAAAAGCCTTGTCCAAGATTTGAACTTGGGTCACCATGTCCATTTCCTGGGACGATAACTGTTACACAATGTCTGCTTTCTTAAACAGGTCATGTAGCAAGTATGGAGGACTATCAACTTTCCAAGACTCTATAGCAAAATTAGTTTCTGGACCATCAAGAAGATGGGTTATTAGAACAAAAATGATACAGAGACTCCTTATAAATGATCCTAATCTCTTGTAGAATCACCTACCATAAGTTGACAAAAGCAGGAAATATGGTGGCATGATTTTCCTAGCAATCTTTCTTTCAAAAAAAAATTGCAATGAAAGAGAAGAGACAACAACTGTAATTGGTGGTATTGGTAGAGATTGATGAAAGCAAAAGTATAATAGGAGTAAAGCGTCAGAGGTGCCCCCTCCAATCAATCGGCTGGTCACATCAAGCCCTAGCACCTATATGATTTTACCACCCTATTGCCCTTATGGTAAGCCCAAACCCTTTTTATCATATGGGTGCTTGAAGGCGGTGGCTGCAGGTCTACATGTCTGGGAATGACATTAAACTCTATCTGATGGTGAGGTTTCCAGTTTTGGAGGTTTGGGGAATGTGGAGGCACCCCTTCATCACATTGCTCCCTGGTCCACTCTGACCGGAGTGGTAGTACCTGTTAGGGTCCCATCTATGGGTTAAATAAAAAAATTATTTATAAAAAATTGTATTATCCATTAACAATTTTAAACTTTATTTGGCATTAAATGACCACTGAGGTTGATATGCCTTAAAACAAAACAAACCAAAAAAAAAATGATGAAGGCAAAAGTATAATAGGAGTAGAGGGACCAAATAACAGTGGTTTTTTGGAGGGATATGCCACGGACAAGACAAACTAGTAGTATGTGCATTCAAGCATTTATGTTAATTCATATCTTTGTGAATTCTTGTGGTGAAGAACAAAGAAAATAAACATTTTCAATCAAATTCTTAATGTATGTTGATTCATATAAAGCATTTTTCAAACCCATCTAGCACTTAAGGTCTTATTTTTTAAGGTATGCAATTTACTGAACACCACTCCTACAAAGCAAACGGTTGAAAAGCACTATAACATTTTTCAACCATTCTAGCACTTAATGGTCTTATTTTTTTAAGGTATGACAATTTATTGGCAAACCGTGAGAAAGTTGAGCTATTCACATAAATTTTCAAACATCTAGCACTTAATGGTCTTATTTTAAATGACCTGAACACCACTCCTACAAAGCAAACCGTTGAGAAGTCAAGAGTTGATTCAAATAAAGCATTTTTCAACCATCTAGCACTTAATGTATTTTTTAGGTATGACAATTACTGACACACTCCTACAAAGCAAACGGTCAGATTGATTCACATAAAGCATTTTTCAACCCATCTAGCAAATGGTCTTTTTTTTAAAGGTATGACAATTTACTGAACACCATCTACAAAGCAAACGGTGAGAAAGTTCAGAGTTGATTTCACAATAAAGCATTTTTCAAACCCATCTAGCACTTAATGGTCTTATTTTTTTAAGGTATGACAAGGCATTCACCCCCATCTCCTTAACACAAAGCAAAACCGTTGAGAAAGTCAAGAGTCACAATAAAGCATTTTTCAAACCATCTAGCACTAATGGTCTTATTTTTTTAGGTATGACAATTTTTTGAACACCACTCCTAAAAGCAAACCGTTAAAGCTTTTTCCACCATAAGGGCACTCCTGGTTTTGCTTTGTAAGCATTGACCATTAAGTGCTAGATGGGTTTGAAAAATGCTTTATTGTGAATCAACTCTTGAACTTTCTCCGGTTTGCTTGTAGGAGTGGTGTTCAGTAAATTGTCATACCTTAAAAAAATAAGACCATTAAGTGCTAGATGGGTTTGAAAAATGCTTAGTGAATCAACTCTTGAACTTTCTCAACGTTTGCTTTGTAGGAGTGGTGCAGTAAATTGTATACCTTAAAAAATAAGACCATTAAGTGCTAGATGGGTTTGAAAAATGCTTTATTGTGATCAACTCTGAACTTTCTCAACGTTTTTGCTTGTAGGAGTGGTGTTCAGTAAATTGTCATACCTTAAAAAATAAGACCATTATGCTAGATGGGTTTGAAAATGCTTTATTGTGATCAACTCTTGAACTTTCTCAACCTTTTGCTTTGTAGGAGTGGTGTTCAGTAAATTGTCATACCTTAAAAAATAAGACATTAAGTGCTAGATGGGTTTGAAAAATGCTTTATTGTGAATCAACTCTTGAACTTTCTCAACGGTTTTGCTTTGTAGGAGTGGTGTTCATAAATTGTCATACCTTAAAAAATAAACCATTAAGTGCTAGATGGGTTTGAAAAATGCTTTATTGTGAATCAGCTCTTTTCTCAACGGTTTTGCTTTGTAGGAGTGGTGTTCAATAATTGTCATCCTTAAGACATTAAGTGCTAGATGGGTTTGAAAAATGCTTTATAGTGAATCAACTCTTTTTCTCACCGTTTTGCTTTGTAGGAGTGGTGTTCAGTAAATTGTCATACCTTAAAAAATAAGACCATTAAGTGCTAGATGGGTTTGAAAAATGCTTTATTATGAATCAACTATATCATTAAGAATTTGATTGAAAATGTTATTTTCTTTGTTCTTTCACCACAAGAATTCACAAAGATATGAATTTAACATAAATGCTTGAATGCCATACTACTTTTTAGTTTGTCTTGTCTCGTGGCATATCCTCCAAAAACCACTGTTATTTGGTCCTCTACTCCTATTATACTTTTGCCTTTCATCATTTTTTTGGTTTGTTTTGTTTTAAGGCATATCAACTCAGTGGGTCATTTAATGCAATAAAGTTTGAAATTGTTAATGGATAATACAATTTTTTTATAAATACATTTTTTTATTAACCCATAGATGGGACCCTAACAGGTACTACCACTCCGGGTCAGAGTGGACCAGGGAGCAATGGTGATGAAGGGGGTGCTCCAATTCCCCAAACCTCCAAAACTGGAAACCTCACCATCAGATAGAGTTTAATGTCATTCCCAGTACATGTAGACCTGCAGCCACCGCCTTCAAGCACCCATATGAAAAAAAGGGTTTGGGGCTTACCATAGGGCAATAGGGTTGGTAAAATCATATAGGTGCTAGGGCTTGATGTGACCAGCCGATTGATTGGAGGGGGCACTCTGACCGCTCTACTCCTATTATACTTTTGCCTTTCATCAATCTCTACCAATACACCAATTACAGTGTTTGTCTCTTCTCTTTCATTGCAATTTTGTTTTGGAAAGAAAGATTGCTAGGAAATTCATGCCACCATATTTCCTGCTTTTGTCAACTTATGGTAGGTGATTCTACAAGAGATTAGGATCATTTATAAGGAGTCTCTGTATCATTTTTGTTCTAATAACCCATCTTCTTGATGGTCCAGAAACTAATTTTGCTATAGAGTCTTGGAAAGTTGATAGTCCTCATACTTGCTACATGACCTGTTTAAGAAAGCAGACATAGTGTAACAGTTATCGTCCCAGGAAATGGAACATGGTGACCCAAGTTCAAATCTTGGACAAGGCTTTTTGCATTTCTCATAGGGCTAATACCCTTTAGAAAAGTATGCATGCAACTATTCTCCCTCTAGATATAAGTAAATAGTGGGACTTATTGGGTTCGTTAACCTTGGTATAGTAACCAGTCTAGGAGAAGGATAAGTCTGAATTGAAACCTGTTATTACTCTTGATCCAAATGTTTTAACTGAAAGGGAAAATTTGATACTATTCTCCCTCCAACTACAGGTAAATAGTAGGGCAGACTGGATTCTTTAATTTTGGTATGGCAACTGGTTTAGGAATTCAAAAAATATTAAACTCTGCTTAAAAATTGACTTTGTGTCACATCCTTTTTGTGGCAGAGGGGTTGGGTACATACATACACATGTTATGTTCATTGCAGGTGAATATTTTGTAGCTTCAATGTCTGTTGCATTGTTGGTCTTGAGGACTTCAGTATTTGTGATGAACTCATGCCAGTGTAGATTGAAAATAAATTGGAAGTATTGTTAATGGAAACATTCTAGAAGATATAGCTGGAGTTTGATATATGACTTAGGATTTGGCTTAATAAAGAATGATAGGCAGCATGATGACTTTGTAGACATTTATTTTTGTGTCTTCAGTTAACTTTCAATTAAACCAGACATATTTGTACAGTCTTGGAAAATCTTGGCTTGCTATTGTCACTCTCTTGTCTCTGTGTGTGATTGTCAAGGTGTATGTGTGTGTATGTGCATCCCTGTGATGCATGGGATTGGGAGTATAAGTTTGATTATCTGATTGTGTGTGTATGTATGTATGTGTGTGTGTGTGTGTGTGTGTGTGTGCATTTAAAACATTTTTTTGATTCAAAACATCTCTCTTTTTTTGTCATTGGTGCTTCATGCGTATGATCTTCTGCCAGACTCAACTAAGCTTAGTTAATATCAGAGTACCTTGCTATAGTGTAAAGGTTAGTAAGCTAACTTTGCAGACCATTACTGGAGTGGTAGTACCTGTTAGGGTCCCATCTATGGGTTAAATAGAAAAAAAATTGAGTTTAAAAAAAATTTGAATACCCATCAAAAATTAACAAAAAAACATCTTTGGCATAAAATAACCCAACTTGGGTTGGCATTCCATGAAATCCAACCAACCAACCAAACCATTACTACTGTAATGAATTTGTGTATTTACCAACCCCTCCTCATGAGCAGAATATAGCACAAGGTCAATTTCTAAGTGAAATTTAACAGGTTTTAATATAATTTTTTTCTTTCTAAACCTTGTCCATACCAAGGTTAAAGAGCCCGGTCTGCCCTATTATTTACCCATTGGTTTGGTTTCTTTGTTTAATGGCATATCAACCTTCGTAAGTTATTTAATGCCAAAGTCATCCTTGAAGAAGAACAGTACTAGTACTATTTAAACTATAGCTGGGGGATGAGGAGATTCATACCTGTGGGGATTTAAATAAAATAAAATTAAATCAAAATTAAATAAATAAATAAAAAGTTCTGAGCATCTGGACTCTAGCGTCCAGAGTTAACGGTCTAATGAATAAAGTCTTCATCTATACTTCGAAACAGTTCATCCCTTCATTTCATATTACCTATATACCTTTTTGTATTTACCCATAGCTGGAGGAAGGATAGTTAGATTCATACATTTTCCAAGGGTATTAGCACTATGTGATATACAACCAGCTTCATCTAGGATTTGAACATGTCATGCAGGCCCATTTCCAATGACAGTAACCATTACACAAGAGGCTCTTCCTTAAAAAAGTGAATTTGATCCTCATTGGGCGCCTCATGCTTGTGGTTTGTGCTGTACTAAGCACAGTTGAGTAAAAATGGATATTAAATTTTACATTTTTCTTTGACTCTGTTAAATTCAGATATATCTATCTAAAATTTCCTCATAGGGTAGTTGGTATCACTTGAATTGTCTTTCATACAATGAAAAAAAAAAGTCCTTTAAAATGTTAAGATGATGAAACCGAACAAAGTTTCTCATTCCCTTCTTTTCTTGAATGTCCCCAGGGAGTTTTGTTAAATTTGCTTACTGACACATACACATGCTACATCCATTACAGAATGATGAAACTCTGCTTAAAAATGTCAGATGCAGTGTTTGTTTTACCAGTTCTGTGTAAGTCTTTGTGTCATATTGTTAAATCCAGCCACCATTTTGTATTTTGATTGCACTATTGCCTCACCAGCTTGTACTGATTCTTCTGGCTTACAATATTTATTCATGTGTCAAAGTGTATGTATCAAGACCCATACACCACCTTCCTCTATAACTGGGGGTCCCTAACCTTTTCAATCTGACAGGCGCGCTGAGCACATTCTTAAGGACTGAAATTAACACTTCTAGAAGGTCAACAAAGTACTGCCTGGGTGTTCATTTCATTGAAAATTAGAGGGGCTTCATTTTTTTTTTGTCTTTTAAATTGGGTTAAATGATACATTTTAAAATTTATTTGCTTTCTGATTATCTGTCTTAAAAATCATATTGTCTTCCTGTGCTTGTTAATTTTAAAAAAATAATTGAATGATTTAATTTATTTTCTTTTTGTTTTTTGCATGTCACCATTGTTCAATTTTATTACCTTTTGTTAGTCTCTATAAATAACATTACAGGTGAGAAAGTATACTTCTATCCTTGGAAATGTAAAGAAGAAATTTTAATTTTATTCTTTAGAAATGTGGTATGTAATTACCCACCCCCTCTACATGAGCAGGAATCAACACAAGGTCAATTTCTTAAGCAGAGTTTTAGCAGATTTGAATTCAGTATTCCTTCTCCTAGCTTGGTTGCCATACCAAATTTAAAGAGCCCAGTCTGCCTTACTATTTACCCATAGGGGGAGAGAATAGTTTGATTCATTAGTGTTATGTAAAATGCAAACATCCCCCAGGATTTGAACTGTCTGTGTCCATTACCTTTGATGATAACCATTAAGCTTGTAACTCTTTAGAAATGTATGCACTTGATTCTGTCTATGTCAATATCAGTCTGTTCATATCTGTCTATATTTGATTGTTTTTATCTATCTCAGTCTCTTCATATCTTTGTCTGTCTATATTAATCTGTTCATATCAGTCAATATCAGTCTCTTCATATCTATCAGCCAATATATATATTTACCAACCCCTCCATGTGAGCAGGATGTGACACAAGGTCCATTTCTTAAGCAGAGTTTAACAGGTTTGAATTCAGAGTTTTCCTTCTCCTAGACTGGTTACCTAGCCATGGTTAAAGAGCCCAGTCTGCCCTGCTATTTACCCATAGCTGGAGGGAGAATTGGATTCATACCTTTCCCAAAGGTATTAGCGCTGTGTGAATACCAACAGCTTTGTCCAGGAATTGAACTCGGGTCGACGAGTCCATTTCCTATGACTCTAACCATTAGACCATGCGCCTCCATTATTCTATCAGCCAATATCGGTCCCCTCATATCTATCAGCCAATATCGGTCCCCTCATATCTATCAGTCAATATCAGTGTGCTCATATCTATCAGTCAATATCAGTGTGCTCATATCTATCAGTCATTATCAGTCCCCTCATATCTATCAGTCAATATCAGTCTCTTCATATCTATCAGTCAATATCAGTCCCTTCATATCTATCAGTCAATATCAGTCCCTTCATATCTATCAGTCAATATCAGTCCCCTCATATCTATCAGTCAATATCAGTCTCTTCATATCTATCAGTCAATATCAGTCTCTTCATATCTATCAGTCAATATCAGTCCCCTCATATCTATCAAAATCAGTCTATATTTGTCTGTCTCTTCATATCTATGTTTCTGTCTATATCAGTCTGTTAATATCTATCTCAGGTTCTGTTAAAAGAAAAGCCATGTTAATCCTATACTCAAACTAAAAAAAAGTGAAATATAAGAATTAACTTAAAAATGTTTTTAAGAAATGTTATCTTACATATTGCATATCAGCATGTATTACACATTTTACAAATAGTAAGCCAAATGCTTAAAGTTTATTTGAAACTTTTACTTGAATAAATAAATGTTTGATCGACTTATTTTTGCTTGGAATCTTATATTCTACCTATACACAGCTGATATCCAACAATTGCTAAATACTATTTTGGATAATGTTAAATGTGAATTAAACATAAAAAAACTTACTTGAAAATGATCATTAATTCCCATGATTCCAGGAATGAGCAGTTTCTTTACTTTGTTCTTTTTCATAAATTTTTAAATTTTTTTTTTATCAAAATTGAAGATTTTGAAAAAAAAAGTCATTTTCTTTTTCTGCTGTTTAAGTGTCTGCACATAGTTTCCCTGTTAAAAATATAAGCATTTTTAAGACTAAGATCAGCTAACATTGCAAAAGAAAAAAGAAAACATCCCTCTGGTAATTTTATTACAAGCTGCTCATATTTATATAAACAGTAAAAAAAATATCATTTACAGACAAGTACCAGAGAAAAGCACTTAGTTTTAAAAACTGCCTCATTTTATGGAGATGTTATGGAAATCTTGTGCTTCTAATGCTTATAGTGAGGGTCAGTGTTTTTGTCTTTTTTTTTTATTTTAAAGATAATTACAGGGAGAAATTGGAGTAATTAGGATTAAAAGAGGATAGACTCCCTCGCTGATTGGCTGATACCGACATTAGGCCACCCCAACGACTTTACTTACTTGAAAAAAGAATGAGAGATGATGATGAAGAAGAGTGACAAAACTAATAAAAAGAGTAAAAGATTACAGTTACAGGGAGAGATTAGAGAAATTAGTATTAACTACTTTACTAGAAAGAAGAATGAGAGGTGATCTAATTGAAACTTTCAAAATAATTGATGCAAAGAAGAGTGACAAAACTAATAAAAAGAGTAAAAGATTACAGTTACAAGAAGAGATTAGAGAAATTAGTATTAACTACTTTACTAGAAAGAAGAATGAGAGATGATCTAATTGAAACTTTCAAAATAATACATGGAATTACTAATTAAATATTTTTCTTCAAACTGGAAAATTTATTGTTAAAGCAAATTTAAAAAACTAAGTTTATTAAATCAACAAAAACATTTGTTAGTTCCTTACATGAAAACCTTGATTGTATTAGTCCCTGTTTCATATGTACCTAAATAATGAGAATGAAATTGTTTGTTTTTCCTATAAATGTCTGACGAAACCTTGGAAGAGTGAAACGAGATCTGACGGGACTTGTTACTTTAACCTGGCAATTGCTAATTACTCTGTTCATCTTGTATCTTAGTAAACCTTTTCCCCTATCCTTAATACTTGTTGTGTTTCTTCCTATTATTTCTCTGTTAACTCTGATACTCAAATTACAACACTGTCATGTCTGTACTGCAAACTTTTGCTATCTCAATTTTTTCATCTTACTATACTTGTTATTTCTTGGGCACCATTCTCCTAACCTTTTTCACCATCGCTTGTGCCCCTCCTATGTGTGCTGTCAATTCCTATGATTATATAATAATTAAATAATGTTATATAATTGTACACTTTATTAATTTGATGTTTTATTTTAATAAGAACAGATACTTTATTGAAGTTCTCTTGCTTGTAATTGCATGTTTAATAAAGAAATTTTTCTTACAAATTTGAAAAAAAAAAAAACTATAAAAAAAACACACCCACACAAACTTTTTTTTTTTTAATTTTTTTTTTTAAGTAGATACTTGTCTATCTCCTTGTGTTATGTAAATGCTGCCAAACAATTGTACAAATTATCAGCTTCTTGTTTTTATTTTTTAATCAAATTAAAAGCAAATTAAAATTTCAAAAATATTTTTTTTTACTTGTTGCTATTTTACAAGTATAAAGTAAAATTTAATTCAGATGTTTTTCCTATCTTATGAATTTTTTTTATTATTCAACAAATATATACAAGAATTATTCTTGTTAAATGCCCTGTTAACACAACCTCTAAATTAATCTGTACCCTGCTAATGCGCCATCTAAATTGTGTACCCTGTTGATGCGCCATCTAAATTGAGTACCCTGTTGATGCGCCATCTAAATTGAGTACCCTGTTGATGCGCCATCTAAATTGAGTACCCTGTTGATGCGCCATCTAAATTGAGTACCCTGTTGATGCGCCATCTAAATTGAGTACCCTGTTGATGCACCATTTAGTACCCTGTTAATGCGCCATGTAAATTATGTAGTCTTCTAATGCAATCTTTAAATTATATAGCCTACTAATGCACCATCTAAATTGTTATGTCTGTTGAAGCACCATCTAAATTGTAATGTCTGTTGAAGCACCATCTAAATTGTAATGTCTGTTGAAGCACCATCTAAATTGTAATGTCTGTTGATGCGCCATCTAAATTGGGTACCCTGTTGATGCGCCATATAAGTTATGTAGTCTTCTAATGCAATCTTTAAATTATATAGCCTACTAATGCACCATCTAAATTGTTATGTCTGTTGCTAATAGACCATATAAAATGCAAAGTCAGGTTAAATGATTTACTTCTTTTTGTTTCTGGTTGTTTGAATATTATACATAGAAAGCATGGAATGCCTGTCTAAATGTTTAGAAAAAAAACAAACCCAATGTTATGCTAAAAAGGACATTGTGGTCTATCAATCTGTCTGTATAGTCTCTTAGTATCAGTTGGAATACTTTTTGTATTCTTAGAATAACCAAAAGTTAACATATTCTGAACTTCAAGTAGAAAGTAATTGTTAACTGGCATCATCAAAATACTATGTGCTCCATCAAACGTTCCTTGTCTAAGTCTTTCCAATCCATCAAAAGAGTGTTAAATCTTCTGTATATTTGCAAATAATATGTAAGCTATGAAACTTTTGACATTTTCCATTAAAATATCTAACGGATGTAAACCTGTGTGAGTGTTTATATATGTATATAGGCAGATGTGTGTGTGTGTGTGTGTATATATATATATATATATATATATATATATATATATATATATATATATATATAGGCAGATGTAATAGGAAGTAAGCATTTATAAAAAACATAAAAACAATAGTGACTTGTCAGTTCAAATTATATACTTCACTATTACTTCTAACCCCCCTCTCTCTCATATATATATGTATATATAAAGAGAGAGAGAAAGAGAGGTGGGTAGATGTAATAGTGAAGTATATAATTTGAACTGACAAGTCACTATTGTTTACACACACACACACACACACACACATACATACATACATACATACATACATATATATATATATATATATATATTATATATATATAGACAGTGAAATGCAAGGAAAGTTTTATTAATTTTTCATTGAATTTATCTTGATTTTTTTTTTTACTGGGAAACATGTAAAAATTCTTCATAGTCATTTTCTTTTGGGTTCAACCACTTTTGACCATTCCCTTGGCAATTTTCAAATGAGTGAGGCATAGGTATTGTCTTCAGATAAAACAAAATTTTGAATAATTTTTTACCTGTTTCTTTTAGGACTTTTCATCTTATGTCTTATTTTTTATCTTGTTTTTGACAATGGCTAGAGAATGGTTTAGTACTTGAACCACACACACACACACATGGGCCGGGTTAGCTCAGTCGGTAGAGCGTTCGGCTAGAAACCACAAGGTTCCTAGTTCGATACCGGTCCTCGCCAACTCAGCATATGAGTAGCACAGGGGTCTGTGCGGTAAAGTAAGGAGCTGATAGTAGGTGTGGCGCTCCACCTCAGATGCTAAAAAAAACCCAATCTCCTTGGTCTAGCGCTATTGAAAAGGGGATAGACTCCCTCACTGACTGGCTGATACCGACTTTAGGCTACCCCGACGACTTTACTTTACTTTTATATATATATATATATATATATATATGTTTGCATAGCATAGAAACATTTTAAGACTGACATTTTCTTGCCTATTCAATCATCAGACCAAGATTGCTGGTGACTGTGTCTGCACTATCCTGACTTATCTATAAGATATATCTATCTGATATCTATATTTACCCAATTCTTCCTGCATGTGCAAGATGCAACACAAGATCAATTTTTTGGACCATATGACCATTACGCACCCCTTTTGCGATCTCAATTCATAAGGACATGTTTTTCATTTACACCGTCAAAATCTGTTTATTTGTTAATAGACGAGTTTTTTTTTTTAAACTATAAAACTAACCCCTAACTAACAGCCGGATTTTTACAGTGTAAATGAAAAACATGTCCTTATGAATCGATATCGCAAAAGGAGTGCCTAAAGGTCATATGGTCCAATTTTTTTAAGTTGAGTTTAACAGGTTTGAAATCAGTTTTTATTCTCCTACACTGGTTACCATAACAAGATTAATGGGCCCAGGATACATTACTATTTATCCATAGCTGGAGAGAAAATAGGTGAATTCATAACTTTCACAAGCACTATAGGAAATTCAAAAATTTTTATTCAGGATTTTAACACTGGCCAGTCCATTTCCTATGACAATAACCATTACACAACAAGCGTCTCTATATGACTTATATATATATAATCTATCACTGATATTTTGCACTTTTTATTTATAAATATCACAAATTACATGGTATTGATTTTATCATAGTTAGAAGTATTAACACATTTTATCATAGTTAGAAGTATTAACATTGATTTTATCATAGTTAGAAGTATTAACACATTTTATCATAGAAGTATTAACACATCATCAAGGCATTAATATCTAATGTTGTAAACTCTGAATAATATGCATAGCCCTTTTTGTTTTGATTTTTTTACTATTTGTTGGCTGTCAACTCATGCACGAGAAAAAAAATTTCCTCTCTCTCTGTGTGTGTGTGTGTGTGTGTGTGTGTGTGTGTGTGTGTGTGTGTGTTGTGTGTTTTTTTTTTTTCATTTCATTTCATCTTGAGTATCAGAAGCATTTGACAATGCATCCTTGTGTTTTCCTAGATGACTCACCAGGTCAGTCCTAGGGAGACATACTCTTCCACATAAACTACATGTTGGAAGTTTGAATGTTGCTGGACTAAAAATCACCCTTTCTAATAGCTCATTTCAATTTTTGGTGTTTAATTTGGTTGGACTTAAATTCTTTCACAGATTGGTAGATGTTGGCTCTCCAGCCAGGTCTATTAGAGGCTAGCTTCTTCCAGTCCTCCACAGCAATAGCAGCATTCTTCAGAGTGTCCTTGAGGCAGTCCTTAAAACTCAATTTGGGTTACCTCTGACAATGTTTGCCAGTTGAGATTTCCCCATAAGATATTTTTTTTTTTTTGATTTACTATATACTGGTAAACATTCAACATATAGCTGGCCATGTGAAAATTATGGATCTGACATGATCTATCCCACTATTTATGAGTAAAAAAACAACATTTTTATACTTTATATCAATGCCTCTCTCACACTCCATTTGGATAGAAATGGTATGTTTTGCCATCTGATGACCCCCAGTGATCCTTAATTAACTAGAAATAGTCTATGTTGAAGTGTGGTATGAAACCAACATGTAAATAAAAAAAACAAGTTTCTGGGAGTTTGTGTGTCCTTGATCATCAGAGGGGTACAGCACAAACAAATTATTGGCATCATAATGCTCACTCACACACACACACACACATATATATATATATATATATATATATATATATATATATATATATATATAATGAGGGGGTGGAAAAGATCTAATAACTTTGCCATATTAAATCCTACTTCAAAGCTATTTCTCCCTTTTTCCTTCAGTTTTCTACCCAGTGATAAATATGAGGAATTCTGAAATTCCAAGAAAACAATATATATATATATATATATATATATATATATATGAAACCTTTTATTTCCATAGGGCATGTCATTTAATGTCCTATTTTGCTTGATATGAGTGTATAAATAAGCCATTTGTGTTTCACAAACATTATCATAACCATATGTGAGTATTTACACATTTGAATGTTAGAATATTTTGAACACAAATTCCTGAATTATGAACTTTGCTTCACAACCTCATTCTGAATTAGAATCCAGGAAATCTAAGCAAATAACTTTTAGAAAATGGAATGGGATTTCTTAAGCCTTAAAAAGAAAAAAGAAAATCCTTTGAATGTGATTGAGAAATGTAAAATATTTTAATTGTTGTTTATTATAGTGTTTCTGAGTTTACTTACCATACATTTACTTACCATTAGATATTTGTTATAATAAGTTAACTTTGGAGATGTCTGCCATTTTCTTTCTGAATTTCTTTCACTCTTTCCTGCTTTCTTTTTCTCACTTTCTTTATCTTCTTAATATTTCTTTGTTCTCTTTATTTCTCTTCTCTATCCCAATTCCTATCTTGTTTCTCCTGCCTTCCTCTTTTACTTCTCTTTTCCATTTTCCCTTTTCCCTTTTCTTTCCTTTTTTCCTTCCCTTTTTCCTTTTCTTCTTTCTTTTTCCTTTTTCTCCCTTTCCAACTTTTATTTCCCCATTTCTTTCACTCTTTCTTGCTTTCTTTCAATCTTTGTTTTTTTTTTCTCACTTTCTTTATCTTCTCAATGTTCTCTTTATTTCTCTTCTCTATCCCAATTCCTATCTTGTTTCTCCTGCTTTCCTCTTTTACTTCTTTTTTCCTCCACCCCCTTTCCTCTTCCTCATCTTTCCTTCCCTTTTTCCTTTTCTTCTTTCTTTTTCCTTTTTCTCCCTTTCCAATTTCCCCATTTCTTTTTCTTCTTTCTTTTCACCCCTTTCCTATCCACCCCCTCTTTCCCCTTCTTTGTCTTTCTCTTTCTTTTAAAGAGCATTTGGCAAAGATCAGCATCAGACACAACACTAACCATCTTAATAACTTCAAGACTTGTTCTCTCTTCTGTAAATTCCATGATTATTTGTTTGGTTATAAAGAAATCATAAACAGAATATGGAGTATTGTTTCCACTTTTTATGTGTTTGTTTATCGCTTGGAACAAAGTTATACAGTTATTTTTTATTTTTTTATTATTTTTTAAAATTATTCTATTTTTTTTGGTGTTCCTTCTGGCTAAATATCTTTAAATGTTTAGAGAAAAAAAGGTTTTGCGCATTGGAATTAAGAGTAAATAAACTTTTCTCAGTTTTAGTTGTTTCTGCATTTAAGTTAGATTATTAATAAAGAGTGAGACGGACTAGACATGCAGGACACTGCTGGAGAAGCAAGGACGAACTCATAAGCGATGTTCTCCTGTGGAAGCCAACACATGGACATGCTAGTGTGGGCCGCCCAGCAAGGACCTACATTGACCAGCTATGTAAAGATGCTGGCTGCAGCGAGGAAGAACTCCCAGGGGCAATGAATGATAGGGAAGGTTGGCGAGAGATTGTCATGGATATCCGTGCTGCCTGCATGACATGATGATGATGATGATGATGATTAATATAATCAACAATATACTGCAAAAAATTTGCATAAATTATATTTAATTTATACAAAATAATTCACCTGATTGTTATCATTACCATTGCAGTCGGTACAAGCATTTGGCTAGGAATCACAAGGTTCCTGGTTTGATACCGGCCCTCGCCAACTCAGAGTATGAGTAGTGCAGAGATCTGTGCAGTAAAGTGAGGAGCTGATGGTAGGTGTTGCACTCCAACTCATATGCTAAAATGATCTCTTTGGTCTAGTGCTAGTGGAAAGGGGATAGACTCCCTCCCTGTCTGATACCGAATTTAGGCTGCACTGACAACTTTACTTATATATATATTGTGACTGTTCCTTTGTCATCAAATAAATAGATATGTAAAACCTTTACATATTTATTTTATTATATATATATATATATATATATATATATATATATATATATATATATATATGTGGCACTCCATCATGGTGTGAGGGTTAACAAGCTAAAACAGATATGGGGTAGGGGTCTGCGTGGCCTAGTGGCTAATGTACAGGACTGTGACATCATAGTAAGTGTGTTCGAACTCTACTTGTGCTATTATATATTTTATAAAAGTTGACAGTGGCCTATTTTCAGTATCATATAAACAGTGAGGAAGTTTATCTTGTTTTTTGCTGAGATTGAGCTCCACACCTACCGTTAGCTCTCAGATGCTGCTTTACCATACAGATCAGATTACCTAAGCTGTGCTACTCATGTACCGAGTTGGCAACGACAGGTATTGAACCTGGAACCTTACGATTCTGAAACGGATGCTCTAACCCTGTAAAAATGACACATTACAGCAAATTTTTATTAGAGCAATACATTTAAAATGCTTCAACTTAGAGAATAAAGCAATTTGCAACTGAATTATAATTTTTTGGTGTCTGCATTTTTGATGAGTGTCCTTTTTTTTTTAATCATCCAAATTCCTGATGTAACAGAAATAACTATGAAATGCTAATTAGAATTCTTCATTCACTCCTTTATAAATAGAATCATCAATGTCGTAATAGGTTGCTGTTACAACTCAATGGATTCATTTGTTGTATAGTGTTATATATATATATATATATATATATATGGCTGAACTTGCACAACGGTGTCAAAATTAGTGTGACCCAGAAAAAACAGAACCCACAAGTTTTGTAATAAAACTGTTAATTTTAACTATGGGGATCTAGGGTTAGTGTTTAGGGTTGGGGTTTAGGGTTAGTTTAATGGGAAAATGAATAAATAAATTGGGTTCTGTTTTTCTGGGTCATCCTCTATAACGGTGACCCAGAAAAAACAGAACCCACATTTTGTAATAAAACTGTTCATTTTAACTAGGGGGAGTTTAGGGTTATGGGTTAGGGTTGGGGTTTAAGGTTAGTTTAATGGGAAAATAAATAAATAATTTGTGTTCTGTTTTTTCTGGGTCACCTTAATTTTGACACCTTTGTGCAAGTTCAGCCATATGTATATATATATATATATTATATATGTGTGTGTGTGTGTTTGGAAAAATATGGAAATAAGACCGACAGTATCTAGAAATTTAAATAAGAAAAAACAAAGTATTACCAAATATGAATTTATTTGTAGATGATGAAGTTAGTTGAAGTTAAAATATTTCGTTTTTGTCATTAAACCTTCATTGTGACATTTGGATAAGAAGTTATAGTTTTTTTCAAAATGCAATAAAAAAGATCTACTTTTTGATAAAAATCTAACTCAACTTAGACAACATCCAATCCTGATGAAGATTATATGAAAAAACTGAAATGTTTTAACTCTGACTAACTTCACCATCAACAAATAAATTCATCCTTAAGAATACTTTGCTTTTTATTATTTACACACACACACACACATACATACATATGCACACACACATATATACATATATATATATATTAAAATTCCCTAAAATGTTTGGACTATTTAAGTTTAATGACTTCTCTGTTGGTGGGGCTTAGAATATGCTGATTGTACACTCTGCAAAGGGGTACCCCCCCCCCTGCAAAAAGGGTGTCCTGGGTATGACACTAAACGCATCTGATGAGACTCCAATTCTGGAGATCTGGAGTACTCCTTTATTGCCATTACTCTCAGGTCCTATCTGGTTCAGTAGTAAGGTTCCTAGTTCGATTCTGGCCCTCGCCAACCCAGTGTATGAATAGCACTGGGATCTGTGCGGTAAAGTGAGGAGCTGATGGTAGGGGTTGCGCTCCACCTCAGATGCCAAAAACAATCTCCTTGGACTAGCACTAGTGAAAAGGGGATAGACTCCCTCGTTGTTTACCGACTTTAGGCCACCCTGACGACTTTACTTACTTACCTGTTAATGTCTCATTTATCAGCCGAATATATCTATTTAAGAATTATTCATATTCGATATGACCCTGTGTACCCCCCCCCCACACAAAAAAACAAAACATAAACTCTTAAGAAACAGATACACAAAAAATGTAAATTTGAAAGTACAATGAACTCTATTCTCTAACTTATAGGCCTAAAATAACCCTATAAGGGTTGACATACCATTGAAATCAATCATAACATTGTAGTTTGCTACATTTATAAATGAAAAAAATGCTTGATATAGGTGATAGAGCATATATATCTAATTTAGGAAATTGATAGTCACCAAATGTTGATTCTGTGTCTATGCTATCCAAGTTTATATAAACTCAGAAATTTCCTACTACTCATATTTCATTTATGTTGATCTAATCCTATGGTAGGCAGCAAAATACATATAATTTTTGTTATAGAAATTTTGGGGGGGGAGATTTAATCTCTCTCTTTCTTTCTATATATATATATATATATCTGAAATATCGGAATTGATCGAACAAGGGACAGAACAACAGTGGGATATTAAAATTCTGTTTTTTGTTCTTGTTCTTTTTTCCAATGCTTCAAAATACAAAAAAAACAACATTCACCAGAACAAAGTTTATACCTAACATATATATATATATATATATATATACATGTTAGGTATAAACTTTGTTCTGGTGAATGTTGTTTTTTTTGTATTTTGAATTATTGGAAAAAAGAACAAGAACAAAAAACAGAATTTTAATATCCCACTGTTGTTCTGTCCCTTGTTCGATCAATTCCGATATTTCGGATGAACATTCACCCTTTTTCAAGGTATAGGTAATAGAGACTATCTGGAGAAAAATGAAATACTGTATATGAGAGAAAAAAATGAATGAAGTGAAAGGATTTGGCATTGTTTAGCCGTTATTTTCTTGTGAATTTTTTCCAATGCTTCAAAATACCAAAAAACAACAACAAAAAAATGTTCACAAGAACAAAGTTTTTATATATATACATATATATATTCTCCCTCCAGTTATGGAGGAATTGTAGCGCAGGCTGAGCTCTTTAACCTTGGTTAAGCAACACATTTAGGAGACACTCTGAATTAAAATCTGTTAAGCTTAAATAAAGAAATTGACCTTGTGTCCATCCTATTTGTAAGGGTTGGTAAATATATATAAAAGTGTTTTATAATTTGCTTGAAGCATTGTGTTTATATTGGTTTGGTGGTTGGTTTTGAAGGCTGTCACAATGCAAGTGTAAAGAAAAATAAGGTAACTATGGTGTTGTTTGTTAACCTGTAATTTTTTAATTTTCAATATTTCGAGATAAAAATCTCTTCTACAGAAGATCTCCGAAACTGAAGCTGTTGCTAGTGACTGTCCATTTGATTTATATATATATATATATATATATATATATATATATATATATATGAGGTTAAGTAAACAAACGTGTTTATTTCTATACGGCTTTAGCAGACAATCTTTAGAGGATATGTGCTTAATTGAAGTTGTACCTAATTTTGAAAATTAATTAGTTAATAATTAATGAATTTTAGGCGGGCATATATGTTCAAATGTAAGGCTAAACGAACCGAGAAAATGTCAATCACTGAATAGGTCGAAATGTACATTCAGGGATTGACATTTTCTCAATTCGTTTAGCCTTAAATTTGAACATATATGCCCGCCTAAAATTCATTAATTATTAACTAATTAATTTTCAAAATTAGGTACGACTTCAATTAAGCACATATCCTCCAAATATATGCACCCTCCGGGTGCAAGTATTTAAGTTTTAATGTAATGAAATATCGTATTAAATTAGAAAGTCTAATAAGAAGGCAGATAAAAAGATTTGAAACAGAGTGGGGGTATAATAGAAAAATAGAAATGAAACTTACTCTTCCATCACTCCCGTCTTTCCTTGCTGAATTTTACTTATTTAACTATTTAGTTAAATTAGGAAATAAAGAATAAAATGACAGTTATTTTTTCTTGTTAATGGGTTTCATTTAAGATTCGTTGAAGAGATTTTTGCTTATATTCATTAAAATAAAACCAAACAATTAGAAATCAATAATACTAAGCACATATTTAATAAAATCACATTTTTAATATCAATATGCAAATTAGCCTTCCCATTCACACTGCAAACCTCTATTTTCTGTATATATAAATACAATTGCATGTTATTTGTATGTAGATATGGACAACACTAATAAAAAGGTGAGACAATTTTATTAATAATTGAGGTTTAAATATAAATAAAATCATGGAGAATGTGATGTAAATAACCATGTTAATTGTGACTCGATTAGTAATATAGTTTCTGTTACAGACAGAAAACACACAATCTCCATTATATATATATATATATATATATATATATATATATATATATAATGTGTGTGTGTATCTATATATAGGATAATTATATCTGATAATATTAGGAAATATTAAATCAAAACTAAGTTGTTAATTGTTTATTTCAACAACTTGGGTTTTCAGTAATAATTCTTAACCTCAAAACATTCACATTTATATGAGTGTATGTATCTTTGTAGGTTTCATTTTAAAAAAAAAATCACAGATGACAATGTAATCAAGAACAAAATTAAATGTCCTACAGTTTTGTGGGTTTTTTTCCTTGGGCAATCTATGATAATACATTTTTGTCTCTAGATTTAAGTCCTTCTGTTGTTTGTTTTACCTTTTTAAAGGTATTTTTAAGATGAAATTGTACATATATAGATATATATTGTGTCACTTTATTACAAATAGTATTTCTTTTTAGTATTTAAGAATAGTTTAAAATTGATGTGAATAAAAATGAAATAGAAAAGTAAAAGTAAAATAGTAAGAATCAAACAAGCATAATATCTCTTTTTCAGTTTTAGATACCCCCCCCAAAAAAAAAAAAAAAAAAAAAAAAAAACAAAAAAAAACTGGTATTAAAAATGTACATGACAAGTTTATGCTGAATTGATAAAATGATTTGGTTAAATCCTACTTAACGGACCTAAATTCTAGCATCGTTCGTCACCCCACCGAAAGAAAAAAAAATACAAAAAATCAAGGAATTAACCGAATTTAATGAAATTTTCAGTGTTGATATATTAATGAATAAAAGATGTAATTCATTCAGTGTCATTGGGGACCACCAAAATACTTTCCGTTTTAATTTTACGACCTAAATCAGAAGTCAGCCATAATGCGTATATAAAACTTTGGTTAAATCCTACTTAACGGACATAATTTCCATCATCATATGTCACCCCGCCGAAAGAAAAAAAAAATACTAAAAATCAAGGAATTAACCGAATTTAATGAAATTTTCAGTGTTGATATATTAATGAATAAAAGATGTAATTCATCAGTTATTTTATTTAAAAACTTTTACATTTTTTCAGGTCAATTAACTTTGAACCACGTATGTTTGTGAATCTGTATTACGCCTCAAAGATACGTGGTTCAAAGTTAACTGACCTGAAAAAATGTAAGAGTTTTCAAATAAAATAACTGGTGCATTATATATTTTATTCATTAATATATCAACACTGAAAATTTCATTAAATGTAGTTAATTCCCTGATTTCTGGTATTTTTTTTTCTTTCGGTGGGGTGACATACGATGGTGGAATTTATGTCCGTTAAGTAGGATTTAACCAATGATTTAAAAAAAATTATTTTATCCTTTTGTTGACATTTTTGTCTTGGTTTGTTTAACTCTAGTAATAAAATTTATCTACAACATTTTTATCATTATTTCTATTTGGTGGTCTTAACCCAAGCAGTACTGGATACCCTTGCTTAAAAGTCTATAGTAGCTTATCTGTCAGAACTAACTTGTTTGGTAATGTGCTTATCAATCTTAATAAAGTGTACCCAATGGAAAGCCTTCCTCATCTATTACTGGACTCTTTTGAAACATATCTTTGAAAGGAAGGAAAAACTCAACACCGTTATTCCATAATAAATTTATTTCGACCAAAATTGGGGCCTTTATAAATCTAAGTTGATTTAATAAAGCTCCCCAGAATTCAGTCTCATCAGATGGGAAATCAAAATAATTTGAATTGCATAACAGAAAAATTTACTCCTCAAAAAAAAAAAATTAAAAAAATTTCCTTTTACAAAATGTATACATTAAAAGACTGTCACCATGGCGACAGGAAGTCAAATGAGAAAAAAAAATATATATATGTATGTCTGTGTGTCTGTGGGGGGATTTTACACGAGGTACTGAAGGAATTTCCCTGAAATTTTTCTAAGTTGTCTTAAATCTTAATTTTCGGGCGGGGGAATCAAAAATTAAGATCTAGAATAGTCCTTACAACGACTCATCCCAAATTAAAAAGTGTTTTTTTTTTTTAAGAAAACAGTTACTTGTATTTAAAGCGTATACATTTTTAGAATAATACATGTTAATACCAAATACGACCTATAATTCCACATTTCAACAGAAGCAATGCAATTTTTCATGCGTATCACGGTACTAATACTGACGCGCACTTTCATAGGACGGGGAAGGGCTTAGGGGGCTATCCCCTATTTCTATTGAAAGATGATTTTTCAAATTACTCGACTACATAGTACAAACGTCATTAGATCTAATTAATGAAAAAAGGTTTCTGTTACAATCTTATGGGCCATCCTGTAGACCTTAAGCAAGAGCGCTTATCTTGTGGAATTGGATCCTTGGTAGTCCTCTGATAATGAATCCTTTGGTTCTTCTTGTAAAGAGTCCTCAGTTCCTTCGTCAATGGCCGTAAGTTCCTCCTCAATGACTGCAAGTGAACTGTGGCAAGTATCAGTGTTTAAGTAGTAAATCACCCACGCATTATGGTTGTTGATTGGCCGGAGGAGTAAATCACGTGACCCTGGCTAGTCTATAAATCCAGGTGGGGAATTGGAGCACACCTTATATCCACCAAGGGAAGAAGCTGAAAATATCCCGTAAAAACTATTCCAGATGTAGACTACGTAGATGATCTAGCGCTTAATCCCGGAGAAGGCGGCAAGAGGCATTGGCCTCTGTTAAATCGAATAAAACAGTTTATGTGCTTTTAGCAAGATGGAGACGTCTTCACACTAGATTGGCAAGCGTCTGAAATTAGTAGACCAGCTCACATATCTAGGTAGCAATATCTTATCTACAGAAAGCATTGTCAGTATATACATTAGAAAAACATGAACTGATATTAACAGGTTAGCGATCATATGGAGATCCGGTTTTTCTGATAAGATGAAGCGAAAATTCTTCCCAGATGTAGCCGTGTCAGTGCTATTGTATGGCTGCACCACTTGGACTTGAACGAAACGGACAAAAGTCTAAATGTGAACTATACGAGGATGCTGTGTGCTATCCTAAATAAATTCTAGAAGCAGCACCCACTAAAAAAAAAGCAGCTGTACGGCCACTTACCTCATATCACACAAATCATCCTAGTGAGATGAGCAAGACATACTGGAAAAGTAAGGACGAACTTACAAGTGACATTCAGCTGTGGACACGTTCACTTGGACACCTCAGTGATGGCCGACCAGCAAAAACTTTCATTTATCAGTTCCGTATGGACACTGGATGCCGTGCTGAGGACTTGCAATGATCGGAGAGAGAGAGAGAGAGGGAGAGAGAAGGTGGGGGGGGTCATAGGAATCCGTTGTCAGCACAAGGTGATGATGGTGATGGTTTTCAAGCAAATAAAATCGATTTATCTAGGTTCTTTCTTAATCTTTTTCCCAAATTATTTTAAATAAAAAGACTAAATGAATTACGCTTTAAGTATATAATTTAGTGATATTTTTTGAAAGAAGCAAAACCTGTCTCCCATAATTTTTAATTAATCATCATCATGTCGCGCAATCAGCACGGATATCCATGACAATCTTTCGTCAACCTTCTCTATCATTCATTGTCACAGGGAGGTCCTCTACGCAGCATCCAGCATCTTCACAGAGTTGGTTAATGTAGGTCCTTGGTGGGCGGCCCACGTTAGCATGTCCATGTGTTGGCTTTTACAGGAGGACGTCGCTTATGAGTTTGTCCTTGCTCCTCCAGCAGTGTCCAGCATGCCTTGTCCGTCGCACTTGGATAGTTTGTGAGATAGGGGACAGGTGGTCGTACAGCTGCTTTCTTGTGGGGTGCTGTTTCCACGATCTGTTCAAGACCGCACGTTAATACTTATCTAAAAAATATTGGGGAGAGGTCTCAGTCCCCAAGTCCCCCCCCCCCGATCTCAATTGCACCTAAAATCAAATCTCCAAAGAAACTAAATCAATTTTAAATTTCATTTTTAAAATGTTTCCTCAAAATACCAATCATTATTTGAAAAATGAGACCTCCTACCAGTTACGCTTGGAAAAAATCTACTCTGAATTGAATTAAAAAAAAATAATTAAAACCAAAACATTTTTGTTCTTTTTGTTTGTTTAGAAAACTTTCATTTTAAAGAGACAATATTATTGTGCTCACAAAAGTTTGAACTGAAAAATTAATTTTTAAATGATATATTTTCATTGAAATCTTTAATTCAAATATCTTAAGTTGGTTTTAAAATTTTTTATTGATTTTTCCAAAGCCGAAACTTTAAAAATGATTCTACAAAGTTGAAAAAAAAAAATTGATAATTTTCGAAAATGCAATTAAAATCATCATTGGCATTTCAGTCTCGGAAGACTATAATAAAGTTTTTATGTACCCCTGAAGTTACAGCGCCTCCTGTGACTGTAAAGTCCGATGTTTGAAAAACATTCTCGATCACAGATTTCGCATTTGAAGGCTGTCACTGAAGATGTTGATGCGCCGGTGCTTTCTTCTAGACCGCTTAGCTTTATGGTGTTGCATCACGGGGACTTCTGACACGAACAATCCTCTACGGAGATTCTGCCGCCACCGAGGGCGGTCCTGAGCCAAATTTTCCCAGCTGGAAGGGGCAATTAAAATACAATGCGATAATTATGTGATTTTGAAGGTTTTAAAAATCAAAGAATTTTTTTCTGCAACATTTTTTCCTAATTTACATATTTTTCCGTACATCATGAGACTAAAGTTGCCCCTTTTCAACTCGTCACAATTCCCTTAGATATTGACATCAAATTCACCATGAATTTATTTTTTATTTAAAACTCAATTATTGATAAAATTGTTTTACATTATTAATACTGTTAACCATATCTACATACTAACAACATACAATTATATTTATATATACAAAAAATAGCGGTTTACAGTGCAAACGGGAAGGCTAATTTGCATATTGATATTAAAAATGTGATTTTAATAAATATGTGCTTAGTATTATTGATTTTTAATTGTTTGGTTTTATTTTAATGAATATAAGCAAAAATCTCTTCAACGAATCTTAAATGAAATCCATTAACAAGAAAAAATAACTGTCATTTTATTCTTTACTTCCTCTTTTAACTAAATACTTAAATTAGAAAAAATAACAATGAAAGACGAGAGTGATAGAAGAGTAAGTTTCAGTTGTTCTATTTTTCGATTATATCCCCCTCTGTTTCAAATCTTTTTATCTGCAATCTTATTTAGTTTCTTTAGCCTTTCTAATTTAATACGATATTTTATTACATTAAAACTTAAGTACTTGCACCCGGAGGGTGCATATATTTGCTAGTTTCTTATAACGAATCTTAGAGCAATTTAAAAAAAAAATGTTTTTGTGTGTGTGAAAATTGTGTTCTGTACACCGTAAAATACTGTATTAATTTTTTTTTTATTACAAGTTTAAATTAAAGACAATATTATTTGTTTTCTTTTTATGATTTTTATAGATTTAATTACTGTGAGAAAAATTTAATTTTCTTTTAAACGATTACCTAAAATCAGGGAGTTTTTTTTCGTCAATTAAGATTATAGGGTCTTTTTTAAAACTTTGGTCATTTGAATAAAAACACATTCCAGTCCCTAATTTTTACATATCTTGAAAGATCAAAACCAGAATACCACATTAAAAATTTTAAAAATTCAACACTCGAAAAAAGTTATTTGAAAATTTGAAAGTTATTTTCTTAAAACTAAAAGATAATTTTTGTAGCGCGTTTTCTCTTTTCGTAGTTTTAAGAATAATATGTTTCTTTGAATTGTTGAAAAATAGATTTTTTTTTTGATTCAAGTGAACTATTTTCATACACTTAAAAAAATTAATAGTGAATTTTAAACGTCTGGAAGGTGGCATGTTGTACAGAATATTTTTGTCAATGAATTAAGAATTATTTAATCTATCTAAAAATGTATGGTTAAAAATAGGTACTTTTGCGCAACATATTTTCTGAGATTTTTATATATCTAAAAATTATTACTAGCGATTGTTATTTATCGTTTATTGAAGATTCTAGGGATTTAGGGAATATTGGTTTTCCTTCTTTTTTACTTAAAATACCACGGACTTTCATTCTGGGAACAGCAACAAATATTCAGTGGGCGTGTCCTTGTGTTGTTTTTTCTTACGTTTTTTTTTTTTTTTTTTTTTGGCTACGCAGTATAACTATCCTATGTGATATTTTACACGTGTAGGCCTTCGTAAATCTTGTTCATTTTTAAGCTTTTTTTTCAGTTGAAAAACATGACATCTCCCTCTAACTCTGGTTTTTGCACATACCTTATTTACATATGAATATTTTTTTCTAAATGTCTTCAATGTGGAGAATAAATATGTATTCATTTCCGCCTTCTTGGAATAATGTTAATTGTAAATGAAGATAAAATTTGTGTTGAATTCTTTTTCGAATGTTGTAGTAATGTGTAAAGAATGGAGAAATACAGTTCACTTATTTTAGGGGTGGATATTGTCTACATATATTTTGAGGTTGTATTTCAATATATTTCAGTGTTGTGGCATTATTTCTTTGTCCCAATTACGCATTGGTCATACAAGACTAACGCACTCCTATATACTCAAACAAGAACAACAACCACAATATAGAACATATCAAACACCTTTGACAGTTAAACACTTATTCATAGAATGCAGATTTTATTTTGCTCACATCAGAAACCGTTATTTTAAAGCAAACAATATGAAAGATCTGTTTGAAAACGTCAACATGGAGGATATTCTCTCTTTTTTTGGGGGGAAATAAAATTATATCATAGAATATAGATATGAAACAAATCAATACCATACAACATAATCCCCAACAATGCTAACACATTGTTAAAACCAATTACTAAAAAGTATAAATATAAATACACGATATGTATAACTTCCTAATCGTCAGGCATGACATAACCCCAGATGAGTTGATATGCCGTTAAATTAAATAAACAAACAAACATTGGTACTGAATATTAACTTTATGGCAATTTACAACAATGGTTTAAAATAGACTCTATCCTTTTACAATGCTATAATTTGGATTTTATTGGTTAATAATTTTGAGAAAAAAATCCTCTAGTTCATTTTTTAGCCTAGCACCATCACCACCTTTCAAAATGTGAAGTTAGCTAAAGAAAAATAAGCGAAGCCTCAGTGAGACCACCGACGAGTGTAGGTGGGGTGTTGTGATCGTCGCACACCGTCAGGACCTGGCTATATGAAAAAAAAACAAAAAAAAACTATCCTTGTAAAAGTCTGTTTTTTGGCGACAATTTTTATTTCTGGATGTGTTTTGTAGCAGCCACATCAAAGACAAAGCAGAAATAAACATTTCTAAAATGTTCTTTAAAGCTTTGGGCAATTTACCAAAATTATGTCAAAATCCGATAATTTAAAAAAAAATCTAGTCTGTTGGTTTTCAGAGATAACTTACTCCTCTCTTATGTAAATTTGTTAGTTCACATCGGTCTTCTCGGCGCTTCGTGACCATCTAGAGTGCTGTGAGGGCTTGAGGATTTTTTTGCTGTCCGTGAGTGCTAAAAGGTACAGGGGCACCTACCCCACATTAAAAAGCCATTGTATCCCATATTGTTTGCGTAGGGAAGTGATTAAATCCCAATTCTATTCAGTTAGTCTTAATTTAACATTTTCTTTCGTCCACTAATTATTTAAAAAGACCATAAGGGTTATAGTGCTATGACTTAACATTGCAAAATATATGACTTCAGATATATTTTGTGTGAAAAATAATGCGGTGGCTTCATTTTGGTTGCAATAACCATAATATGAAGTTTAACACAGAATCATTTGCCCTGAAAGGAACTAGCTTTTAACCTGAAAATGTACAATTTTATGATATATATATATATATATATAATCTTTTAGGCACATTTGATCAAATATGACTCTGAATTTAAAACCTAAATTTAATCATTACAACGTCTGATATGTTTGCTTATTGAACTATTTAGCAATAGCTCTTATGTAAAAAGTATAAGAATCTTTACTTAACTCTATCTATCTCTCATTCTTTTTTTTCTTTCTTTCCATTTCATTTTTTTCATTATATTCGATTGAAACTGATTAGCGTTATCGCGTCCGCGTGCTCACCCCTTTTTATCTTTCCCCCACTCTCTTTCTTATATTTTGTCTCTGTAGCATGTAATTTTTCTTACCTTTCTTTATAATAAAAACGGAATGGTCTATTATTTAGCTCATAAGAAATAAAAATCCGGCGATTAAGTGACACCAGATAATCAGGATTTACATTTCTGCACTTAACCTTGGACGATTTGGACAGTTTCATTTTTAACCAGAGGGCGTTACAGAATGATAACGATTAAGGAAGGAACAAACGTATTAATATATAGATCAGCTCATCCCACACCACTTCGGTTTAGTTAATAGTTATGAATGATACCGATGGCTGAACATATTATTATTGTACTTTGCATGCGCGCGGGATCACACACACACACACACACACACACACACACACACACACACACACATATATATATATATATATATATATATATATATATATATATATATATATAAATTTGAAAAACGAAGTGTTGCAAAAATAAGATGGATTTATTTATCGACGCTTAAACGTTTCGGTTTATTTAGCCCTTCATCAGGATAGATTATGGGGTGAAGAAATTGATTTTCTAACTCCTGTCATCTACAAAACATCCATCAATTTCTTCACCCCATAATCTATCCTGATGAAGGTTTAAAAAAACCGAAACGTTTAACCGTCGATAAATAAATTCATCTTATTTTTGGAACACTTCTTTTTTCAAATTTCTTAATATTGTCGGATTTATTTCCATATTTACTCTCATATATATATATATATATATATATATATATATATATATATATATATATATATATATATATATATTAGTATCTAATTGCTGCTTTAACTTTTCCATTACAGTGGCATTAGTAAATTATCCAAAAATGCTCAATATATCAAAAACATTGAACAATAATAATAGTATAGTGAAAAAGAGTTATGGGTCTACCATGGTTTCGATCTAAATGATCTCATCAGGACTGTACCTTATACTTGACGTCCTTAGACGTTTATCTCAGTTTAACTAGGTAATGACACCGACAGTCAAGTATAAGGTAGGGTCCTGATGTGTGTTTCACTACGCGCTAATGTCCTTGGGAAAGGCATGAATACCTCTCCTCTACTCCTTCAACTATGGGTAAATAGTAAGGTAGACTGGGTTCTTTAGTTTTGTTTAAGCAACTTGTCCAGTAGAAAGAAAACTCTGAATTCAAACCAAATGTACTCCGCTTAAAAAATGACCTTGTCACGACCTGCCCCTGGCGAAGTGATTGGGTACACACACACACACACACACACACACACACACACACACTTTATTTTCGCATCTGATGTGGGGCGCCACACCTACCATCAGCTCCTCACTTTACCGCACAGGTACACATACGCTGAGTTGGCGAGGGCCGGTATCGAACCAGGAACCTTGTGGTTCCTAGCCGAATATATATATATATATATATATATATATATATATATATATATATGGGGGTTCTGAAAAGGACCCACCAAGAAGGAAATGACCTAGAGCCATGAAATGTACATGCTATTCTATAGAGTACTTCGAAAGTCTTGTCACCCCTACCAAAATATCTTCTAATTAATCAACTATAATTACATGAAATATGCCGCAGGAAATAAAAAACAACTTATATTACAGCCTGTACGTATCCCAGATTTTAAACACATATGGCAACTTATTTCTCAAGTTTCTTTAACTTAAAAAAAAAAATGGCGTTCTCTTCTTGGTTGTTCTAAGAACTTTTCAGTGTGCCTTTGTAATCCATATCTCCGTCTCAATATCTTTATTTCCATCTTTGATCTTTTTTTAGACAAATGCACACACTTTCTTGCCAATATATTAAAGAGCTTGATTTCAATGAGGTCATCCTTCCATCTAAAATGGCAAGGGTCGAGTTCATTGCCTGATGTGATGCCTAAGGCGTCTCCCTAGGGGGGAGAATGCCGACATAGACCAAGCAAGTTTTAGTACTTTCCTCAACTGTGTATTCGTGCGCCTCCGCCTAAAAATTTGACCTTGCGTTGAATACTGTCTATGGGGGTGGGGGTGGCTAAATACTCTGTACCTAGCTGCTGATAAATGGGTCATAACGAATTAAAATATACTTTTAAATCCATTTGTAATTTTAGATACAGGTATTTGCACTTTTCTTGAAAATTAACATATAAGATAATTTTTTAAAAATCTCAGTCTGGCCATTATTGTCTACTAGCTGAAGTACACATCTCAGCAGGGTAAGAGATCAAGAATTGGTTGTAGCTGGTTATAGGGTCGGTGCTAGGTCTAATACCCCCACCTCCATATAGAACAATCAAACTAAGTTCCAATTACCGTCGAATTGGTAAGACACGGCAACAAGCAATCGTAACTTAATACGAACCTGTCTTGCTGCAACACTACTGCAGAATGACAGGGTATTTATGAATGGACTATTCTTGATTTCCATAAATACCAAATGTCTTCGGACACTGCTTCAATTGTGCTTAGCCAGTTGCTGTTGTTCAAACCAACAGTAGACTGACTGACTCAATACTCCACTCAGTCTATACGGGGCACCCACTCTACTTCATGTCACTAACCCCCCTCGACTTCGGTCGGGGGTCCAGTGTGCTTCGGCCACTGGACCGGGTTAAAGTACAATTATTAGCGTCGATCCCAGAGGACCACCCCTCCAGGCAATACCTGTCCCTTTGGGGTTTATTGCCCAGCGCCTGAGGCGCCCCCATATGAGGGGGAATGCCGAAGGGGATCGACGCAATTTTGGTTCTTTCCTACCCATGAGCTTCGGCTTGTGGGTGGGCCCACGTTAAAACGAGGCCTTGTGCCCAGTCCATACAAGTGGGGTATGCGACAAATATACTCTACTTCATGTCAATTTTCATAAAGTAGTACAAATAGAAAATATAAGTATCTACCAACCCATCCGCACGAACAAGATGTAAGACCAATTTATTAAGCAGAGTTTTTAAACAGGTTTGAATTCAGAGCTTTCGTTCTCCTAGACTGGTTTCCTAATCAAGGTTAAAGCCCAGTCCCATAGCTGGAAAGACAACAGTTGGATGCATATCTTTCCCACGGGTATTAGCGCTATATGAAATGCGAATAGTCTCGTCCAGGATTTGAACTAGGGTTGACGATTCCATTTCTTTGGACGACACACGCCTCCATTTATAGAAAACATATAGAACCCACCCAGTCAGGGCTTCTCGGGTAATACGCTCTGGCCCTGCCTGGTTATAATAAGTAAAGTCGGCGGAGTAGCCTATTGTTGGTATCAGCCAGACATCAAGGGAGTCTATCCCCTTTTCACTAGCGTTAGACTAGGGAGATTGTTTTTGCACATGAGGTGGAGCGCCACACCTACAATCAGCTCCCCACTTTACCGCACAGATCTCTGTGCTACTCATGCGCTGAGTTGGCGAAGGTCGGTTTTGAACCCGAGCTACACTGAGCTACACCGGTACTGTTGGTGCACTGGTAAATGCGGTTTCTCTCAGTAAAGTTATGTCAAACTGCTTGGTGAATCTCTCTCTCTCTCTCTCTCTCTCTCTCTCTCTCTCTCTCTCTCTATATATATATATATATATATATATATATATATATATATATATATATATATATATATATAGGCATCTACAGAGCAGTTGTGCTTTCAACTCTACTATATGGTGATGAAACTTCGACACTTTACCGCAAGCACATAAACCAACTTGACGCCTTTCACATGCGGTGTCTTCGTGCCATTTGCGGTATAAAATGGGATGATAGAGTGAAAAATAGTACAATATTTAAAAAAAACATTGCAGGCATTGAAACCTTACTAGCAAAGGTTCAGCTTAGGTGGGCTGGTCACGTTGTCAGAATGAATGAGAACAGGCTCACAAAGAAGATATACGGACAAGTACTAAGCTATTTTCTTGGACGTCAACTCTTACGCTATAGACAAATTGAAACGCCTCAATATTAACCTGAGTGCTTGGGAAAATCTAGCATCAAATCGGAAAGAATGGCGTAAGACATGTTTCGCTAGATTAAAGAGCTTTGAAGAAAATAGACTGAAACATCGAGATCAGCTCTGTCTAACTTTAAAACAAAAACATCTGACTCCCACTTTAGGAAATTCCATCTGTCAGTGTGGCTCCATAGTTTGCAGCAAGGCTGGGCTGCTATCACACTCGAGGAAACACAAAATGTTTTCTTGATGCCATGCACAACATGGGAGGAAACAAATCACCCATTGCTGACCCTCATCTATCGTTCATGATAGAAGAGTCCACTAATATATATATATATATATATATATATATATATATATATATATATATATATATTCCTGAAAAGTTTTAGAATTTTTGTGAAAAATCATTTTAAGACATCTATCTTCTATCTATACATATATAAAGGGCAGTTGTGTGAATATGTATGCCCGGAGGAAACTTTGAAAATAAAACAAGTAACGACAAAGTAAATATATATACACATTAAATATCACCAGGGCTTGGTTTTTCAGCAAAAATAATAGAGATTTGATTTATATTCGTGAAGATAATTAAAAAATAAAATTTAAATGATAACCGCATAGAATTTCTTTTGCATTTAAAATTTTAGATAGTAGACAATAATTTTTCTTTTCAGAGTGGCTGGATCAATGCAAGGTCTTTTTTTTACGTAGGGATTTTAATGGGGCATACTACAGGATCCAACTCACGATTCAATAATAATGGATCTGTGGGACTAACCTTTTTTGCATCACCTCTACCCAGGTGACGCCGAGTAGCCGCTCCTAGTACTTTATAAGAAACAGCATAACACACGCTCATACTGGTAGATGCGAGCAAGACTAGCAAAAAAAAAAAAAAATCGAAATCCTTTCTATTCATTTCATTTTTCTTAAAAATTTTCGGTTTTTTTTACAATCTTTATTATCAGTTAAAATTTTACTCAAATGGTTAAAAACGGTAATTGTTATTATAAAAAAAAATACCCATTATATTCTTATGTTATGATGTTTAGAATATACTAGCGGATCTATCCAACATTGCCCGGGATCTAAAAAGTTAAAAATAAATCTCTTATCTATATCTATGTATAGATTAATAAAAGTTCTTTTTCTTTATATTTTTTTAATTATCTTTTATTCTTTATATAACGTTGTTTTTAAGTTGTTTATATTCATTATTCTTCGTGTATTTTTCTTGTATTTTTCTTTTATTTGCTTTTTATGTTTTATCCCTTATTAATTTGTTTTATTTTGTAATCAATTTTAAAATGACGTTTTTAAAAATATATCATTGATTTATAGTCTTAATATATTTTTTATTTAGCTTCTCTTATGGAAAATGAGAGGTGAAAAGTTTTTTTAATCCCCTCGATGCGATGTGGATTTTATTGAACTTTGGTCTTTGCTGGTCTCCACCAAATTTCCTTAATAAAAGGCCGTCAGCTCGGTCTTTGAACAAACAAATAAACAGACATACATAATCTTATATATATATATATTGTGCGTTTATTATACTGTGAAACAGAAAAGAGATTTTTTTTTAATTTAAGAAAAATATATTTGAATATAAATACATATTTTTTAAATTTAAATAGGAAATATTTTATTTTTTGTAAATATTTTACATCTCCATGCGGATATCTAATTAGTATTGTTTAATTAAATGTGAATATTTTTTTCAATAAGACTAATGATTTTTTTTTTCATTTGAAGTTCGGAAATTTAAAACTGTACGATTAGTTACGTCGGGAAAGAATAAGACTGTCGTTTATTGTTATTATCGCCCTCCACCCAGTTTTCTTTTCAGTGAAATCTCCCCTTCCCTGATTAGGAATAATTTTTTGTTTGTTTGTTAAAACCTTTCCCTTGATTCAATAAGTATAATAATAAAAAAAATGAATAGAAAAAAAATAATAGATCAGCCTTTTGTCAAGCCTGAAACAAATAATGTCATATTAACATAACTGGACTGAGGTTAGATATTAAGATATCCGGCTATTAAGAATCAAACAGGTACGGTGACGAACCCAATGGTATTTCCCAAAAATTTCATTCCAGTCAAGAACTCATTCAGTTGAATGATCAGGTTGTTATTAAGCCTGAAGCTACTGTGACACATCTAATGCTATGTCAATACCACTGGACTGGACAGAGGTCAAACATCAAGAGAGAAGTCAAGATTTTGACAAACAGCATTGATGACATACCAAATGCTATTTTCTTTGAGAGTAAACTCCGGTCAAAAATTGTATTTTAATTGACTGATTAGCTTCCGGCAAAGAGATGTGATAGTATGATAATGGCTTCCTCAGCATTTGGTTCAAAGTGCCAGCAATTTATCCATTGGTTAACCAAAAAATATTTGATTTTATAGTTCCGGAAATTTATCCATTGTTTAACCAGAAATATTCGATTCATAATACCAGCAATGTAACCGTTGTTTAACCAGAAATATTTGATTTATAGTACCTGCGATTTATCCATTGTTTAACCAGAAATATTTTATTCATAATTCCGGTTTTTTTTAACCATTGTTTAACCAGAAATATTTTATTCTTAATTCAGTTTTTTTTAACCATTGTTTAACCAGAAATATTTTATTCATAATTCCGGGGTTTTAACCATTATTTAACCAGAGATATTTGATTCATAATTCCAGGTTTTTTAACCATTGTTCAACCAGAGATATTTGATTTATAGTCCTAGCAATTTATCAATTATTTTATTCATAGTGCATGCAACTTATCCATTGTTTAACCAGAAATATTTGTTTCATAGTTCCGGCAATTTATTCATTGGTTGACCAATGTTTTGGCCTATCCATTCTACTGCCTTCTTCAGGTATACAATGCAATATGAAAGATACCCTTTGGTAATTTTGAGAGAGTCATTATTCCAACAGTTGTTTAGACTATTGAACTTACTATTTTTGTTACTACAGTATTTCAGATCGGACATTATAATCAAGTTCTTTAGGTATACAATCCATATGAATTAGATTTACAGTTCAATCAACTTTCACATGAAAATTACAGAAAGTATCTGTAACAATTTTGTTTTCTTAGACAAATGAATAGATAAATTATTTTGGCCCATGCATGCATATCAGTTTCGATTAAAACGCGTAATGCTGATATTATTGTCGCCTGGGTAGAGGAGTATTTTTAAGTTAGTCCCGCAGATCCATTATTACTGAATCGAGAGTTGAATCCTCGTGGGATGCCCCATTTAAATCCCTATGAAAAAAAAAAAAAAAGACCTTACATTGATCCAGCTACTCTGAAAAGAAATGTTAATGTCTACTATCTAAAATATCAAATGAAAAAAAAATCCATGCTGTTATCGTTTAAATTTTATTTAAAAAAATTATCTTCACGAATATAAATCAAATCTCTATTATTTTTGTTCAAAAACCAAACACTGGTGATATTTAATGTGTATATATATTTACTTTGTTGTTAACTCTTTTATTTTCGAAGTTTCCTCCGTACATACATATACACAAAACTGCCCTTTTTATATATGTATAGATAGGGCCGGGTTAGCTCAGTCGGTAGAGCGTTCGGCTAGAAACCACAAGGTTCCTAGTTCGATACCGGTCCTCGCCAACTCAGCGTATGAGTAGCACAGGGATCTGTGCGGTAAAGTAAGGAGCTGACGGTAGGTGTGGCGCTCCACATCAGACGCTAAAATAATCTCCTTGGTCTAGCGCAAGTGAAAAGGGGATAGACTCCCTCGCTGATTGGCTGATACCGACTTTAGGCCGCTCCGATGACTTTATAGATAGATATAGATAGATATAGATAGATAGATTTGTTTTCTAAATAGTTTTTTTTCCAACTGTCTGATCATGATGAAACAACATGAACATAATGATATTATACATTCATCGGGTTTTGTCTGTCCTTTGTGTTTATGCTGTATCATATGGGCCATAAAAGATCCACAGACATATGTCATATGTATTGCTCAAATATTCACAGTCGTCATTGATCCACTCGGCGGTTATAAACATTCTTAGCTTGTCTGTACCATGATTATATTTGATGCAAAAGTACTTAAATTACCAAAGTGTCCAGGTGCTTCTCTCCAGTCACTTATCTCCCACCCCTATTAACTTATCTCCCACCCCTATTAACCTGTGGAATCCAGTTTTGTTCAGCTAGACTCATTTTCTTGCAATCAGATCAATGCCAAAGATTAGAATCAATATAGCTATTTCGCCCTGCACGCAAGTACGAGTCAGCACATTTTAAAGGTGCCATCCTATCCTCTGTTTTTTATTTTATTTTTTATTTTCTCTTACTCACTTCAATCAGATTCGTGACTTTGAATATCAGTAAACTTTATACAAAGTAGGATTTATTTTTACTCCTGGATTTATTGACCAGAAAGATGCATAGATGTTTTTTTGTGCTTATGCAATGGTTACAGAAACTGACACATTAGTTGTCTGGTTTAATGTATCTTATCATTCTTAAATTTCATCAAAAAAATGTTAACTTTTTTTTCTTTCGGTATTTTGAAAAAAAAAAAAAATATGGAAGATTTATTTTTATTTACTAGAAGCAGCTACCCGGTATCGCCTAGGTAGAGGGAGTTAAAAAAAAAAAGGTAGTCTCTCAGATTCATTATTGTTAAATCGCGAGTTGGATCCTATTAAATATTGCCCTATTAAAATCCCTATGTAAAAAAAAAAAAAAAAAAAAAATCCTTGCGTTGATCCAGACACCCTGGAAAAAAATGATTGTCTCCTATTTAAAATACTAAATTTAAAAAATCCATGCTGTTATTGAAATTTTATTTCTAAATATCACGAATATAAATAAAATCTTCATTATTTTTGTTCAAAAATCAAGATCTGGTGCTTGTGAACGTGTATATACATTTACTTTGTCATTAATTGTTTTATTTTCTTAGTTTCCTCCGGACATACAAACATACACACAAACTGCCCTTTATATATTTATAGATATAGATTACAGTATGTTTTA
>CM042179.1:22791290-22848790 GCA_023376005.1 Doryteuthis pealeii
TGCATACACAATAAAACATGTTCTCACTAAAAACATTGATCTGGCCCCTATGAGAGAAAAATTTTACAGCACAAGAAAAATGAAAAAAAAAAAACTGTTTTAAAAAACTGAAGTAGATAATAATAATCAAATGATTGAATTGTGAAAACCTTTGCATATGCCAATGGGAATTTCAGTCGTAATTCAAAGTCTTTAAATTGTCGATCCTTGTGTGTGACACACACACACACACACACACACACACACACACACATTACGATATCATCACTGGAAGCGGAGAAAGATGTATAAATATAAACTGAATTTGATTGTTTGCCAGTTTGAATAAAAAAAAAGTGATCTGAAGAAACTCGTAGGCTCTCAGATACCCACGGGTGGAAATGGACCATAATCGCTATATACCCGGTTTTAAAGCTTTTTTTTTTCTATAAATTACTTTGCTCTGTTTATAAAAATTAATCATTGGGCTCTCAAACGTAACCTGAACTTTGCAGCATCCAACTGTTGGAGGAGACCAGTTTAGAATCATCCTAATACCAACAAACTTGGTACCCCACCAAAGTGTGTATATAAGGTATAACCACACTGATAAGAGGTGAAACCTCGAAACAAGTGTCTGTGGATTACTTATATATATATACATATATAGTTTGCTATATTTATAAACAAAGAGTGCTCAATATCAGTGATAGACCATATATAGAAGTTAGGGTAGCATAGACATAGTCAATGGCGCTTGGTAAGTATAATTTCTCGCCTGTCGTTTGAAAATCGCATAAGTGAGAAACTGACTGTTACCAATCGCCGTTGACTTTGTGTACGCTATATATCTTTATATGTATTTATATATTATTTATATATAGTAACAGAAGTCCATTACCGGACTAGAAGGATTTTAGGAACACCAAGGAGTGAGAAAGAAAGGTGCTAGAAAGAAGTAAGAGAGAAGACAAAAATGAAATAATTTGGCAAATTTCTTATCAATTTTTTAAAAATATCGCTAAGAATTCGTGTATTACAATGTTCTTTTTTTTTTTTTTTTTTTTTTTTAGCCTTTTTTACATTTAAAATATCTAAAAATATGTAACACTAAACTCGTGAGTGTTTTGAAACAATTTTATTTTTCGAAAAACTTTTTTTTTTTGTATATATGACAATAATTTAAATTAAGTTCTTAAATGCTTGTTGAGTTAAAGTTATAAAAAAACATATTTGTTTAACTTAATTCCTTTTTTACCGCTAAGAATGTAACAATAAAAAACCTAAGAATTAAACGTGTCTTTATTTGTAGGTGGAAAATTCAAATGAAAATTATTTTTCTATTCTATGACTACTTTATTTATTTTTAATTTTTTGAGTTACACTAATTAGAAATTAATATATTTTGTTGTAAGAAATAAGTTCGTATATTCCCAAAAATTAAATTCAATTCTTAATTGCTTGTTCAGTTAGAGTGAAAAAAATGTATTCGTATTTACTTGCTTTTGGTATTCATAAAGAATTGTGAAAGGTTTCACAAATCGATTAATTTTTAATTATTGAATTATATCATTTAATCAGTAAAAATCAAAAACTAAATTTTGTACTTTATATATATATATATATATATATATATATATGTAGTATATTAAGAAAAATGAAAAAACACAGGTTTAAATGGGTTAAGTGGTGAGTTTATTGGCCGACGCTGCAGTGTTTTGATCTATTAATTAGATCATCTTCAGGACATTTGTCGGTATATGGAAGTTAAGCGTCGGCCAATAAACTCACCACTTAACCCATTTAAACCTGTGTTTTTTCATTTTTCTTAATATACTACATACCGTCGGATTCACTTCCTTTCTTCATATATATATATATATATATATATATATATAGGAAACCGAGGAATTGCAGCATGGTTAATACAAAGCAAGTCGGATTAACCCAAAAGCGGGTCATAGGCATGTTTCACTAGATACTGGGCAGATGAACCTCATGGGTCAATGGCCAGGATCAAACAGTTCAGTCAAGAAACTATTGCTAATCATCTCTAAGGGTGGCGTCTATTGATAAGATAACAAAAACAGTTAGTGAAAGATTATCATGACTAAAAAAAAAAAAAAAAAAAAAACCCCAACAACAACAAAAACATACCAAACGTCTAAACTGCATCGATCTTCATACGGATTAACGATGGATGTGTACTGCTGAAGTTATAGTAAAATTGAAAATTGCACTTTATCAGATATATTGATCAAAATTACATGAAAATATTTTGAAATAAAAAAAGCAAAGTCGTCGGGGTGGCCTAAATTCGGTATCTGCCAATCAGCGAAGGAGTCTATCTCATTTTCACTAGCACTAGATCAAGGAGATTGTTTTTCGTCTGAAGTGGAGCGCAACACCTACCATCAGCTCCTTACTTTACCGCACAAATTCCCTATGCTTACTCATACGCTGAGTTAGCGAGGGCCGGTATCGAACTAGGAACCTTGTGGTTTCTAGCCGAACGCTCTACCGACTGAGCTAACCCAGCCCTAACTATGGTCAAATTTTGAAATACGATAGATTAATTATATTCAAAGAAATCTCCATTGCTTCCAGGCGATTTCAGAATCTCCCGTCTTTCCGTCCGTCTCGTTGTTAAAACGAGTAAATGCTGCCATAATCACTACGTTCAGTTCATCTTTGGTATTGAACAGTTTTGTTGGTCTCTCGCTCAGTCGCGCCCCGCACATAATGAAAGGAATTGCAATCTGGAGAGTTAGGTGGCCAGATATCAGGAGTAATGTGGTTGCAAAAATTGAGGAGACAAGCAAATACTGGATTCTCCTCCTTGTGTGGCATAGCATCCTGTAGCCAGATGCAGCACTACCTCTTCCAGGAACTTGATGTAGTACTCCTTGTTGAGTCTGAAGCAATGTGGGAAGATGAATGGAAGCTTCGACCGGTGTCCAGTGAGCTTCGGCCGCTGGACCTGCCAGAGGTTAAATTAATAGCGTTGATCCCTGCCCTCTCGATTTAAAGGGATAGGGCCGGGTCTATTGCCCAGCGCCTGAAGCACCCCCTTGAGGGGGAATGCCGACGCGATCAACGCAATTTTTCAACTCGCCACCCATGAGTATCGGCTTGTAGGTAGCCCCACGTTAATAGGGCCTTGTACCTGACCTTGTACAAGTTGGGTACGAGGATAATATCGACTACCACAAATACCATGATAGGTGTATGTTTTGAATCACCCTCAGTACATCTTGTGGAGACAGAGCAAGCCAATGGTTGTTTTGTAAGTTCACTATCTGATCCGGGCAGAATTCTTTTTTTCATGCTAGGAAAAGCAAAGCATGTTCGGTTGAAGGGGATGCTTGAGTTTTTTGAAAGGGTTTGCAGCGTGGTTTTTCCTCTTGTCCTTCATGTCCTGTGTTAAAAATCGCCCTATTCTCATTTTGTATAAGAAATACCAAATGTCTTCATACACTACCTGCCTGATAAGAAACTCGGACACTCCAATGGTCTTGCTTGGGATCGTTGTCAATCGTGGTCTGGATCTCAGCAGCAGATTAAGGAGTTTTTGTTTTCATCAGAACAACCAGTGAGGCTTTCGAGCTGCCGTACCTTCATAATCAACAATATACTCTTTTTGAATCCTCTGCCCTGTCCTTAAATTGACACCCAGGCACTGTTTCCCAATTTCTGGAGAAGTTAATTGCGTCTTGTTTGCTGCACAGTAGACAAAACCTGAAACGAACTAAACCCATGCGCTGAATTCATACTTTAAAATTGCGACAATTTACCCATCACACACACACACTATATATATATATATATATATATATATATATATATATATATATATATATTATATATTAGAAAGAAAAGCCCTCTGTGTGGTGTAAGAATTAATTTTTGATACGCTTTCGTAAAAAGTGTTAACAGGTTTTTGAATTCTTATATTTAAAAAAAATAGGAATAGAATTTTGCTGTCAAAATTCAAATAAATGTTTTCATTCTAATAAAACCAAGTTTCTAACAGTTGAATTCAAATTAATTCAAATATTTAATTTTTTTTTCTTTGGGCGGGGTGGAGGCGTCAAAACCGTTTTTTTTTTATTATCATTTGTCATAAAACAAACTTTTACGACAGACGATAATCAAAACAGAACTTTTTTTTCACCGTTTAATGAAATATAAAATTTAATGTAACAGAGCACTGTGTGGCTATTTCTTACTCTATACGTTAGACAACTTTAAATATATATTAAAATAAAACAAACTATATATATATATATATATAAAAATCAATAATACCGAGCATGTATGTATTAAAACTTGTTTTAACAATGTGGACCATTTAATGTTGCATACTTAATTTCTGAGTATATATGATACAAGATTGTTCTTTTTTCTATGTATCAATGATTTTGACTAGAAATCAAATGCCCATTGGTAGACTTACGCAATTCCTGAGGGTATTGTGACGTTAATAGTTTCTATTGTAGACACCGAATCTCCATTATATCTACAAGGTGTGTCAAAAAAAGTATCGAGATTTTTTGTACCTTTTGATGCAACTTGTATTCTGAAAAAAAAAAATTAAAGTTCCATTCATTGTTTATTTCTATCTTGGTAAATACAGCTTCAAACTCGTCACTTTTATGACACACCTTGTATTCTGAAAAAAATTAACGTTCCATTCATTGTTCATTTCTATCTCGGTAAATACAGCTTCAAACTCAGCGCTTTCATGACACACTTTGTATTCTGAAAAAATTAACTTTCATTGTTCATTTCTATCTTGGTAAATACAGCTTCAAATTCGGCACTCTTATGACACACCTTGTATTCTGAAAAAAAAATTAACGTTCCATTTATTGTTCATTTCTATCTTGGTAAATACACCTTCAAACTCGATACTTTTTTGACACACCTTGTACACACACACACAATTTGTTGTGTTTTTGACATTAACGAGTTAATGGCTGATTAATAGGTTTTGTATGTCTAAATTTTGTTATAGTATTTTATATAATGTTTCTTTAAAGTTAGGAACATTGTTTTATCTGCTTCAAGCTTTTTATTTATTTACTTTGCTAATATACCCACCCCCACTAAGTTGTACTAAATTGTCCACTACCAAGGAATGGGTTAATTTGATATGGTAATAAAAAAATTCAAATGAACAGGAAGAGTGATTAGGAAATGGGGAATGAGTGAAGATGGAAATATGGATGGACAAGGAGTGACTCAGGTGTATAATGACCAATTAGATACTTATTGACCTTAGGTTGAATACCTGGGAGGGTATATATATATATATATATATATATATATATATATATATATATATATTGTTGGAAAACATAGCAAATGTTTTTTTTTCACATATCAACTGTTTTAGATTGGTGGCATAGAGTTCATCTGAACTTCTCCATATAAATTTCAATTGAAATAAGATTGATATTAGTCGAGTATTTCAGTTTTAGTTGCTGTATTTCAGTCACTTACACGCATTAAAAAGGATAAAAATGAAAAGGTTTCCCATACAATCTTATTATTTCAATTTTTATGGTCATTTTCTCTTCTAATTTACTTTATATGCCAGGAAGCACCCTAATTTTTTCTTTTTTCGCGTAATTTGTTTTAACGACTGTCCCTGCCTTTTTTTTTCGTTATTTTTCTTTTTTTTTCGTTTTTTTTTTTTTTTTTTCTATTTCGACACCTGACTGTCCTATTCATTATTTCTTTTTTTCTTTTCGACAATTAACTCTGCTTTTCATTTATATTTTTACTTGTTTTTCATTCCATTTTGCTTTTCTTTGAAAACTGACTGTGCTTCCTTTTTTAATTTTAACTGACTGCCCTCGCATTTTTTTTTCTTTTCTTTTTTTTTTCTCGATAGTTGACTATGGTTTTTATTTGCTTATCTTTTGTTTTCAACAACTCTCCTTCCGTTTTCTTCTTTGAAAACTGATTGACCTTCCTTAAAAAAAGGAAAAAACCCAAAACAAACCAAAAAAAAAACCGACTCTCCTTCCTTTTTTAAAACTGACTGTCCTTTTTTAATCCAATTGTCCTCCTTTTTTTAAACTGATTTTCCTTCCTTAAAAAAAAATGATTGTCCTTCCTTATTTAAACTGACCGTTCTTATTTAAAAAAACCCAAACCGATTGTCCTTCCTTTTTTAAAACCGATTGTCCTTCCTTTTTTTAAACCGATTGTCCTTCCTTTTTTAAACCGATTATCCTTCCTTTTTTTAAAACCGATTGTCCTTCCTTTTTTTAAAACCGATTGTCCTTCCTTTTTTTAAAACCGATTGCCTTCCTTTTTTTAAACCGATTGTCCTTCCCTATTAAAACTGACCGTTCATATTTTTTTAAACCGATTGCCCTCCTTTATTAAACTGACTGTTCTTATTTTTAAAAAAGATGTCCTTCCTTTTTTTAACTGATTGTCCTTCTTAAAAAAAACAACCCCCCAAAAAAAACAAAAACAAATAAAAACAGACTGTCTTTCCTTTTTAAACTTATTTGTTTAATTGATTGTCCTTCCTTGCCTATTTTTTAAAACTGATTTTTTTTCGACAGTTCACTGTTCTTACTTACTTTTTTTTTTAAATAACTTACTAAGCCAGCCAGTATTCTTTCCTTTTTTACTATCGTCCGTCCTTTCGTTTTTCTTTTCTACGATTGTTCTTTTGTTTTCTTTATAACACACTGCTTTCCTTTTCGACTGAATACAAGTTCAACCTTTGCCTTCTTAGCCAATAACTGCAACACAACCTGACTTGGCAAATTTTTCCTTTATCTCTTTTTATTTTATGATTAAGTTCACACACAGGTATGTTTATAGAAATATAAAATATATTCTCTTTTTATTAGATAATCTACTTATTAAGCAAATATTTATCTAAAAGAAACACTGTGAATATACCTGTTTAACTTTTAACATTTATAAAATTCCGTTATATTTTCTTGATATTTGCAATAAACAGTGAGTTACTTAAAAAATCTATTTCATTGTCAATTAATTAGGTTAACTTTAACACACAAAACGTGCACTGTCTGATTTATAGTATATGATAATTTAAAGTATTTCATGTATGTATTCACCCAAACCGCTACGCATGAGCTGGATGCAACACAAGGTCAATTTTTCAAGCTGTTTAACAGGTTTTAATTCAATTTTCCTTCTCCTATATCAGTTGCCATGCCATTATTAAATACCATAACCTGCCTTACTATTTACTCATAAACGGAGAGAGAATAGTTGTATTCATACCCGCATCTTGGTGTAATGGTTAGCAAGCTAGTCTCGTAGGTCCTTTACTACTAAGTAGCTAGTTCGATCCTCGCTGGATACTCCATATTTGCGACATTGTAATCACATCCTACTCATGGCGAATGGGCTGGATAAATACCCACCTTTCCCAAGTGTATTAGCGCATTAGTGAAATACATACAGCTTTTTAATTCGGGTCCATATCCTACGACGATAACCGTTACATAGTGAGAACCTCTAAAGTAGTACCTCATGTATGATATCATTTGATAACATTTTTTAGTGGAAATGCAACTTTAGGAAGCGCGGTGGTGTACTTGTTAGAGTTGTAGGAAATGGACGTCAACCAGAGTTCAATTCCTGAACGAAACCACAGTCCACATAGAGCTAATACCATTGGGAAACGTATGAATCCAATTATTCTCCCTCCAGCTATGGGTAAATAGTCGGACAGACTGGCCTTTTAATCTTGGTTAGGCAACCAGTCTAGGAGAAGAAAAACTCCCTACTAGAATAGGCTCAGGCCTATTTCAATTTAAAATTTAATTTAAAAAAAAAAGATTAGTTGTTATTTTGAATGCTATATTTGGAAAGTAATATTTTACAATTATTATATTATCCTTGTAATCATCGTAACATATGTCGGTATCAGCTAATCAGCGAGGGAGTCTATCCCCTTTTCAATAGCGTTAGACCAAGGAGATTGTTTTTGGCATCTGAGGTGGAGCGCCACACCTACCATCAACTCCTTACTTTACCGAATAGATCCCTGTGCTACACATACGCTGAGTTGGCGAGGGCAGGTATCGAACTTGCGGTTTCTAGCCGAACGCTCTACCGACTGAGCTAACCTGGCCCAACGATATAATTATCTAGTTTCTTAGTTTAGAGACAACATTTAAAAATTAAAAAAAATTAAAAATAAAGTACTAAACGTTTTTATCAATTAGTCATCGTCATTGGTTAATAAGAAGTTAAATGATATCACATGACAAGTGCCGCTAAGTGCTAATATCGTTAAAAATATATGTAAATTAGGTTATAAGTAGATTTTCATTATTATTTATTCGTATGAACATGACCAACAGAATGGTCCTAGAAATAACTATCAAGACAATAACAATTGCTAAAACAGTCCATGCGAGAGAACCTATTATTGTTTGTAGATATTCTACCTTTTCAATCTCACTAAACTTGTCTGGTTTGGTTTCTTTGTTTAATAGTATATCAATCTTCTTCGCGGTTTATTTATTGCCAAAGCCATTCTTGTAGAAGAACATTAATGGTACAATTTAACCCATAACTGGGGGATAAAGGAGTTCATACCTTTCTCAAGGGTATTGATCCAAATGTGAACTTAATAGAGCCACCGGATTTCGAACTCGCTTACTACGATGTCGCAGTCCAAGCACATTAACTACTACGCCACGGGATTTCCCCCTGAGATTGTCTAATAATTCCATTAGAAAAATGCTCTTTAAGGGTACTTGTATATTGGGAAATTTTGTTTTTAGGATTTTCCATAGTCGCGTCCAGCTACTAATTGTGGCGTTGATCAAAGGCAAGGAATAATTTATTTCGAATCTTTCTTTAAACCCGGCAATATAGCAGAACGTTGATGGCGTACTCGTAAGCCGTGCAGCCCATGAGAAGTTCTACCCTAGAATAATTTTAAACTTAGTTTAGAGGCAACATTAAAAAATAAATAAATAAATAAAGTACCAAACGTCTTTATCAATTAATCATCACTGGTTAGTGAGAAGTTGAATGATATGATATGACAGGTGCCGCTAAGTGCTAATATCGTTAAAAATATATGTAAATTAGGTTATAAGTGGATTTTCATTATTATTTATATATTTACTGTAAAACTGCTGTATATGAACATGAATTTAAAAAAAAAGTTAATTTCATATGCATTGTTTTTATATCTGACAAAAATATGTTTAATTGATATCATTTTTGCTGGCAGGATGTGACACAAGGTCAATTATTGTGGAGTTTTTCTTCTCCTGGACTGGTTGCCTAAACTAGTCTAAATAACTCAGTCTGTCCTACTATTTACCCATAACTGCAGAGAGAATAGTTGGATTCTTGCCTTTCTCAAGAGCATCAGTTTGAAGTAAAATGCAAACAGCCTTGGCCATAATTTCACACAAGACTAACACACTCCTATATTCTCAAACAAGAACAACAACCACAATGTGAAACATGTCAAACACCTTTGACTGTTAAACACTTATTCATGGAATGCAGGTTTTTTGCTCACATCAGAAACCGTTATTTTAAAGCAAACAATATGAAAGATCTATTTGAAAATGTCAACATGGAGGATATTCTCTTTTTTTTTTTTTTTTTAGGGAAATAAAATTATACCATAGAATATAGACATGAACTTAATCAATACCATAAAACATGATCACCAATAATTCTAACATATTGTTAAAACCAATAAATAAAAAGTATAAATATAAATACACCACATATATTACTTCCTAACCGTTAGGCATGACATAACCCCAGACAGGTTGATATGCCTTTTGAAGGAAATAAAATTATACCATAGAATATAGACATGAATTTAATCAATACCATACAACATGATCCCCAATAATGCTAACACATTGTTAAAACCAATTACTAAAATGTATAAATATAAATACATCACATATATTACTTCCCAACTGTTAGGCATGACATAACCCCAGACGGGTTGATATGCCGTTAAATTCAATAAACCAACCAACAACCAGAATTTGAACTCTAGTCGCCAATTCCATTTCTTATGATAACCATTATGCAAATGTGTCTCCAAAGATTATTTTTATATTGATATATTTAAAAATGTATATTGTAGAATGTACTTATGGGTATTCCATTTTGGAGGCACGTGGGGTAATGGTTAAAGTAAAAGGAAATGGACTCTTCGACTGAGTTCAAATCTAGGTGAGGCTGTTTGCATTGTACATTGGGAAAGGTATGCATCCAACTACTCTCCCTCCAGCTATGAGTAAATATTAGGTTAGACTGGACTCTTTAACCTTGCCCCATGAAACCAGTCTAGGAGAAGGAAAACTCTAAATGTCAAACTCCACTTAAGAAATTGACCTTGTGCCACATCCTGTTTGGTAAATATATATGTGTATTCCATAGACTATTGAGATGACTTTATATTGAATATCATCATTGACTTTTGAGTCCACTGCTGACAAAAGTCTTTCTTTATTTATTCTATAACTAGCAGTGGCTACCCAGCGTCGCCTGGGCAGAGGAGGATTTTCTAAAGTTAGTCCCGCAGATCCATTATTACTGAATCGTGAGTTGAATCCTCGTGGGATGCCCCATTTAAATACCTATGTAAAAAAAAAAAAAATAGACCTTGCATTGATCCAGCTACTTTGAAAAGAAATATTAATGTCTACTATCTAAAATATTAAATGAAAAATAAATTCCATGCTATTATCATTTAAATTTTTTTTTTAATTATCTTCATGAATATAAATCAAATCTCTGTTATTTTTGCTCAAAAACCAAGCTCTGGAGATATTTAATGTGCATATATATATATATATATATATATATATATTTACTTTGTCGTTAATTGTTTTATTTTCAAAGTTTCCTCCGGACATACATATACACACAACTACCCTTTATATATACTAGCAAATATATGAACCCTCCGGGTGCAAGTATCTAACTTTTAATATAATAAAATATCATGTTAAATTAGAAAGGCTAATGAAACTGAACCATAATTCAGATTAAAATATTTGGAACAGAGGGGGTATAATCGGAAAATAGAACAACTTTGAAACTAACTCTTCCATCATTTTCCGTTACTCCTGTCTTTCAGTGGTAAATTTTCCTAATTTAACTATTTAGTTAAAATAGGAAGTAAAGAATAATATTAGTTATTTCTTCTTGTTAATGGATTTCTTTTAAGATTTATCCCCGAGATTTTTGCTCATATTCAATAAGATAAAACCAAACAATTAGAAATCAATAATACTAAGCATATATTTATTATAATCAAATATTTAAGATCAATATGCAAATTAGCCTTCCCATTCACACTGTGAACCGCTATTTTGTTGTATATATAAATACAATTGCATGTTATTAGTATGTAGATATTGTTAACAGTCTTAATGATGTAAAACAATTTTACTAATAATTGAGGTTTAAATAAAAAATAAAATCATGGAGATTGTGATGTAAATAACAAAGGAATTGTGACTTGTATAGTAATATAGTTTCGGTTACAGACAGAAAAACCCACAATCTTCATTATAATAATATATATATATATATATATATATATATATATATATATATATATATATATATATAGATAACCCTGATTGTTTTAGCCTCAATCATGTTTTGCCAGCAGATCCTACCATCTCATCTCTCCATTTACTGTGAGGTTTTTTCATATTATGATTGTTATTTCTTGGGCACCATTCTATTAACCCTTCGTTTTGCTCTGTCTGTTATCATCTCTAAATGATATTAAATTGTCCGGTGGTGAGGCTCCAGCTCTAAAGTTCTGGGGAGTATGGAATCACTCCATTGCCATTACTACTGATCAGGCATGTTAGTACTTATTTGAGTCTCTTCTACCACTCAAATCTGTTTGAAAATTATTTGTATTAGATAGGAATACTTGAAATCGTATAACTGGGTGCAAACAAATTATTATTATTGAATAGGAGAAGTGATATATCCGGGTTAAGTGATATATTCTGAAGTTGGTATTTGGTATATTATCGCAGTGGTAATTGGTATGCCGAATAGCAATCTGTCTGCCGAGCAGTTGTGGTGTTGTCTAGCGAGTAAGTTTAGCTTGTAGGCATTAGGTATAGGACCAACACAGTGTCGACTATTTATACATGACACTGTCCAATCAGATTATAGTGAGGGGGTACCAAGGTATTTACATATTCATTATATCAAGAAGTTTACTTAGATACATAATTGTGTACAGAGTGAAGATACTATTCAGATCCTGAGCAGAGGGTTGGGGAGGGAGACATTGATCCTTGGCAGTGTTTATGGATACATTGATCCTAGGAAGATGTAATGATTCATAGATAGATATTTCTGTAATTTTTAATGGGTACTATGCCATATATATATATATATATATATATATAGGCCGGTTTAGCTCATTTGGTAGTGTGTTCGGCTAAGAATCACAAGGTTCCTGGTTCGATACCAGCCTTCGCCAACCCAGCGTATGAGTAGCACAGGGATCTGTATGGTAAAGTGAAGAGCTTATGGTATGTGTGGCGCTCCACCTCAGACGCTAAAAAACAATCTTCTTGGTCTAGCGCTAGTGAAAAGGGGATAGACTCCCTCACTGTCTGGCTGATACCAACATTAGGTCACCCTGACGACTTTACTTTTTTTTGTTACTTATATATAGTGAAAATAGAATACTAAATTAGGAAAATAAAACACTAAATTAGCTTTTGGTGGGATTTCGACCAGCAAGCAGATCATAGTGTCTGCATTAGCATACACACATTCTTTAATATCTACTGTTATGGTTGAGTGGCCTAAAACATTCATCTTGCAATATATAAAAATGCTGGGTGTGGATATTTTGATCTAGTTTGTTTGAATCCACACACACACACACACACACACACACACACACACATATATATATATATATATATATATATATAATATATATATATATATATAGTTTACTCTGGTAGTGTATTCATGCCAGTATCCACTCTAGTAAGCGCTATATGTTTACTTCTTCCCATCTGCCACTATACTAATAGCATCTGTAGTGTGTCAGTATCTCCGCCCTTCTGAGTGTAAGTGTCTTCTGTCACTGCTGTCGGCGGCAGTCACCATTTCACACCAAAATTGTTATACAGACCAAGGACAGATGACTCTCAGACAGCCTGACTCCAAGAAACGACCATTAGGGTCACCCCCTACCAATTCTACTGTAAAGATAAATAGTATTGCTAATACTAAGTTTGTAACAGTGGTCCAACAAAATAAAAAATGTATCTTTTAATAATTCAAATTCATACCATAATCATAATCATCATTATAATCTTTTCTTTTTTTCTTTTTTTTTTTTTTTTTTTTCCCTTGAACCCTAAAGGAACAGATTCATGAAAGTAGTTGTCTTTTTTTCTTCTTTTTTTTCTTTCTTTCTTATACCTGCAGGAGCTTGCTTTTGCATGTCCTAACATACATCCTTTCAAACATGTATAAACACCCAGAAAACTAGATGAGATCCCTTAAATTTGGTAGTTTGTATTTTGGGGTGGTAATTTCACTATGTGTGGTACATGGTTGTCTAAAGGGTTAAGAAAAGAAATCCTTTTTCCCCCCCACTTTTTTTTTCTTTTTTTTTGTTATTTTGAAAATATATAATTGAGTTTTTCTTATCCCACACAAAGATTAAAAATGATGGTAAGAGTTACAATGAAAATAAATAAATGAAATAAACCAAGATTTTAATAAGTCCTGTGTGTGTATGTGTTATTTAATATATATATATATATGATTGTGTGTGAGAAAAATATAAATACATTTGACAGTATATGAATATAAAGATTTGAAAAAAAATTTTCAGAATATATATTTTTTATATATGATAATATAACAATGTATGTTTCAGTTTTTTGTTAAACCATAAAAGCAGATGTTAAATGTTTCATATGAAAAATATTTTCCAATAAAACATTCTTAATGTTCTATTATGATAAATAACATTCCATTTATATATATATATATATATATATATATATATATATAATATTCTTAGGATGTGTTTATATATATATATATATATATATATATATATATATGAAAAAACAATATTCTTAGGATGTGTATATATATATATATATATATATATATATATATATATGAAAAAACAAATATTCTTAGGATGTGTTATATATATATATATATATATATATGAAAAAACAAATATTCTTAGGATGTGTATATATATATATATATATATATATATATATATATATGAAAAACAAATATTCTTAGGATGTGTATATATATATATATATATATATATATATATATATAAAAAAACAAATATTCTTAGGATGTGTTTATATATATATAATATATATATATATATATATATATATATACCCTTTTTTTATACAATATTCATAAATTTCTAATTAGTAATTTAATTAATGCATACTTTCTTAATTAAGATAAATTTACTGTAACAAATATCACATCTATATTTTTGTCAACATGAATATTTCAAAGTCCATAGAATTAAATTGTACAAATATTTATTTGAATATCAGTCTTATTATTATTAATTATGTCTGAAGCTTCAGTTTTTCAATTTGATTTATTTAAAAGAATAAATCAATAAATATTAATGATTTAAAATATATTTTTCTTCAAGAAAATTTTTTTTAGTCACACTGTATCAGATTCATGATCACCTTTTATAGTTTGTAATATAACTTCATTTACAAATATATCATTTAGATATTAATTAGAAATTTGTTTTTAAGTAAGTTCTTAAATCTTTAGGTATTCATCTGAGCCATTCACTATGGGTAAGATGTGACACAAGGTTGCACGTATTGGGTATCCAGTGAGGATCGAACTTGCAAATTTTTAAATCTTTATGATAGTTTTAAGAACTTGTAACAAACATTGCATCTATACTTTTATCTATGGTATTTATTAATAATTCAAAGTCCATAAAAATGAAATTGTACTAATATTTTTACAAATATTAGTTTTTCTTTTAAGTATTAAAAAATTAAATTAAAAATAACTTTGTAAACATTTTGTCTTTGGTTGTATCGGTTCTTTTAGAAAAAGAAATACTTGCAAATTCTAATTTTAAAGTTTACCAAAAAGATCTGATTTATGATTGGTATTCAATTAACATACACATACATATATATATATATATATATATATATTCAGACATAGAATGTGGTTAATTAATGCCTGAAGAAGATATCAAAAGATCTGAAACATGTGTCGCCAATGTAAAATAATAACTTTAAAAAAAAACAAAAAAACAACATAATCCATTTTGCGGACTTTTAAAAAAAAATAGAATATTTAATTTTCTCCTGTTGGACCCATAACAACACCTTGTATATATGTATGTATGTATATATATATATTGTCAGTATACACACATACTCAAAAAAATAAGTGTAATAAAAGTTAGAGGGAAAAAAAGATAAAATAACACCTTCAAATAAATATTTTAATATCTTTTACGCTTTCCGGACACCTCTCTTAAAAAAAAAACAAAAAAAAACAATTCCTTGATCTGATGGGATATATATATATATATATATATATATATATATATATATATATATATAAGAAAAACATCAATAAGTATTAAAAGATGGATAAACTTGACAAAGAATTCTGCTTGCAAACATTGTTAACTGTACTTAATAATAATATTCCCTGTGTTTAGTAGAAAGCTCACAGGTTGTTGAACAATGACACTTGACAATAGGTATGAGTAGATGTATGAGTAGCTATCCAGTATCACCTTCAGCAAGTTATAAATCAGTGAGAACTTGACATGCTTGAGTTTCATTCATAGACAAAGATTCAGAGTAGACTTGTATCTACTTGCACTGACATCAGTATCAATTCATAACATTTACAATAACCTCAACAACAATAAATCTATCTATCTATCTATCTATCTATCTATCTATCTATATATATATATATATATATATATATATATATATATATATAAAGGGCAGTTGTGTGAATCTGTATCCCCGGAGGAAATTTAGAAAATAAAACAATTAACAACAAAGTAAATATATGTACACATTAAATATCACCAGGGTTTGTTTTTTGAGTAAAAATAATGAAGATCAGAATAATTGTATCAACGCAAGTTCTTTTTTACATAGGGATTTTAATCGGGCATCTAGCGGGGATCCGACTCACAATTTAGTAATAATGGATCTGCGAGACTAACTTTAAAAAAATCCCCCTCTACCCAGGCGACGCCGGGTAGCCACTTCTAGTACATATATAAAGGGCAGTTTGTGTGTATGTATGTCCTGATGAAACTACCAAAATTAAACAACTAACGACAAAGATTTCATTTATATTCATGAAGATATTTAGAAATTAGAAATTGAATAGTAAAAGAAAGGAATGCATTCATTATTAAAACATAGACAAATCAATGATAGAAGACTAAAACAATCAATGGATCTGCGAGATTAACATTTTAAAATCCCCCTCTACCCAGGAAACACCGGGTAGTTGCTTCTAGTTTTAAAATAAAGCATACCTATTAAACATATGTGTGATTTTGGTTGGCATGTGTTTAATTTTGTTGACACATTTCCTTATTAGAAAAAATTCTTTACAAACTTAATGTAGATAGTTAAGCTTCTTATAGTATGATAGAAAACAGATCATAGGTAAGATTAAGTTGTGTCAATTGTCCACCTGGGGAAAACTTTCTTACCATAAAGATCAGGATTAGAAATCCTATCCTTTTTTAACCTGAGATTGAACCGTTGACCACAATTGGTATCAATAGGAATTATATATATATATATATATATATATATATATATATATGTGTGTGTGTGTGATTAAAAATTGAGGAAAAACGTATAAAGCACAAAACTTCATTCAATTGAATGAAGTTGTTTTGTGGTTTATTCGTTTTTACTCAATTTTTAATTACATTTTGTCAGATTTACCCAACCCGTTTCTCTCTCTCTCTCTCTCTCTCTCTCTCTCTCTCTCTCTCTCTCTCTTATTTATATATATATATAATATATATATAATTAAAACATAAAGAACATAAAAGAAATATTCCTATATCTCTTACCATTTTTGTTCATCTTATATATATATAGATAGATAGATAAAAGGATATGAAAACAACACAATATGCTGTTAAAGTGAAAACATTTTATATCATATTCATAGCTAATATTGAACAATATTTCGAGTATTAGCTATGAATATGATATAAAATGTTTTCACTTTAACAGCATATTGTGTTGTTTTCATATCCTTTTATCTATACTTATACCGTCGGATTCATTTCCTTTCTCTTAACACACACACACACCACACACACACACACACACACACACACATATATATATATATATATATATATATATATATATATATATATATATATATATATAATTACTTTAATCAATTTTACTATGATTTTGGACAGTATTTTAATGAGGAACAAAATTAGATAAGCTAAACAGGATTAGGCAGAAAACATATATATGGAAATAATGTAGAAAATAGAAAAACTAAGTATTCCAAAAAAGATACCATCTAGAATAAAATAATTTTCTACACACACACACACACACACACACACACACACACACACATATATATATATATGTGTGTATATATATATATATATAATAATATATATGTGTGTGTGTGTGTGTGTGTAATTTTATTTTTTTTTATTTAGTAGTCCATTAAAATATTGAGTACCACTTGAAATAGTAAAAACAATAGAACAGTAAGAATATATATATAGAGAGAGATGGAAGTAATTATCAAAATCTCAAAGTAAATTAAAACTGGAACAATTCGGTTCAATTCCTTGTCCGTTAAGATAAAAAAAAAAAGAATAAAGGTAATTATATTTCTAAATGATGGCAATAAACATGGAAATATTAAAAAATTCTAAGAGATGATTCATTGGCTATAAGGATATTTTCCCTTGTTGCTTTCGTAAGTGCTACTTTGGTATGCTATCTATGTATGATGAAATTGATTTGGTATGTGATCTACTTAATCCTAACCCGATTCATTTTAGTTTCTTTTAATAATAAATGATATGATTTTTTTTATTATCTATCTTTTATTTTTTTGCTTGATATACATTTAATTTGCACATAAATTTAATGAATTATTTTCACATTTGTATAATTTTGATTTTTAAAATAAATATATAAAAATATAATAATGTTTTATTCAAACCGTGATAAACAGATTTTAAATTTAGGTCTCATATTAAAATAAAATTTGACTTTAGTATATCACGTTGGCACGTACATGCATACCGAAGTATCACTCTTTCATCTTTGTATGTCTTTTTTTTTTTTAAATAAATTTGAAATTAAACTTTAAAAAATCGTATGCCCCCCCCCAACAAATAATTAGCAATAATAGTTATTAAACCTTTAAGTAATAGTTGAAATAATACTCCTTTTTCTATCATATGTCTTATACATAATCCTACTTTTGATATTAAAGACTGATTTTAACGTCATGTCAATCATTCTAGGGTATTTTATGCCTAGACGTTAGAAAATCACATTCATTGTACGTTCATATTTATAATTGTATCTTAAGAGTTTTTTTTGGGGGGCTGAACTTGCACAAAGGTGTCAAAATTAGGGTGACCCAGAAAAAACAGAACCCACAAATTTTGTAATAAAACTGTTAATTTTAACTATGGGGGTCTAGGGTTGGGGTTTAGGGTTAGTTTAATGGGAAAATGAATAAATAATTTGGGTTCTGTTTTTTCTGGGTCACCCTGTATACTGTGGTGACCCCGAAAAAATAGAACCCACACATTTTGTAATAAAACTGTTAATTTTAACTAGGTTAGGCTTACAGGTTAGGGTTTGGGTTTAGTTTAATGGGAAAATAAATAAATAATTTGGGTTCTTTTTTTTCTTCTGGTCACCCTAATTTTGACACCTTTGTGCAAGTTCAGACTTTTTTGTACATGATCCTATCGAATCCTATCCTATATGAATAAATTGTTCAACAGATCTGTTTAACTCATAGATGGATCACTTACGGGTTATACCACTGCGGGATCAGAATAGACCAGAGAGTAATGACAATGAAAGGGTATTCCATACTCCCCAATCTCCAGAACTGGATCCACCCCATCAGATGCAGTTTAGTGCAAAAACATAAGGACTCCCTTTTCGACCGGGGGGGGGGGCTTACTTCTCTTCATGGGAATACAGTCAGCGTATTCTAATCTCCAACTGACAGGGCTTTATGATATTAAGAGTTTTGAACATGTCATACGTAGCTGGTTTTATTTAGACTTGTAAATTCATTTTTTGTCTGAAATATGTCATATTTTAGTCGGTAATGCTTTGAAAGTTATTGAATGTTTTTATTTCATTTTTACTACCAAATATTTCTTCCGCCCTGTCGGTGGGGCGTTAGAATGCATTGACTGCACCTCTGCAGAGGGGTAAGACTCCCCCAATGGGACCACCTGTTGACCGTGGGTGGCGACCCGCTTAAGGATAGAGCCCAGGTGGATGAGCAGTTCATGACCTGCAATACTCCACTTTGGCCCTATCTTGGGCTAGACGGGCGGTCGGAGAGGCCCCCTCCGATCAATCGGCTGGTCACGTCAAGCCCTAGCACCTATATGATTTTCCCAACCCTATTGCCCATATGGCAAGCCCCAACCCCTTTTTATCATATGGGTGCTAGAAGGCGGTGGCTGCGGGTCTACATGTCCTGGGAATGACGTTAAACTCTATCTGATGGTGAGGCTCCAGTTCTGGAGGTTTGGGGAATGTGGAGCACTCCTTCATCACCATTGCTCCCTGGTCCACTCTGACCCGGAGTGGTAGTACCTGTTAGGGTCCCATCTATGAGTTAAATAGAAAAATGTATTTATAAAAAAATTGTATTATCTATTAAGAATTGATTTATTTCAAAACTTTATCGGCATTAAATGACCCACTGAGGTTGATAAGCCGTAAAACAAAACAAACCAAACCAAATATTTCTTTTATTTTACACATAAGGTGTGTTCAAAAGTATGGAGACTGAAACAATCTTTAGAACATTCCTCTTGGCATTCAACGTACATATATTCTAGCATTTTTTGTTATTAATTGAAGCTCCTTTTAAATTCTTCTTCTTTTTTGATATACCATTAGTGGCTTCGGCCCTGGACCATTGATATAATTAACAGCATTGATCCGAGGCTATCCCCCCAGGCAACACCTGTCCCCTCGATTTAAAGGGACAGGGTTGGGTTTATTGCCCGTTACCTGAGGCGCCCCCTTGAAGGGGAATTCCGACGGAATCAACGCATTTTTTGCACCTGCCACCCATGAGTCTCGGCTTGTAGGTGGTCACACATTAATAGGGCCTTGTGTCTAACCAGTACAACGTGGGGTACGAGGTAAATATCATGAAGCTGTGCCGTCGTATTTGTTTTAATGTCTTCTATGTACTCAAATCTTATACTTGAGATGCATTTTCTGTTTAGGGAAACAAGAAAAATTTGCACAAATCAAAACTCATTCAGAGATGCTGATATGTACGCGTCCTGTGTCCCTGACGCACAAATAATCTAAAAGGACACAGCTAAATCATATCCATGGTCCTAGTGTTTTTTCTCCTTCCCTCACCATTTCAATCTAACTGTAAATCCATTTCAATAGTTTCTTAGAAACGAATTACACAGGATAGGTTACATGGTAGGAGTTAGCCGGCTTTAGTTGAGACCAAAGCAAATATGCGCGTCCTGGGACTCACTAAATCAAAAAAGCTATCAGCATCACTGCTCTTTTAATTGTAGTCTTTTTTCTTCATTGTTTCCACCGAAGGTTGCAATGAACTTTGTCATTTAAGATAAGTGAGAATTCTTCCAGGCCGTAGCCATGTCAGTACTACTGTGTGGCTACTTGAACTCTAATGAAACGCTTAAGGAAAAAGCTAGATGGAATACACAAGGATAATGTGTGTTGTCTCAAACACATCTTGGAAGCAGCACCCCACAAAAAAGCAGCTGTACAGCCACTTACTCCTATCACATAAACCATCCAGGTAAGATGAACAAGATATGATGGACCGGCAACGATGTTACGTTCCCCTGTGTACCCCTACGCATAGACACACTAGACAAACCCTATGCCAGTTAGCTCTGTAGGGTTTTGGATGCCGTGTTGAGGATCTGCTTGTGGCAATGACTGATACTGACGGTTGGTGAAAGAGATTCATGGGTATCAGTGCTGTCAGCATGAAGGAAAATGTAAATAACTCTGACAGTATGTATGGAAAATAGGAAAATCAAATATTCAGAGGGTGTTTATTTATGAATGAATAAATTGTTCTGCTATAATGATTGTTAATATATATATATAATATATATATATATATATATATATATATATATACATATAACATTGTTTTTCTATGTCCAGCTGGAGAACTTGATCAGCTAATTTCTTTGCTTAAAAAGTTAGGAAAAGTTTCTCTGTTCCTCTCCCTTATTTATTTGTTTAAATGAAGAAGTGATGGTGGTAAGAGGCTTTTTATACTCTGTCCTAGAAATGTGACTCCATATAGTCTTATTGCAGTATTGTATTTTTCATGGTATCTAGATGAAAGGAGTAGATGTTGGTTGTGAGCTTGGGATTGGCTTTGAGTCTCATGGACCTAGTGATAAAAATCATTGCTAATTCATAACTCAAAAGATGAATGTACATTACTCACATAGATTCCTGCTCTAGTACACACACACACACACATATATATATATATATATATATATATATATATATATATATATATATAATAAATAAGTTATCCACGGACACTTGTTTCGAGGTTTCACCTCTCATCAGTGTGGCTACACTTTAACAGCTACCTCTGGCCGGGTTTGAGACCTGAATGAATTTTCGTCAGCCAAGTCTCTCACCCATGTGGCCAGTAGCGGCTGTCAAATATAGGAGAATATTTGATTGATACATTTCTAAGCGGAAATGAATTCACTAGAGTCCTCTAACTTTGTAAACAAAGTGAGGGTTAGCTACACGCCAGAACGGTGAATTTTACAATTAAATCCCTATTTAGAGAACTCAACCAAAGTGGGAGTGTATATATATATATATATATATATATATATATATAAGTTATGCACAGACATGTATTTCGAGGTTTCATCTCTCATCAGTATGGCTACACTTTAACAGCTACCTCTGGCCGGGTCCACAGACACTGTTTTGGGGGTTTCACGCCTCTTCAGTGTGGCTAGACACAACTATCCTTAGCCAGTCTGAAATCTATCACATTAGTAGGATGTGACACATGGTCCATTTATTAAGCATTTAAATTCAGTTTTTGCCCAAAATACAACCAAAAACCCTGGTGTTGATGAGTAAAAAAAATTATTAGTACATGCTTGAGAAAATAGAATGTAAATTCTTTCAAGTTGTAACAGTGTTAATACTATTGTATGGTTGCACCTCTTGGCCTTTGACGATGCTTAGAGAAAAGCTAGATGGAAAATATACAAGGATGCTGTGTACTCTTTTGAACAAATCCTTGAACCAGCACCCTACAAAACATCAGTTGTATGGCCACTTACCTCTCATCTTGCAAACCACCCAAGAAAGGTGAGGAAGACATGCTTGAGAGGTAAGACAAAATCTTAAGCTCAATTCTCTTATGGGCACATAGACATAGCAGTGTTGGCTGATTAGAAAAAACTTACCAAACCATAGTTATCAGCAGTCCATGATGATATTGATGCTTCTATTTAGGAAGGAGTGAAAGATTCTAATTAGCATTTCAGTGTAAAGTAGTCCATGATATTGATGCTTCTATTTAGGAAGGAGTGAAAGATTCTAATTAGGATTTCAGTGTTAAGTAGTCCATGATATTGATGCTTCTATTTAGGAAGGAGTGAAAGATTCTAATTAGCATTTCAGTGTTAAGTGGTCCATGATATTGATGCTTCTATTTAGGAAGGAGTGAAAGATTCTAATTAGCATTTCAGTGTTAAGTGGTCCATGATATTGATCTATTTAGGAAGGAGTGAAAGATTCTAATTAGCATTTCAGTGTTAGTGGTCCATGATATTGATGCTTCTATTTAGGAAGGAGTGAAAGATTCTAATTAGCATTTCAGTGTTAAGTGGTCCATGATATTGATGCTTCTATTTAGGAAGGAAAGATTCTAATTAGCATTTCAGTGTTAAGTGGTCCATGATATTGATGCTTCTATTTAGGAAGGAGTGAAAGATTCTAATTAGCATTTCAGTGTTAAGTGGTCCATGATATTGATGCTTCTATTTAGGAAGGAGTGAAGATTCTAATTAGCATTTCAGTGTTAAGTGGTCCATGATATTGATGCTTCTATTTAGGAAGGAGTGAAAGATTCTAATTAGCATTTCAGTGTTAAGTGGTCCATGATTGATGCTTCTATTTAGGAAGGAGTGTAAGATTCTAATTAGCATTTCAGTGTTAAGTGGTCCATGATATTGATGCTTCTATTTAGAAGGAGTGAAAGATTCTAATTAGCATTTCATTAACAAGTGTTATTTCGGTCCATGATATTGATGCTTCTATTTAGGAAGGAGTGTAAGATTCTATTAGCATTCAGTGTTAAGTGGTCATGATATTGATGCTTCTATTTAGGAAGGAGTGAAAGATTCTAATTAGCATTTCAGTGTTAAGTGGTCCATGATATTGATGCTTCTATTTAGGAAAGAGTAAAGTATTCTAATTAGTATTTCACAGTTATCTTAATTATATACATGATTTAGGTTATTAACAAATGGTGTTCTGCACAAATAAAAACCATTTAAAATTATCACTTGAATTCAAATTTAACTGGAAATGTCCTTATTCTCTAAGTTTAAGTATATTGGTTTAATAAATAAGTAAGTAAAGTCGTTGGGGTGGCCTAGAGTCAGTATCAGCCGATCAGCGAGGGAGTCTATCCTCTTTTCACTAGTGCTAAACCAAGGAGATTGTTTTTGCATCTGAGGTAGAGCGCCACACCTACCATCAGCTTCTTACTTTACCACACAGATCCTGATGCTACTCATATGCTGAGTTGGCAAGTGCCGGTATCGAACTAGGAACCTTTAGGTTTCTAGCTGAATGCTCTACCGACTGATCTAACCCGGCCCTAGTAGTAGCTTTATAAAAATGTTCATTTGTGGGCCTATACTAACAAGTATAATTGTTTTTAATAATTATTTTTTCAAACTGTTCAGGATTAAAAAAAACCCAAAAAACAAATAGTAATGTATGTATTTTTCCCAATTTCTCTGCCAAAGGGAGGTTGTGACATAAGACCAATTTTAAATGGAGTAAAGCTGATTTGAACTCGGTTTTCCTTCTCCAAGATTGATTGCCTCAGCAAGGCTAAATAACTCTGTCTACTATTTATCCATACCTGGAGGTGGATAACAACACATGGATTCATGCATTTTAGTGTATTAGGCTATGTGAAATGTAAACAGCCTAGTCCTGTATGTCTATTAGTCTATGTGAAATGTAAACAGCCTAGTCCTGTATGTCTATTAGTCTATGTGAAATGTAAACAGCCTAGTCCTGGATTGAATTCTGGTTGCCTAGTCAATTTCCTATGTCAATAACCGTTATGCTACTAGTGTGTATCTAACTTTATCTTCGATCTGTATACTGTTCGGAAACATCAACTCTTATTAGTAAGATTTGGGTACTTACTACTCACATACATTCCCAACACAACCTGGCACTTAGGTGCAAGCACTGGGGATTCCGGGTAGGCTTGCCTCTTGTGAAGTGACTCAATACTACCTGAGACAGCACCTTGCAATAGCTCGGCAGCCTAGTCGTCTCGGACTTTCCCCTGCCACTGAACTAACTGTGGGACTGCCAAGATAGTGGATTGGGGTCTGTGCAGCCTCTTTCCACTTAAAATATCTTACACACAAGTTTCAATTCATACCACCTTCAAATTTCAACAGTCCACAACTGTTGAAGACATGGAGTGATGTCATCGTCGTCTGCTATGGACTTCTAAAGAAAGAGGAGAAGAAGAACTAGTGTGTCTAAAACAGATTTTAATGTGATGTTAAATAATTTATAATGATTTGGTAATAAACTAATTTATTTTCATTGCATATTTTATTATCTGTTTATATCTTCTTTAATCTCTTTACCTCCTATACTGCTTCATTCCATTTGGCTAGAAGTCTTGTTTTCCTAATCCATCCCAAACGATAGCCTTTGTTTAAATGTAATATTAAACATATTTAGAAGTCTTTGATTTAAGGGAAATAACAGGTAACTTTAAATGAAAAGGCCATGTTTAGCCATTTATTGATAAATCCTTATAGGAATGGGGATCTGGACTTTGTTTAAATGTAATATTAAACATATTTAGAAGTCTAATTTAAGGGAAATAACAGGTAACTTTAGATGCAAAGGTCATTTTTTGCAATTTTTTTTTTATATATCCTTATAGGAATGGGGCTCTGGACTTAAAAAATCTCAACAAAGGAGTTAAATGACATCAATATCTGATGGTAGAATTTTTTTTGTCTGCCTGTATAGTTAAATTTTATGGCATAAAAAAAATGATAAAGTATGGAATTCCATCTGCAGTTCTAGATCTGTGAATGGCTACCCAAGATGCTGGTGATCATTAACAGGCTAAATATACATCTTTCATACTTGTTCCCATCAAAACTTCCGGGAGTTATTGGCCCACACCCCACTATCCTACTTCAGAATATTGGTAGAAGGGCTTCCTGCCTAAACAATGGATCTCATGAGGTGAAGTGGCTGATACAAATTATCAGCAGAACAAGTTAAAATTAATGATGGTGTCATAGACCAGCTCGCATACCTTGGTAGTAATATCTCGTATGCAGAAAGTGATGACAATATACACATAGGAAAAGCATGGACTGCTATAGATAGATTATAACTCATATGGAAATCTGATATCTCTGATTAGATAAAGTGAGAATTCTTCCAAGCTGTAGCTGTATCGGTGCTACTCTATAGCTGTAACACTTGGATTTTGACAAAACAATTGGAAAAAAAGATGGGAAATACACAAACATGCTGTGTTGTCTATATCTATACATATATAAAGGGCAGTTGTGTGTATGTATATCCGGATGACATCTATACATATATAAAAGACAGTTGTGTGTATGTATATCCGGATGACATCTATACATATATAAAAGACAGTTGTGTGTATGTATATCCGGATGACATCTATACATATATAAAGGGCATTTGTGTGTATGTATGTCCGGATGACATCTATACATATATAAAGGGCAGTTGGTGTGTATGTATGTCCGGATGAAATCTATACATACATACATACACACAACTGCCCTTTATATATGTATAGATTTCATCCGGACATACATACACACCAACTGCCCTTTATATATGTCCGGATGACATCTATACATATATAAAGGACAGTTGTGTGTATATGTATATCCGGATGACATCTATACATATATAAAGGGCAGTTGTGTGTATGTATGTCCTGATGACATCTCTACATATATAAAGGGCAGTTGTGTGTATGTATGTCCGGCTGACATCTCTACATATATAAAGGGGAGTTGTGTGTATGTATGTCCGGCTGACATCTCTACATATATAAAGGGCAGTTGTGTGGATGTATGTCCGGATGACATCTCTACATATATAAAGGGCAGTTGTGTGTATGTATGTCCGGATAACATCTCTACATATATAAAGGGCAGTTGGTGTGTATGTATGTCCGGATGAAATCTATACATACATACACACAACTGCCCTTTATATATGTATAGATTTCATCCGGACATACATACACACCAACTGCCCTTTATATATGTCCGGATGACATCTATACATATATAAAGGACAGTTGTGTGTATATGTATGTCCGGATGACATCTATACATATATAAAGTGCAGCTGTGTGAATCTGTATGTAACTGCATTATTATATTATATATACATACTGCTGCTACAAAAACAACAGCTGTGTGGTCAAAGCTTTCAAAGTTGATGACTGATATCAGACATAGTTTTGCAGCCAAAGCATTATTACCATTAACACAGAGTGTCCTAGCAGTATCTTATAATACCACCAGACTTTGTTGGTTTTCAATCATATTTGAATGTTAGATCAAGATGCAGCCTCTTTGTATAATCTTTTGTTGTATTTACTACTTTTGATCAAGGAAGCATTTTTATTCAGTGATATAAAATTTGAATTAACTAACTAGATGGCATGTCAGTACATTATCAATAATGCATTGTAAATATTCATCAAATGCCTTCCAATATACCGGCCCTCGCCAACTCAGTGTATGAGTAGCACAGGGATCTGTGCAGTAAAGGAGCTGATGGTAGATGTGGCACTCCACCTCAGATGCAGAAACAATCTCCTTGGTCTAGCGCTAGTGAAAAGGGGATAGACTCTCTCGCTGTCTGGCTGATACCAACATTAGGCCGCCCCAATGATTTTACTTTATATATATATATATATATATATATATGATAGGTATGTAAACACGATGTGTTTGGATATGGCTTTTTTGCCGATAATTTTTGGGAGAATATGTGCTTAATTGGAGTTGTACCTAATTTTGAAAATTAATTAATTAATAATTAATTAATTAGGCGGGAATGCCTATTTAAATGTATGGCTAAACAAATCGAGATACATACAGAGATTGATTTTCTCGATTTGTTAGCCATACATTTAAATAGGCATTCCCGCTAATTAATTAATTATTAATTAATTTTTAAAATTAGGTACGACTACAATTAAGCACATTCTCCCCCCCGAAATATATATATATATATATTATATATATATATATATATATTATATATTAGTTATTTTTAGATTTTAGGGTAAATGTATGGGATAAAGTAATTTTTTTTTTACTATTCTAATTGTTTAGTTTGGTTTCTTTGTTTAATGACATATCAACTTTCGTGGGGTATTTAGTGCCAAAACCATCCCTGTAGAACAGTACAGTGAAAAAGAGGTATTTGTTTATATATTTTGTTAATAAAGAAAATTTGGAAAATGAACTGTCCTTGGTATACCTCATATATCGTGTGGCAGAAAAACCTCCCACATTTTTGACTGTCACCTGTGTCGTGCAAGTGAACTTAGGCAAGTTGTAATGGTAGCTCCATCTTGCTAATGTCTTACTATTTTCTTTTTTTCAAATATGATTGTGGTGCCGGTACCATCATTTTGCTTTACCAACTTCGATTAGATTATTTTGTAAAGAAGATTCTGATCTTTTTTTAATTTTTTTATTTTATTGGTAATAAAAATCATTGAAAGTTTTAAATAAAATGTTTTAAGGGATCGAGAAGTTTTATTCGAGCAATATGATCTTGCTTTCCATTTTTGTTAAATGTTCATTTTATGACATAAATCGCATAAGAGATAATACATATTTTTTCTTTGATTTTTAAAAAACTGTTTGATAGAATTTCGTGAAGTTTTATAGATCCGTTGATTTGTTTTTTTTTGTAAACATGAAAATTACGCATAAAACAAGGTATTTCAGTGTTATTCAAAGAGGTATTTGTTTGTGTATTTTGTAAATAAGGAAAGTTTGGAAAACTGATTGTATATGTGTAAACTCCACTTTAAAAAATTTACCTTGTGTCACATCCTGTTCATGAAGAGAACTTGGGTAAATACATACACAATATCTATATATAGAATAATGAATTGTCTGGCTTTAAAATCATCCTAAGATCTCATGATTAACAATAAGCATTGTTCACAAGCCATTTAAAGTGATTTGATGACCTACTGACTAAAGGCGCTTGGGTGGTGCAATATTTTTTAACTGGTTTTATGAAGCTATAACTTTCTGTAAAAGTCACTTATTACCACTTGTTGATCCTCTCCTGTTATAAATAAATTCATGTGTAAACTTGTTCATTTCTTTTATTAATTATATTATCTTAAATCATTAACTCGGTACTCATATTAATTTGATGATAGGCTACAGTCTTCTTCTTGAAGAACCACTTCACTTGGGGGACATGTCAGAGATACACTATTTTTTTTCTTCTTTTTTAATAATGGTTACTTAGGTCTCTGTAATATTTCATTTCAACATTGACAAAAATATATTTGAGTGAAATCAAATAATAGAACTAATCAAAACCAAAAACTTATGTGTCTGAGCACACACACACACACACACACACACACACACAAACATCCACAATTTTTGGGAATTTAACTCTTAACATCCTGTTCAGAATTTTCCAAGTCCAGTGCCCCATTCCTATAAGGATTTATTTTAAAAAAGGGCTAAAAATGGTCTTTTCATTTAAAGTTACCTGTTATTTCCTTTAAATCAAAGACTTCTAAATATGTTTAATATTACATTTAAACAAAGGGTAGTGTTTGGGGCAGATTAGGAAATGTGACTTCTGACCGGGTGGAATGAGATGGTATAGGACATTAAGAGTTTTAAAGATACACACATTTTTTTCTGAACAATAAAGTCAACAAAACAAAATGTCTTTCTTTAAAGACAGACTTTTTTGATGGCATTAAAGGCACACAAAGTTCTAATGCATACTTAAAATGGACCATATGACTTTTAGCCACCCATCTTGCGATCTCATTTCATAAGGACATTTTTTTTCATTTACACTGTCAACATCCGGTTGTTTGTTAACAGATGATTTTTAGAGGGGTTTTTTTTTAATTATAAAACTAACACCTAACCCCTAACAAACATCCAGATGTTGGTGTAAATGAAAAAAAAATGTCCTTATGAAACGAGATCGCAAAAGGTCATAAGTTCCTTAAAATTTATTTAACTGGATTCTATGAAAAATCATCAGAATTTAAAAAAAGTTAATATGTATGTATAGAATAGGCTCATGAGCAATTTGAGATATTTAGTTTTGAAGACAAAGGAAATTGTCACTTTTAATTTTATGCCAGTGATCAGGGAATATTCGTTGGCATTATGCCAATTATATTCAGGGATGCCATTACCAAAGAAGTTTGAAAAACATTTTACCTGTTGGGGGCACAGCAATAAAATAATGAGATTTAGAAATATTTTGTTTTTAATGAAATTGAAGATAAAACTGTAAAGAACCATTTTAAGTTGTCGGGGCGGCCTAAAGTCAGTATCAGCCAATCAGCAAGGGAGTCTATCCCCTTTTCACTAGCACTAGACCAAGGAGATTGTTTTTTGCCTCTGAGGTGTAGCGCCACACCTACCATCAGCTCCTTACTTTACAGCACAGATCCTCTGCTACTCATACGCTGAGTTGGTGAGGACCGGTATCGGAACTAGCCGAACACTCTAGCGACTGAGCTAACCTGGCCCCTATCCCCGACTACTTTTTTTTTTTTTTTTTTTTTTTAAGGGGAGATAATGTTTTGATAATGAGAAATATCTCAACAATTGTGTGTGTGTGTGTGTGTGTGTGTGTGTGGAGCCCCCTTTCCAAAGACTTTATAAAAGACACAACCAAAACAATTCTACCTCTAAATAAACACTTTAAACATTTATACACATTGGTAGACAGTGTTATTATCCTTACATACTATTTAGTCTATAATAAACTTGGGGAAAAAAAAGCAACTTTTTTTCCATGAAGTTTTTAGATTCTTTTATCCTATATAATGTATAAAATCTAATTAAATCATATAATAATGTACACATGGATAAACTCCTAACCGAAACACGTGTAAGTAAAATTGATTAAAATATCCTATATTATCCATTCTATACTTTCTTTCTTTCTTTTATTTATTTTTTTCAACATACCGCAGGATTCACTTCCAGTTTCATTTTACATATATATATATATAAACCATGGCTATGATGAGTCTTCATGTTATTGTTGTTTCCTTTTATTACATCCTAGATCAATAACTCACTATTATTTTTATTATTATTATCACCCCCATCTTATTAACATTGTTTCTATCATAATACCCAGGATCAATTACTCCTACTACTACTAGTAGTACTACTACTAGTCATATAGTTGTATTAGATTTATTTCACCTTAGTGTTTTTTATCATAACATTCTTTAACTGATTAAATAAGCAATAAATAAAGAAGCTTACAGCAAGACTTGAACTCTTGTCTGCCATTTCTAGAGCAAATTTTTATTGATATCACCATAACTATTTCAACTATAGAAGACTTCACATTTAAGCAGAAGACAAATGTGTACACTATTTCAAAGTTCTTTTCTTTTTTTAATTGATTGTTTAGTTCATTACCTAGTCATCTTTATGAAATTCTTTTGGTGTGTGTATTATGAATCTTATATCAATGTAACAGTTGTGAATCTCAGTGATAACAGTATAAAAGTTATGAATCTCGGTAATATCATTGGTTCAGTTGTGAATCTCAGTGATATCAATGTAACGGTGTGAATCTCAGTGATATCAATGTAACGGTTGTGAATCTCAGTGATATCAATGTAACGGTTGTGAATCTCAGTGATATCAATGTAACGGTTGTGAATCTCATGATATCAATGTAACAAATCAATGTAAATCTCATGATATCAATGTAAATCTCAGTGATATCAATGTAACAGTTGTGAATCTCAGTGATATCAATGTAACAGTTGTGAATCTCATGATATCAAATAGTTGTAAATCTCATGATATCAATGTAACAGTTGTGAATCTCAGTGATATCAATGTAACAGTTGTGAATCTCAGTGATATCAATGTAACAGTTGTGAATCTCAGTGATATCAATGTAACAGTTGTGAATCTCATGATATCAATGTAACAGTTGTGAATCTCATGATATCAATGTAACAGTTGTGAATCTCATGATATCAATGTAACATGAATCTCAGTGATATCAATGTAACAGTTGTGAATCTCATGATATCAATGTAACAGTTGTGAATCTCATGATATCAATGTAACAGTTGTGAATCTCATGATATCAATGTAACAGTTGTGAATCTCATGATATCAAAATATCATGAGATTCCCAACTGTTACATTGATATCATGATATCAACAGTTGTGAATCTCATGATATCAAAATAACAGTTGTGAATCTCATGATATCAAAATAACAGTTGTAAATCTCAGTGATATCAATGTAACAGTTGTGAATCTGATGATATCAATGTAACAGTTGTGAATCTGATGATATCAATGTAACAGTTGTGAATCTGATGATATCAATGCAACAGTTGTGAATCTCATGATATCAAAATAGAAGTTGTAAATCTCAGTGATATCAAAATAGAAGTTGTAAATCTCAGTGATATCAAAATAAAGTTGTAAATCTCAGTGATATCAAAATAACAGTTGTAAATCTCATGATATCAAAATAACAGTTGTGAATCTCATGATATCAAAATAACAGTTGTAAATCTCATGATATCAAAATAACAGTTGTAAATCTCATGATATCAATGTAACAGTTGTGAATCTCAGTGATACTTGTTGAAAGCAGTATTATTAGTTTTCAATTTGTCATTGTCCTCTCTCTCATTTAAAATAGGAATAGTTTAATTGCATTTATGCTTGACTGATGTTCTAAGAAGGTATTCAAGCAATGCTACTAGCATTCATGTGTACAATAAACAAAACCCAACAGCAACAAAAACAACATATATATATATATATATATATATATATATATATATATATATATATATATATATATCATCTTTAGAGGTGATTATTGGGGCCACAAAAATACCTTACACCTTTCCTTTATCTAGCAACCACAAAATGTGGTATGCAAAACACTCAATCATAGATTATCAACTGAGGGGACATTCACATATTTATAAATCCTGTTTCTTAAAATCACATTTTGTTTTTTATATATACATAGCTGTTTGTGTGTGTGTATATATATATATATATATATATATATATATATATATATATATTTACCAACCCCCTCCTTACAAACAGGATGAGACACAAGGTCAATTTCTTAAGCTGAGTTTTACAGGTTTTAAATTCAGAGTTTTTCTTCTCCTAGACTGGTTACCTAGCCATGGTTAAAGAGTCCAGTCTGCCCTGTTATTTACTCATAGCTGGAGGGAGAATTGGATTCATACCTTTCCCAAGGGTATTAGCACCATGTGAAATGCAAAACAGCTTCGTCCAGGAATTGAACTTGGGTTGACGAGTCCATTTCCTGCAACTCTAACCATTAGTCCACGCGCCTATATATATATATATATAATTTCAAGTATAAAATAATAATATAATGCCTGTGGGAAAGACATGAATCCATCTCTTTATCCCCTAAAGTATAGATAAGTAGTGGAACAGGCTGGGTTCTTTAACCTTCATAAAGCAACTGGTCTAGGAGAAAGAAAACTGAATTCAAAGATTTAACCTTGTTGCACCTGCCCATGGCAGATTTCCATATACCTGGAAATCCTTCAAGTCTTATTTATAGAGATGGAACCTTGCTGGCTGAGCAATCCATGACATGCAACACTTCACTTAGACCCTTACTTAGGCTAGACGAGTGGTCTCTCCAATCAATCAGCTGGTCATGTCAAGCCCTAGCACCTATATATATTTACCAGCCCTCTGCACAAGCAGGACGTGACACAAGATTAATTTCTTAAGCGGAGTTCAACAGGTTTGAAATCAGTTTTCCTTCACCTAGATCAGTTGCCTAACCAAAGTTAAAGAGCCCAGTCTGCCCTATTATTTATCCATAGCTGGAGGGAGAGTAGGATTCATACCTTTCCCAAGGATATTAGTGCTAAGTGAAATGTGATTACTACATCCAGGATTTGAACTCCGGGTGACTAGTCCATTTCCCATGACTTTAACCCTAGCACTATATGATTGCCCCAACCCTATTGCCCTTATGGCAAGTCCCAAGCCCTTTTATTATATGGGTGCTAGAAGGCGGTAGCTGAGGGTCTTCATGTCTTGGGTATGACTTTAAACTCTAACTGATGATGAGATTCCAACTGATGATGAGATTCCAAAGAATGATCCATCCATGAATCTGGGTGATTTGGGTGATTCCATTCCTTGAGTTCTGATTGGCTGTTTGATTGCTTGATTTGAATGACATTGTGGAGTCTTATATATACTCTGTCATTCTACAGTGGACTTTGTAGCTTTCGGGATTGTATTGGGTTACAACCGTTTGCTGCCTTGTCTTCCCAGTTCGACGGTAATTGGACTTTAATTATTTTTCAGGACCATTGTTCTCATCATCATTGTTATCTGTACAACGTTTCGACTGATGTGCCCTCCGGCGTTCTTCAGGTATTTCTTGTCAGATTCGGGAACCTTCTCAGATTTGAGAACCATCTCGGACTCAGGAAGCTTCTTGTAGTAATCAGGAGCCATCACAGAACTTTGAGCCTAACCCTTTATTCAATAATAATTCCTTTGAAATAACCTGAAATGCCATTAATCCATTCCAGACCGCCCAATCCTAACTTTGTTACATTTTTACAAATAAGAAAAATAGCACTGTATGGTGGCCTAGAATCGGTATCAGCCAATCAGCGAGGGACTCTATCCCCTTTTCACATCTTTTTTTGCATCTGAGTTGTAGCGCCACACCTACCATCAGCTCCTTACTTTACTGCACAGATCACCGTGTTACTCATATGCTGAGTTGGCGAGAGCCTGTAACGAACTAGGAACCTTTAGGTTTATAGCCGAATGCTCTACCGACTGAGCTAATGTGGAAAAATACCATAGAATAAAATGTAATGAATTATGTGTTGTAATATATTTTAATGTTTATTTAAAAAAAATAAATAACATGTTTTTTTGTGTAATAAATTCGGAAATGTTTTTTGGTGAACTTATTAACGTAAGTATATCTGAAGAATATATATATTTACCAACCCCTCCGAACGAGCAGGATGCGACACAAGGTCAATTTCTTAAGCGGAGTTTAACAGGTTTGAATTCAGAGTTTTCCTTCTCCTAGACTGGTTACCTAGCCATGGTTAAAGAGTCCAGTCTGCCCTGCTATTTACCCATAGCTGGAGGGAGAATGGTTAGATGCATACCTTTTCTAAAAGTGCTAGTGTTATATGAAGTACTAACAGCTTCATCCAGAATTTGAACTTAGGTCATTGGATTCATACCTTTCCCAAGGGTACTAGCGCTATGTGAAATGCCAGCAGCTTCGTCCAGGAATTGAACTCGCGTTGACGAGTCCATTTCCTACGACTCTAACCATTAGACCAGGCGCCTCCAGTATATCTGAAGTATAAGTACCTCATATCTTAGTTCTCAACACAAAGCAAAAAAATTGTCTGAGTGACAGTTTGTAACTTGTAAGTTGGGGCAGTTGTAAGTCAAGGAACCACTGTATATAGTATTGCTTAAGTTTCTTGTCGTCAACTAAATATAGTATAAAATAGTTTTGGTATTTTCCTGAGTGGGTTATACATCTGAAAACAATAAAATGTCTTGTAGAACTTGAATACCTTTTAAGAGGTGCCACATCACCTGTTTAAATATAATATGAAAATATGCTCTCTTTTCGTGTGTGTGTGTGTGTGTGTGTGTGTGTGTGTGTGTGTGTGTGTGTGTGTGTGTGTACATAAATATTTTAAGCATTTCAAAATGTCTGAAATTCATATGAAAGATACATGTTATGTTTTGAGTAAACATTCTATTAGCCATTTTGGAAACTTGTAAATTTCTTCTATGTATTCACCAAACCCCTTCGAATGAGTAGGATGTGACACAAGGTTGTTTTTAACAGGTTTGAATTAAGTTTTCCTCCTCCTAGACTGATTACCTAACCAAGGTTAAAGATCCCTGTATGTCCAACTATTTATCTATAGCTGAGGGGAGAATAGTTGGATTCATACCTTTCCCAATGGTATTAGCACTATGTGAAGTTCTAACAGCATTGTCCATGATTTTAACTTGTGTCCATTTCCTTTGATGATAACCATTAACCTCTATTGAAATTGATTATATCATTATTCTGCTGAAGCAATCATAGATTTAAAAAAAAAGTTTGTGTTCCAAGATAATAAAAAAATATTATTCCTAATAGCTTATGCCTAAAGTAAACACAAAATATCTTTTTTTTTTCAAACTTTACTTTCATGAGCTGGGTAAAGAAATTTTATGAAATAGCACATACTATCCAGGAACAAAGGTATCCCATTGAAACTGGTCTTGCAGATCCATTACTACTGAAAATCCAATTGATTCTTGGTGTGTGTGTGTGTGTGGGGGGGGCATATACTTTGCAATCTTGTGTCACATTTTACTTTTGGCTATGGGTTGGGTAAATACCTACTATCCTGGAATCAAGTTTATCTTAATGTTTGAAAAGAATGATGGCCATTTTCTATACTTTTACAACATAAACAATTAAGAAGTAATACATATCCAGGAACAAAATTTTGTCTTACATACTTCCCCTCCCCTCGGGGGGGGGGGGTCCAGTGCACTTCGGCCACTGGACCGGTAAAGTACAAATAATAGCGTTGATCCCAGGGGGCTTTCCACACAGGCAATAACTGCCTCTTTGGGGGCAGGGCTGGGTATATTGCCCAGCGCCTGAGGCTCCCCCTTGAGGGGGAATGCCGAAGGGATGCAATTTTTGTTTTTTCCCACCCATGAGCTTCAGCTTGTGGGTGGGCCCACGTTAAAACGAGGCCTTGTGCCCAGCCCATACAAGTGGGGTATGAGGCAAATACCTACTCCCCTGGACTAAAAAGGGGGGATCAAAGTGTAGTATCTGTTCCAGTTACTATGCTCTGATTCTTACCTAATCCACCCGGCCTCGGCCGGGGGTCCAGTGTGCTTCGGCCTCTGAACCGGTAAAGTACAATTACCAGTGTCGATCCCAGGGAACCATCCTCCCAGATCAACGCAATTTTTATGTGACCATGTAAAAAAACAGACCTTATGTCCAGCTCTCATAAGTGTGATGAGCAGGCAAATACCCTTACATAATGTTGTCATTGCTATCCATCTGTGGTCATATTTCGTTATTTCTTTGAAATCTTATTGCTTATAAATACATATCCCCTGCCTCCTCTATTTAACCTAATAGTACGTGAATCAGTGAGATTTAAAAAACAAATAAAATCATGGAGAATGAGACATAAATAACTAAGGCAATTGTGGCATTGGTAGTGACATAGTTTCGGTAAAATTATATTTCTGATAACATAACCAAGCATATTAGATTTGTATGAAGATATTTTGGGTAATGTAAAAAGGTTTTTGAATGACAAAACATTGTACATTATACAGACTGTTGAAATAGGAGTCACTATTAGTGTAATGGTTATCATCGTAGAAAATAGACATGATGACCTAAGTTCAAATTCTGGATGAAGCTGTTAGTACTTCATATAACACTAGCACTTTTAGAAAAGGTATTCATCTAACCATTCTCCCTCCAGCTATGGGTAAATAGTAGGGCAAACTGGGCTCTTTAACCTTGATATGGCAACCATTTTATGAGAAGGAAAACTCTGAATTCAAACCTGTTAAACTCCACTTAAAAATTAATCTTGTATCACATCCTGTTTGTGGGTAATGGTTGGGTAGATATATACTCTGTTTATAAATCAACATTATGTTGCATCCTGTTTGTAGTGGCGGGGTTGGGTAAATACATACCCCGCCTAAAAATTGACCTTGTATCCTGCTCTTGTGGAGGGGTTGTATAAATACATATACAGATTGATGAATTGTGTGATAATAATCCAACAGCAGATTTCCTGGCATTTGTCCAATTCATTCATGAAAAAAGGATTAAAGAATATTATTTATGTTGCAAAGAAATTCCAGGAACCAACCATGGTAAAGATATTTCTATTGTTTTGAATAATTGCATGATATCCATAAACTTACCTTGGGAAAATTATGTTGGTATTTGTAGAGATGGAGCCCATCTATGACTGACAAAATGGATGATTTTGTGGCACATGGGAAACAAAACATTGAAATAATATCTGTTCATTGCTTTTTACATTTTGAGGATTTAGTTTCAAAAACAATAGATCAAGAATTGCAAACTTTTATGACTGATGTTGTAAAGATGGTAAATTTTATTTAAAAAAAAAAAAATAGGTCTCTTAAATCAAGTGTGTTTTGAAAAATATGTAAATGTTCCTTTTTCAGTCACAAGTATGAGGGTGGGCTGAAAAGTTAATGTGGATGATGTCATATCTCATTTTGATTACTTTTTTGACCAATGAGATCCAGACAATGTAAACCTGATGGAGAAAGAAGTACATAGACTGCAAAGAAGGGGACTGTTGAAAGATAAATCTAATTTGGTTTATGAGAATATCTTGGTCAGCCTATGAACTTTTTTGACAACTCTTGTATGTATCTATCTATCTATCTATCTATCTATCTACAATGGTGGTCTGAAAAGTTTATATGATGTCATATCTACTTTTGATGACTTTTTGTACCAATGGGATCCTAGGACTGCAAAATTAATGGAAGAAGTATGTAGACTGCAAGGGAGACTATGCTGAAAAATAAAATTCGTTTGGTCACATTCAATGAGAGTGTCTTGGTCAGTGTAGGAACTTTTCAGCAGACTCTAGTACATTGGCTGCAAGAGATCATTTATTAAGTAGTATCTCTGAAGTAAGGAGCTGATGGTAGGTGTGTCACTCCACCTCAGATGCAAAAAAACAATCTCCTTGGTCTAGCGCTAGTGAAAATGGGATAGACTCCCTCGCCGATTGGCTGATACCGACTTTAGGAACCCCCACCCCACCCCGACGACTTTTTTACTTTTATCTCTGAACTCAGATGAGAAATACCATTAACTTTGGATGTCATGTACCTTCAGCATAGTGCTCACTAAATACTTGAACACAACTACTGTACATATTTGAAACCAATCATTCTATGGAATATACTGACTAGATCTCCTGCAGAGTCGTGAGGCTCCAGTTCTTGAGATCTGGGGATTTGTGGAAAACTCCTTCTTTGCCATTACTCCTAGGTCAACTCTTACATTTTAGGATACCATCTATGGATTAAATAGATCTATTCAAATATTATTTGTATTTGAAAGAACATTGTGCACCCCCCCAAAAAAAACAAAAACAAAAAAAACTCTTAAACAACTACACAAAATTGTAAATTTGAATGTGCAATAACCACAATTCCATAAACTCTAGGCATAAAATAACCCCAGATGGGTTGACATGCCATTAAAATCAGTCAATTAATTTGTAACAAAAATATGATTAAGTATCAATCTAAAAATAAACCCCAGATGGGTTGACATGCCATTAAAATCAGTCAATTAATTTGTAACAAAAATATGATTATGTATCAATCTAAAAATAACCCAGATGGGTTGACATGCCATTAAAATCAGTCAATTAATTTGTAACAAAAATATGATTATGTATCAATCTAAAAATAACCCCAGATGGGTTGACATGCCATTAAAATCAGTCAATTAATTTGTAACAAAAATATGATTATGTATCAATCTAAAAATAAGTACACCTGTTAAGCAATTATATTTTTGGTTACTGTTTGTAGAGTTTGGTAATAGTTAATACCAAATGTTTTGATTGTATTAAGTGTTGAAATTTAGCTCAGTTGTTGGAGCATCTGACTAGGAACCATAATATAAAGAGTTTGATACTGACCCTTGCCAACTTAGTGTATGAGTAGCACAGGGATGAGTCTGCATTTTGCATATCAGTAATACTTTTGAGAAAAGTATGCATCCAACTATTCTTCCTCCAGATATGTTCTCTTTAATATTGGTATAGCAATTGGTATTGGAGAAAGAAAACTCTGAATTCAAATCCGTTAAACTTTGCTAAAAAAAACTGACCTTGTGTCACATCCTGTATGTGTAGAGGTTTTGGGAAATGCATGCATTAATTCCTGATCACAGACATCGAATTTTAAATACATTTCGCTAGTAAAATCAATAGCATTATCTGTAATAGCCTCATTGCCTCAATACTTATAATTATTTTCTTTATGATTTTCAGTGTATTGCTAAAATCATTTACATTATGTTATATATATATAAACATTATATAATGTGTGTGTATATATATATATATCTATACATTATATAATGTGTGTGTATATATATATCTATACATTATATAATGTGTGTGTATATATATATATATATATATATATATATATATATATATATACATTATATAATGTGTGTGTATATATATACATTATATAATGTGTGTGTATATATATATATACATTATATAATGTGTGTGTGTGTGTGTGTATATATATATATATATATATATATATATATATTCTGTCTGTAAAGTTTGCTCTAATTCCTGACCATTGACAATACCTTTATTTTTAATATGCAACAGAACACAGACTGAATGCCAAAACTTTGCTAAAACTAATTTTAGGTAAAAAAAAAAATGCAAACTTTAGTGATTAGATCATGAAATTCCACTTTAAGCACTTAAATGTGACTCTGTTGATTTTCCTTCATTCATTCATAGCCCTTCACAGCTTGCTTTAATTGGCTAACATAATAATAATGTAATAATAATAGCATTTTCTATTCCTTTCAAACATAAGTGATTCAGAGACTTGTACAGAACCTAGATGTGGGTGGATAATTTTACAAGGAGAAGTTAAAAATAATTTAGAAATAAAACTTAAAACATTCTAAGAGGCTATGATTAGGTAAAAGATATTCAACTTTTTATAAATTATTATATTTACTATATTTGTTCATGCACTAAATGTACTATGGAAACTTTGGGTTACTTCCTAAATATGCTTTTAATATTTGCTGTGTCACTATATATGTAATCATTAGAGTGAATAAAATATTTTGATCTATTTGTTTAATAAATCCTACCTTTGATATAAGCAGGTGATAAAGACAGCTAGTACATGATTTTAAATGCATTTCTATTGTAAATTTACCTACAATGCATTTCTATAATAAAATTACTTACAAGTCATTTCTGTATATGTAATCATTAGAGAGAATAAGATATTTTTCATGTATTTATTTAATAAATCTTACCTTTGATATAAGCTGGTGATACAGACAGCTAGTAAATGATTTTAAATGCATTTCTATAGTAAAATTATTTACAAATCATTTATATATATGTAATCCTTAGAGAGAATAAGATATTTTTCATTTTTTTGTTTAATAGATCCTACCTTTGATATAAGCTGGTGATACAGACAGCTAGTAAATGATTTTAAATGCATTTCTATAGTAAATTACTTACAGTGTATTTTTATAGTAAAATTACTTACAAGTCATTTCTATAAAAATCCTACCTTTGATATAAGCAGGTGATAAAGACAGCTAGTAATAATTTTACTATAGAAATGCATTGAAGGTAATTTTACAATAGAAATGCATTTAAAATCATATTTTAAATGCATTTCTATTGTAAAATTACCTTCAATGCATTTCTATAGTAAAATTATTTACAAATCATTTCTATATATGTAATCATTTGAGAGAATAAGATATTTTTCATGTATTTATTTAATAAATCCTACCTTTGATATAAGCAGGTGATACAGACAGTAAATGATTTTAAATGCATTTCTATAGTAAAATTACTAACAGTGTATTTCTATAATAAAATTATTTACAAGCCATTTCTATATATGTAATCATTAGAGAGAATAATATATTTTGATATATTTGTTTAATAAATCCTACCTTTGATATAAGCAAGTGATAAAGACAGTAAATGATTTTAAATGCATTTCTATAGTAAAATTACTTGCAATGCATTTCTATAGTAAAATTACTTGCAATGCATTTCTATAGTAAAATTACTTGCAATGCATTTCTATAGTAAAATTACTTACAATGTGTTTATATAGTAAAATTACTTACAAGTCATTTCTGTATATGTAATCATTAGAGGGAATAAGACATTTTTCATGTATGACTTTAAGAACTCCTACCTTTGATATAAACAGATAGTAAAACTATTTACAATATATTTCCATAGTAAAGTTATTTATAATACATTTCTATATATGTGATTGGTAGGATTAATAGAATATTTTGATGTATTTAATTAATAAAAATAATATAACTTTGATATCACTGGTTATATAAAGAGCTAGTTTAAAAATAATTCTTTACTAAATATGCAAGTCTGGATGGGGGAAAGACCTATAGATTTTAAATAGAGTAAATTCACCTAGGCAACTTAAAAATTGACCTTGTGTCACATCCTGCTTGCGTTGAGGGGTTGGGTAAATACATTGTTCTTAAAAATTGACCTTGTGTTACATCTTATTCGTACAGAGGGGTTGGTAAATACATGTGGGTTATTGATTTGATGTTCCACTGTAACGATAGCTTTAAAAAGCAAAAATGAAAACTGCATGTGACAAGGTGAGAAGAAAAGAAGTGGCATGATTCTCTCCCCTTGTTGTGTGTAGATTCTTTTATCTTTTCTCCAAAATAAAATTAATTTTGAAGAACACTGACCTTATAGAGAAACATGACAATTTATCAAAGTTTTAAAATTGCAGAGGTGAGAAACTAACAGTTCCCAAGTACCGTTGGCTTCATGTCTTTGCTATGCTAACATACATTCATATATAAAGGGCAGTTATATATATGTGTATATCTGGAGGAAACTTCGAAAATAAAACAATTAATGACAAAGTAAATATGTATATACATTCACTATCACCAGGGCTTGTTTTTTTAGCAAAAATAATGAATTTATTTATATTTGGGAAGATATTTAAAAATTAGAATTTGTATAGTAACAGAAGGTAATTGAAATATGATGTTGATTGATTGAATTAATCGCCTCATTTGTATTGTATTTTTAAAAAATTGTAAATTATTGAATTAAAATTTCTTACCATATTGTTATATATTTACGTGGTGATTCTATGGGGAATCCAGTGAGGATCTAACTTGTGATAAGTAATAATGGATCTGCGAGACTAACTTTTTAAAAATCCCCCCTCTACCCAGGTAGCCACTTCTAGTATATAATATTTCATTTGTATTATGAGTGGTAAGAGAAAGGAAGATTGAAAAAAAATGTTTAAATATTTCTTCATATGAAAGTTAGATATTTTTGATATTCCATATTGTCTTATTTTTCTCAGTGAAAGTGATTAATGACTTTTTAAGATTAACCATCAATTGATTTTATTAGTAAAGTAGGTCTAGAAAAGAGGATAGATTCCCTTGCTGTCTGGCTGATACCAACTTTAGGCCACCCCGATGACATTGTCAGTATCAGCCGGACAGTGAGGAAATCTGTCCCATTTTTGTTTGCACTAGACCAGCGAGAGTGTTTTTGCATCTGGGGACAAGGCTTCATACCTACCATCAGCTTCTCACTTTACCACACAGATCCAAGCTGTACTACTCATGTGCTGAGTTGGTAAGGGCTGGTATCAAATCAAGAACCTTGTAGTTCTTAGGTGGATACTCTACCAACTGAACTAAACCTGCCCTTTATAATGGAACAAAAAAAAAATCTTTTTATGTTTAGTTTTATCAAAGAAATGAAAAGCATTTATTGCAATTAAGAAAACATTTAGTATCCTGTATAATGAGTAGTATTTAAAATTCATTGGTATATATTATTTACCTGTTGATATTTTATAAAGAAGATCATAAAGTCTATAATTTGTTTGTGTGATTTCTTATTGTATCATCAACTTTATCAGCTTATGAACTTTTCAGCCAACTCTTGTGTGTGTGTATGTGTATAATAATCTTCATACAACGACTGCTATTTACACAGTAGCATTGCAACCAACAAAGCCTTCATCAGATGATGACTCTAGGTTCAGGCATGGTTTCGGAGCTGAAGCATCATTACCACTAACCCAGAGTGCCCCAGAAGTATCCCATGATACCACCAGACTTTGTCGGTTTGATGTCACATTGTAGGATTGCCATATCCACGCAGATGTGGTTAGAGCTTTATCCTGGATCTTTTTGATGTATTTCCTCTTGTCTGGTGTCTTTATATAATAGAAAATTATATATTGAGCACTATAGAATATACACCAGAATAAAAAAATGTAAGACATTTATTACTACATGTAATATTTAATGCATTTATTACTGCACATCAAAGGTAGTAAATAATGCCTTACACATCAGATGCAGTAATAAAAGCTTGTTCATTAGATAAAGTAATACAAGCTTTGTTTATTAGATGAAGTAATAAAAGCTTTGTTCATTAGATGCAGTAATAAAAGCTTTGTTCATTAGATGCAGTAATAAAAGCTTTGCTCATTAGATGCAGTAATAAAAGCTTTGCTCATTAGATGCAGTAATAAAAGCTTTGTCATTAATGCAGTAATAAAGCTCATTAGATGAAGTAATAAAAGCTTGTTCATAGATGCAGTAATAAAAGCTTGTTCATTAGATGCAGTAATAAAAGCTTTGTTCATTAGATGCAGTATAAAAGCTTTGCTCATTAGATGCAGTAATAAAAGCTTTGTTCATTAGATGCAGTAATAAAAGCTTTGTTCATTAGATGCAGTAATAAAAGCTTTGCTCATTAGATGCAGTAATAAAAGCTTTGTTCATTAGATGCAGTAATAAAAGCTTTGCTCATTAGATGAAGTAATAAAAGCTTTGCTCATTAGATGAAGTAATAAAAGCTTTGTCATAGATGCAGTAATAAAAGCTTTGTTCATTAGATGCAGTAATAAAAGCTTTGTTCATTAGATGCAGTAATAAAAGCTTGTTCATTAGATGCAGTAATAAAAGCTTTGCTCATGCAGTAATAAAAGCTTGTTCATTAGATGCAGTAATAAAAGCTTTGTTCATTAGATGCAGTAATAAAGACATTTATTACTGCATTTAATGGGCAATGCCTTTATTATTATTATTATTATTATTATTATTGATATGTGTACACTGTTAAAATTAAATTATGAGTTATAGATTGGAAGGGATGTATTTTGGATATGCATAAAAGGTGTTATTTTCAATTGATATACATAACAAAAAACTTAAGAAGAAACAAAAATTGTTGTTATTTGAGTGTTTGCTATCTTTGCAATGGTATTCAACTCCTTTAATAAAACAACTAGAAGCGGCTACCCAGAATTGTCTAGGTAGAGGGGGAATTTTTTTAACATTTAGTCTCATAGATCCATTATTACTGAATTTTGAGTTGCCTTCCCACAGGATGCCCCATTAAAATCCCCACATAAAAAAATACCTTGAGCTGATTCAGCCACTCTGAAAAGAAAAATGTCTACTCTTTACAATTAAATACAAAAAAAAATCCATGCTTTTATCATTTAGATTTTATTTTTTAATTATCTCCATGAATATAAATCACACCTTCATAATTTTTGCTCAAAAACCAAGATAGGATGATAGTGAATGTTTATATATATTTACTTTGTTATTGTTTTATTTTCATAGTTTCATCCGGACATATATACATACCAACTGCCCTTTATATATAGACTAGCAGCGGCAACCCAGTAAAGCCTGTGTAGAGGAGAAAAAACATGGTTTAATAATTGTTTGCAGATCTATTACTACTGAATAGCAAGTTCGATCCTTGCAGTATGAGCCATAAAATTTTAGCAAGAAACGCCGAAAATGGCCGAGTAGAATTTTAATGTTATTTTATAATGCTATTTAATCTTTAGATGTATTCAATAATATAAATCAAATCTTCATTATTTTTACTCAAAAACCAAGCCTTGGTGATATTTAATGTGTATATATATTTACTTTGTGGTTAATTGTTTTATTTTTGAAGTTTCCTCCGGACATACACATACACACAACTGCCCTTTATATATGTATAGATATAGATGGACACACATACACACAACTGCCCTTTATATATGTATAGATATAGACGGACACACATACTCACAACTGCCCTTTATATATGTATAGATATAGACGGACACACATACACACAACTGCCCTTTATATATGTATAGATATAGACGGACACACATACACACAACTGCCCTTTATATATGTATAGATATAGACGGACACACATACACACAACTGCCCTTTATATATGTATAGATATAGACGGACATACATACACACAACTGCCCTTTATATTATATATATATATTTAAAACTTCATTTAGTCTCTACTGTAATTGGTTAGAAAAATTCTATGTTTGTTGCCTTCTCTATATTACACCTACTAGATTACTTAGGGTAGAAGAGTCTAATGACAAAACCATAGTGAAGGTAAACCTTCTTGGAGAAGTTAACTCCAAAATCAAAACTGCAGTAGGAATCTGCAATATCAAACCTCTGCTGATTCCAAGGTATCTTTTGACCAAAAAAGTTTAAGAGAAGATACTCTAAAAGGAACACTCTACAGTTTGCATAGTCACTAGTTATCTTACTATGCTTGTCACTTTGCTGTAGCTATACAGACCTAGAGAATGGTGTGTAAGTGTTGTACTACCGTTTGTCACTATAATCCAATGATGTAGATATTCTTTGAGAAGTTAACTCCAAAATCAAAACTGGAGAAGGAACACTTTACAGTCTGCATAGTCACTAGTTATCTTACTATGCTTGTCACTTTGCTGTAGCTATACAGACCTAGAGAATGGTGTGTAAGTGTTGTACTACCGTTTGTCACTATAATCCAATGATGTAGATATTCTTTGAGAGTTAACTCCAAAATCAAAACTGAACACTCTACAGTCTGCATAGTACTAAAGCTATCCACTACCGTTTGTCACTATAATCCAATGATGTAGATATTCTTTGAGAAGTTAACTCCAAAATCAAAACTGGAGAAGGAACACTCTACAGTTTGCATAGTCACTAGTTATCTTACTATGCTTGTCACTTGCTGTAGCTATACAGACCTAGAGAATGGTGTGTAAGTGTTGTACTACCGTTTGTCACTATAATCCAATGATGGAGATATTCTTTGAGAAGTTAACTCCAAAATCAAAACTGGAGAAGGAACACTCCAGCATCAAACCTCTACAGTTTGCATAGTCACTAGTTATCTTACTATGCTTGTCACTTTGCTGTAGCTATACAGACCTAGAGAATGGTGTGTAAGTGTTGTACTACCGTTTGTCACTATAATCCAATGATGTAGATATTCTTTAAGAAGTTAACTCCAAAATCAAAACTGGAGAAGGAACACTCCAGCATCAAACCTCTACAGTTTGCATAGTCACTAGTTATCTTACTATGCTTGTCACTTTGCTGTAGCTATACAGACCTAGAGAATGGTGTGTAAGTGTTGTACTACCGTTTGTCACTATAATCCAATGATGTAGATATTCTTTGAGAAGTTAACTCCAAAATCAAAACTGGAGAAGGAACACTCTACAGTTTGCATAGTCACTAGTTATCTTACTATGCTTGTCACTTTGCTGTAGCTATACAGACCTAGAGAATGGTGTGTAAGTGTTGTACTACCGTTTGTCACTATAATCCAATGATGGAGATATTCTTTGAGAAGTTAACTCCAAAATCAAAACTGGAGAAGGAACACTCCAGCATCAAACCTCTACAGTTTGCATAGTCACTAGTTATCTTACTATGCTTGTCACTTTGCTGTAGCTATACAGACCTAGAGAATGGTGTGTAAGTGTTGTTACTACCGTTTGTCACTATAATCCAATGATGTAGATATTCTTTAAGAAGTTAACTCCAAAATCAAAACTGGAGAAGGAACACTCCAGCATCAAACCTCTACAGTTTGCATAGTCACTAGTTATCTTACTATGCTTGTCACTTTGCTGTAGCTATACAGACCTAGAGAATGGTGTGTAAGTGTTGTACTACCGTTTGTCACTATAATCCAATGATGTAGATATTCTTTAAGAAGTTAACTCCAAAATCAAAACTGGAGAAGGAACACTCCAGCATCAAACCTCTACAGTTTGCATAGTCACTAGTTATCTTACTATGCTTGTCACTTTGCTGTAGCTATACAGACCTAGAGAATGGTGTGTAAGTGTTGTACTACCGTTTGTCACTATAATCCAATGATGGAGATATTCTTTGAGAAGTTAACTCCAAAATCAAAACTGGAGAAGGAACACTCCAGCATCAAACCTCTACAGTTTGCATAGTCACTAGTTATCTTACTATGCTTGTCACTTTGCTGTAGCTATACAGACCTAGAGAATGGTGTGTAAGTGTTGTACTACCGTTTGTCACTATAATCCAATGATGGAGATATTCTTTGAGAAGTTAACTCCAAAATCAAAACTGGAGAAGGAACACTCCAGCATCAAACCTCTACAGTTTGCATAGTCACTAGTTATCTTACTATGCTTGTCACTTTGCTGTAGCTATACAGACCTAGAGAATGGTGTGTAAGTGTTGTACTACCGTTTGTCACTATAATCCAATGATGAGATATTCTTTGAGAAGTTAACTCCAAAATCAAAAACTGGAGAAGGAACACTCTACAGTTTGCATAGTCACTAGTTATCTTACTATGCTTGTCACTTTGCTGTAGCTATACAGACCTAGAGAATGGTAAGTGTTGTACCGTTTGTCACAATAATCCAATGATGTACAAATGTCTTACTACTTGATCATCTTACGTATCTTGTATATTTTTCACAAGTTGAATTACTTATTAATCAGAATGTTTCAGTTATAATTTTGGTTGTAAAGAAGTCTATCATTTCTCAAAATGTGGCAGTCGTCGTCATCGTCATCGTCATCATCATCATCATCATCATATCACGCCACCTATTTCCTTCACTTGTAACCTCATCTTTGGGTGTTTCCAGGTCGGAGTGCTACTTAGATGGTTCACATTGGAAAATTCAGCATTAGAAGGGACACAGTTAGATTTTTGATTTTTACAGGATTGTATGTACTACTTCTTCACTTCATTGCTTCTAAAACCTTTTCTTCTTTTTAAAAATTCTTCAGCATATATTTTATATTTTCATATTCCTTTCATTAACTACCTAACCTTTCATTGTACTCACACTTTTCTTTTATTGTATGTATTTCTAAAATTATTCCTGTTTTTAAAAAAAACAACTTTTTTTGTTTGGTTGAGACATAACTTTGTTTTTTTTTTTTTCTTCCCTCTTTGCAATGTTAGTGGCATAATTGTTTTAAGTCTAACAGCAGACATTTAAAACTTTACCAGTTTTGTTTTTTTATATAAAATTCTAAATGCTGTGTACTTTCATAAGTAGTTTAATAATAATTTGTAAAATATTTGTAATGGTATGAAGAATAAATTTATTCATCTTATTAACATGTGGTTGTTTTTTTTTGGTGGTGGGGGTGTATTTAAAAAAAAAAAATTTAAAACCAAAGAATTGTTGTATAAAATTATCATAATTTCTTATTTTTTATTTGTCGAAAAATCTATTATTCTAAAATTAGCACAGATCCCATAAAAAATGATAGGATCATTTATGTATGGATCAGAACTTCTATCCAGGATCTGTGCCTATAGAAATTCCATTATTATTTTAAAAATGATTAGATATAAGATATGAAAGACAGTTGCTAATATTTTGACATGTAAACAACTATTTAGACCTCATGTTACCATAATAACAGAATTTCATCAGTGAGACCAGGTTGTTATCTATCTCTCTCTCTCTCTCTCTCTCTCTCTCTCTCTCTCTCTCTCTCTCTCTCTCTCTCTCTCTCTACATGTAGTGAAAAATTTGAAAAAAACACAGGTTCATAAAATAAGTGAGGTTTATTTTGCCAACACTGCAGTGTTTCAATCTGTTTTAGTAGATCTTCATCAGGGCTTTTGTTAATTTGAGGAAAAATAAATTTATCACAGAATAAGGAGACTGTGAGAGTCTTTTGTTGGTCAATCTATTTAAAAATGTTGAATGAAAAACTAGCGTTCTTTGAATGTTTGTAATTATGAACGCTAAGACAAATGGTTCTGAAGTTGACAACAATTTTAAATAGATTGACCAACAAATCATCTTCCTTTCATTTGTCCCTCTTAATACAAATGAAATATTAATCTTATCTATATTTGTTAGTGTAGCAAAGACATGAAATCAACAGTGTTTGGTAACTAACAATTTTTCTAAGTTTGATAATTGCATAGGTAAGAAACTGTCAGTTCCTAAGTGTCATTGACTTCATGTCTTCACAACTCTAATTTAGATATATACACTCTACCAATGACATTGAGCACTCTTTACTTATAAATATAGAAAACGATATTATTAATATGTATATATACATGTGTGTGTTTCTGTCAGGATTATCCTGAAGATCCTTCTTGGTAAAACCAAGATTGTTAACTTCTGTAACTAATTTGGTTCGCTAAAGTTGGTATCAGCCAGACAGTGAAGGCGTCTATCCCCTTTTCACTAGCGCTACACCAAGGAGATTGTTTTTTTTTTAGCGTCTGAGGTGGAGCGCCACACCTACCATCAGCTTCTTACTTTACTGCACAGATCCCTGTGCTACTCATATGCTGAGTTAGCGAGAGCCAGTATCGAACCAGGAACTTTGCGGTTCCCAGCCGAACACTCTACTGACTGAGCTAAACTGGGTCTAAAAATATGTATTGAGAACTTTTCTGTATCTATTATTCTGAGTCCGAGTTTCTTTTTCTGTTTTTGATCTGTTGAGTCTTTCCCCATAACTTCTCAAGATCGATATATATATATATATATATATATATATATATATATATATATTTACAAACCCCTCCGCATGAGCAGGGTGTGACATAAGGTCAATTTCTTAATTGGAGTTCAACAGGTTTGAATTCAGTTTTCCTTCTCCTAAGGTCGCCTAACCAAGGTTAAAGAGCCCAGTCTGCCCTACTATTTATCTATAGCTGGAAGGAGAGTAGGATTCATACCTTTCCCAAGGGTATTAGCGCTAAGTGAAATGCAATTACCACACCCAGGATTTGAACTCGGGGTGACGAGTCCATTTCCCATGACTTTAACCATTACACCATGCACTTCCATAGATAGATATGTATATATAACTCTCTCTCTATGTATATATATATGTATATAAATTAACTTTCACTGCCAGCACATATAAAGCAATGATTGTCTGTTTACAGACTGGATCTCTCTGGTGATCGTAAAATATATAAATAAATGTATGTATTTAATATATTAAACACCACCCCTTTACAGCAGCTGTCAAATGGCCGAGAGGTTAATGAATCGAGCGGATGAAAAGTCAGTCAGATTTTGCTCCTGGTCTGAGGTAGTTGTTGTGTCTAGACACTGAAGAGGCATGAAGTGCTGAAACACTGTGTCTGTGTATGATTTATATAGTTACTACATTGTGTTTTATATATGAGTAGCTAATCTTTGAATTGAATTATATTTCTTTACGTCTTTATATTTTAAAAATGTGACTGGTGCATTTTTTGTTAGTCTAGTCATACTTAAAATCATATCTATGATCTATATCTCCTTGCAAAGATGCATTTTGATGACTCATTCAGTTCCACCAAATATTCTGTAATGATAGTATTACTAGATCTGTCAACTTCCTTTTGTTCACATTGTTCTATTTTCCTTCATTTAAAAAAAAAAAATGTTCTTAAATGTTTGCATGATTTCATGTCTGTCACTGTAAACTCGTTCCAGATACAGTAGTCTTTTTAGATATCTGAGTAGACTTATACTAATGTTGAAAATATTGGACTGATATCCTTTATTCATATTGTACTAGCATTGTTCGTGTAAAAGATGAAATAATTATTTATTCAGTACTTTTATTTAGGATCAGAGTGCAGTATCACTTCACTTTGTGAAAAGTGTTATTTAAACACAGTATATATAGTTTTTCTTACAAGGAGTTGCTAGATCTACATAACTTCTTTTGGTGTTCATTCATAGGAAGGAGTGTATTGATACATTTTTAGTGTGTGTGTGTGTGTATATATATATATATATAATATATATTAGATGAAAATGACATGGCCTATATATTTAATATTAATAATTAAAAGAAAGTGTTAAAAAAATTAATGTACTTACAATTAAAGGCTGTTGGGAATGTTTTATTGTTATATTTTGGGAATCCTATCCCCTGGTTTATATATATATATATATATATATATATAGAATGGACTCTCCATCGATTTTTCGACATATGAGGGTTCATACACAGAATGAACTCCCACACAGGGATTTGTTTATAGTGGTGAAGGCAGTTGATAGGAAAGAATTGGTGCATCATAGGTTGCCACAAACCAATCAACGACCGAAAAAAAAAAAAAAAAAAAATATATATATATATATATATATATATATATATTTTATATTTCAAAGTTTTCTGTACATTCAAAAACAATGATATTTTAATTTTATTCTTGAAAATGATTAGTGATAGTTGAAAGTGCCCAAGAAGTTAATTTTTAACAATTTCTATGCGAGCTTGAACCTTACATTCATGAAAAGACAGGAGAAATTGGGTAAACAAAAAAACCCCAAACAAATAAAAACATAAATCTTGTCTTACGGTCATTAATAAAACTTGTTTACAAGAAAGATTGCTACCAACAATATATACATTGTATAGATGGTTGATGTGAATCAAAGATAAAGTATTACTGTGAAATGAATGGCAGGTTTTGTGGTCTGGTTTGGACCTGAACTCTATTCAGGTTATCTATTTGTTGTTTTCTACCTTCTTTATAGTAAACTGTTTATAAAAAAACATCCAATAGAATCTTGTAATATCTAACGTTTGGTTTCTTTGTTTAATGCCATATCAACTTTGGTGGGTTATTTAATGCCAAAGCCATCCTTTTAGAAGAACAGTAGTGATATATATATATATATTGTAATGATGGTATAATATAATTTTGTCTTGTTTTTTAGGCTATACCTTTTTCTTCTGTTATTCTCTGTCTGTCTGTCTGTCTCTGTCTGTCTGTCTGTCTGTCTCTCTCTCTCTCTCTCTCTCTCTCTCTCTCTCTCTCTATATATATATATATATATATATATATATATATATATATATATATATAATCTATTGTGATATCTAACATAGTTTTGTCTTGATTATTAATTTTTACCTTTCTCTTTGATTATTTACCCTCCTCTCTCTCTTTTTCTCTCTTGTTTATTTAGTGATGACATTGATCTGTTATCACCTCCCACCCCCTCTTTTGTGTTACTCACCTGTATCAAAATTAAAATTGATGCGAATTGTTTTATTTAGAACACTTGCTAATATCAAATGTTTAGATGGTAAATTGATTGATTTTAATGGCATGTTAACCCATTTCATGCTATTTTATGCCTAGAGGTTATTCATTGCATATTCTTATTTACATTTTTGTGTCACCACCAGATGCAGTTTAGTATCGTACCTGTTGAAGTGAGTTAGTGTACTGTTGGTTTGAATAACAGTAACTAGCTAAGCACAACTGAACTGTTGGATTTTGTGTAAAGTATTCAACTCTGTTACAAGATGAATGCCAAAACTAAAACTAGAGTTTGGTAGGTGGCTTATATGGAGCTTGGGATTGTTCCATTATGAACTCAGGCAAGTTCACTTCCTGAGTTCTGATTGGCTGTTGGATTTCCGGGTGAGTAAGAACATGGATAAGTACCCACTCTTCAGCCATCACTTTGCATTATGCCAGCAGCATGCAAGGACTGTATTAAGTTACAGCTTGTCTGTTGTTTTTGTCTACTAACTCGATGGTGAGTATCATATTGTTTCTATATCTGAAGGATAACTTCTACAGTGCCAAGAAAATTGGTACTTATGGGAATCAAGAATAGTCCACCCATGCATTTGGGTGATTCCATTCCTTGAGTCCTGATTGGCTGCTTGGTTTCTATGATGTTATAAGGCTTCATAAATAACCTGGCATTTTGCAGTAGTAAATTGCAGCAAGATAGATTTGTATTCAATTACGACTACATGCTGCCTTGTCTTACCAATTCGATGGTAATTGGAACTAGCATGATTATTCTACAATACCCAGGATACCACTATTTTTTTTTTCATCCTACCCTCATGCAGAAGGCACAGTCAGTGTATTCTAACCCCTGCCTACATGGTGATGAAAATTCTTTGAATAAATTTGATTCAAAACAATACTCACTAGACGTTTCAATAATTGATTTCTTTCTGATTTATATTTTCACTAGAAGTGGCCACCCGGCATCGCCTATATAGATGGGGATAAAAAGATAGTCTCGCAGATCAATTATTATTAATCATGAGTTAGATCCTCACGGGATGCCCCATTAAGATCCTTATGTAAATTGACCTTGTGTTGATCTAGCCACTCTGGAAGAAAATTCAATTAAAAATATTGCATGCAAAAAAAATAAATAAATAAAATGCCATGCTATTATCATTTAAATTTTATTTTTTCATTATCTTCACAAACATAAATCAAATCTTCATTAATTTTGCTTAAAAAGCAAGATCTGGTGATAGTGAATGTGTATATATATTTTCTTTGTTGTTAATTGTTTTACTTTCGTAGTTTCCTCCAGAGATATATACACACAACTACCCTTTATATATGTATAGATGGTTATGTTATGTAGTAAAATTTTATTGATTTAACAAAAAAAGTTTATACAAATTTTTAATTGATCCTTATTTTTTTAATTTATTTATTTTTTTTCATAACCTGTACCATAATGTGGTCTCTTCTCAAAGAAATTTTCAGTGGCTTAAGAATCCATGAACATACTTTTTTGAGGTGAATGTATGTCTTGTTATGGTGTAATGGTGTTATATACTCACATATATACACAATGAAAGTTCTTTTGATAAAGAGAGGAGAGAGATAGACAGATAGAAATGCATAACTTACTTTTTTTCTTTCTTCACTTGTTTGGCCATTCTCTTGTTGGTTGTTCAACCTGATTCATTTTCTTTCTTGGCCGGTCTTCTAACTAAAGCATGCATCAACCAACAACACCATACTGTTCTTTTAAAAACCCTTTATTTACTTAACTAAGTTTATTTTCTTACTAACTAACACACAGCATGCTGAGTTGAGTCCAACTAAGCAAGAAACGTCTTTCTTGCTTAAGATCATTGTTGGAACTGAGTAACTAATTCAAAATCACATGACGTGCAGGACTTCAACTGTCAGTAATTTTCTGTCCATGATATGAAAAGGACCATCCCTGCAGAAATACTGGGGGTTGCCAATTATCCACCACATAGATTATGCAACAATGGTTAGCAAGCTAGTCTTGCAGATTAATTACTACTGAATTTGTGAGTTTGGTCCTCAGTGGATGCCCCATACTTGCAACCTTGTGTGACATCATACTTGTGGCAAATGGGTTGGGTAAATACCCACTTTTGAGGTGGGTGGATGAGTGTAAAAATCATTCATGTACTCCCAAGGGGGCCTCCCCTCAGGCATCTCCTGTCCCCTCATCTAAAATGGATGAGGGTCACCTGAAATTCCCTACCAATGGAACCACACATGAGTTTCAGTTTGTGCATGGCTCCCCACTGTAAAATAACTTGTCTTTGTAGGAAGTCTGGAAAACACATACTGTTGATGTAAATGGATATATATTATATATCAGGATATTTTTTTTATAATAGTTGTGGGTCTATGGAATAGTTTGCCAGATTATATGGGTCTTTCACTTGATGCGAATTATGATAGCTATTGTAATACTTTAAGAGATTAAGGGTTTTAACCCTTTCTAAGTCTAAATTTACCCTCTGTGGATTGAGTGTGATTTCCACACTAGTAGACCAGTGTTACAGTGTTGGGTGAAATAAAGTATCACTAGTGTAGTATCCTGGTTTAATATTGATATGGGACATTTACCTCAAAGACACTAATGGAAGTGAACACCACTTATTGTATGGTTGTTATAATGAATATTAGTATTAGATTTAATAATAATAGTTAATTATATTATATTAATAATAATTAATTAGTTAATTATATTAATAATAATTAATTAGTTATATTAATAATAATTAATTAGTTAATTATAATAATAATAATAATTAGATCTAATAGTATTAGATGTAATAATTTATTTGATTCTGTGGTATCCTGGAATCATATTCTGAGTAGAAAGACACCTGTGGGAGTGAACACCACCTATTGGATGATTGTTATAATAAATTAGAGCTTTCATCTTGTGGTTAACATGAAGTAAAGCAAGGAGCTGATGGTAGGAGTGGCGCTCCACCTCAGATGCAAAAACAATCTCCTTGGTCTAGCACTAGTGAAAAGGGGATAGACTCCCTCACTGATTTGCTTTTTAAAAGTACTCCCATAGAAAAGTTGACATTTCTTTTTGAATCACTGTGTATGATATTCTCAGAGTTGTGACTAAAGAGGAAAAGATGCTGGGAATATTTGGTATCAGAAAATTAGATCACAAAATGTTTGGCCATGGAAAAATTTGGTCTAAAAAATTATGGAAATATTATCTTTAAATGGAAGACCATTATGGTAATGTTGATGTGGAATTCGATAAGCAAATCTGGAGACTGAGTTTTCTAAGATTGGATTTTCTGATCTCTGATAGAATAGAGTCTTTATTCATCATTATGACTGTATAGTTATTAGAAATATAAGAGTTAACTCTATCTTCTATATAATTATTAGAAATAGGAAGAGGTAATTTAAAATCAAATCAAATGAGATGATTTAAAATAAAGTGTGTATAAAATAAACACAAATTAATAAAGCAGTCTAGTTATATTTATTTATTTATTAATCATTCTACTTTTTGTATATTTCATTTGGCTGCTCTCTTAAATCTAAATGATATATTAATATTGTAGATGTTCTGTGCAAAGATATATTTTAGATTTTTTTAAAGGTTAATATGAGAAGATAGTCAAAAGGGAAGAAGTTCAAGGACAAACAAATAATAATAATAATAATAACACTGATAATGAGTTTTATAATCATTATGTGCTGTGGAATTAAGATCATATCTACATTATAGATTTTACTATATTTTCTTTTCTAATTTATCTATAAGACATCCATCATAGATACAAGTCTTTTCAAAGTGCTGTGGTTGGTTGGTTTTGTTTCTTTGTTTAATGGCATATCAACCATTGTGGGTTATTTGATGCAAAAGCCATCATCAAAATTATGTTGCCAATGTTGCAATGTTTGTACTTGGTGCTGATATAAGAATAAAAAGACCACTGAATGTAATACGATTCCCCAATGGTTGGCACTTGATGGTATAGAAATAAAAAGTCAATAATCTAGTTATTAGTATTGTTATTAATCTGAGGGAAAAATTTTACAACTCAATTTCCACTAAATTCAATAAAAACATTCAGTCATCTTTTGAAATCATTCCTAGTCAGATAGAAAACATATCTTACTGACAACAATTAGACATTCACACCATCTCTAAAGAAACTTTGGATCAATTTGAATTGATTATTTATTTCTTATTAAACTATTGTTATTGGCTTTTCCTTTGTTTGAAGAGATCTCATTTTTGACCCTATTTTCTATTTATAATTTGAAAGGGACATCAAAAT
>CM042179.1:22853790-22886290 GCA_023376005.1 Doryteuthis pealeii
TGGGTATATGTATGTTATGCATGTGTGGTGTATGTATATATTATGCATGTATGTTATGTGTATATGTATGTTTATGTATGTGTGTGTGTATATATTTATGCAAGTGTATATATATATGTATGTGTATATATATATATATATATATATATATATATATTGTTCATCTTACTTGGATGGTTTGTGTGATGGGAGGTAAGTGGTTATACCATTGCTGCAACTTACTAACTCCATAGGCGTCTTAATCACTGCAAGGAGATACAGCAAATGAATCCTCCCAGTGGTTCTATATTGTCACTGGCTCAACTCATCTCATGGAAACCATTACAATGCAAGAGACTTAAACACCCATACCCTCTCTTCATATATATATATATATATATTTGTATATTGGTAAAAATGGATATTGAATCCGACAATATGTGAGAAAGTTTTATAGAAAAAACAACAAGATGTTAAACAATTTAGCTGACAGATATCTGTTTCGACATTATGAATATGTCTTTTTCAAAGCAACATTGTAAGCGGAAAAACGAAATGAATATATTAGTAATTCCAAGGCAACGAACGCTCACGATCAGTACCGGAAAATTTTTAAAAATTTTTTAAAAATACATATTTGTAGTTAAAAATAAAATAAATTTTATTTTTAAAATGTTTAAGCATTTTTATCATAAAAACTCAAAAGAGTTTGTAATAAAATGTAAATGAATATCAAAAAAGTTCAGGAAAATGTTGTTGTTTTTTCTATAAAACTTTCTCACATATTTGTATATGTATAAGTATTAACTTACCGGTGGGTATAAGAACGATCGTTGGAAGCACACAATATCCAGAGGTTAAGGTTGAGAAAAAACAAATACAAAGTGCTCAATACAATGTAGAGCATAAATTTATTTAAGAATGGAAATGAGTAACCTACTCGAGTTTCATCGATAGATTCTTCAGGGTTACTTTTAAATTAATCGAGTTTACGATTCATCTTTGGTGTTATAAACATGCCCGTTGGAATGGGACTTAAATTCAGTAGAGGAACGCTTGTTTACATTTTCATAGATCAGGAACGGTTTTTGATTATTGAATTAAAAATTTGAATTAATTTATGGGAATTATTTTTTCATATATATATATATATATATATATATATATATATATATTGAGAGGGAGAGAGAGAAAATGGAAGTGAATCCAACAATATATAATATAGTGAAAAAATGAAAAAACAAAAGTTCATAAAACAAGTGATGTTTATTGCGCCAACACTGCAGTGTTTCGATCTGTTTCAATAGATCTTCATCAGGGCTTTTGTTCTGTGATAAATTTATTTTTCCTCAAATTAACAAAAGCCCTGATGAAGATTTATTGAAACAGATCGAAACAATGCAGCGTTGGCGAAATAAACATAACTCGTTTTATGAACTTATATATGGCTGATTGCATTTCACATAACACTAATACCCTTGGGAAAGGTATGCATGCAACTATTCTCCCTCCAGCTATTGGTAAATAGTAGGTAGACTGGGCTCTTTAACTTTGGTTAGGCAACTAGTCTATGAAAAGAGCGTTCAGCTAGAAACCACAAGGTTCCTAGTTCAATACCGGCCCTCACCAACTCAGCGTATGAGTAGCACAGAGATCTGTGCGGTAAAGTAAGGAGCTGATGGTAGGTGTGGCGCTCCACCTCAGACACAAAAACAATCTCCTTCATCTAGCGCTAGTGAAAAGGGGATAGACTCTCTCGCTGATTGGCTGATACCGACTTTAGGCTACCCCAACGACTTACTTATATACATATGAAAGGTAAAAATGGATATTGAATCCGACAATATGTAAGAAAGTTTTATAGAAAAAACAAGATGTTAAAAATTTTTGCTGACAGAAATCTGTTTTGACATTATGTCTTTATCAAAGCAACATTGTAAGCGGAAAAACAAAATGAATATATCATTAATTACGAGGCACAGAACGCTCTCGATCAGTACCGGAATTTTAAAAAAATTTTTAAAATACATATTTATTGTTAAAAATAAAATGAATTATAAGCATTTTTATCATAAAAAGCTCAAGAGTTTGCAGTAAAAATGTATATGAATATCAAAAAGTTCAGGAAAATGTTCCGGTTACAAATGAAAGTTTAAAAATGTAACAAGTCCAGCAACTGGAATCTGCAATGATGATATTATATATATATATATAATATATATATATATAATATATATATATATAATATGTTAAAGTTTATTTATCTTGTCTCCAAATATTTGTCTGTTCTAGAGTGGGACATTGGTAAAAGCTGACTGATTGTGAGACAAATTGCAAAAGTCTGTTTTTGCTCAACTGAAGAAAGATATTCTTCTATTTTTCTGATCATAGCAATTCATATTTTCATTTCTAATCTTAGGAAATGAAACGCGTACTTTATAATTCAAAAGTGGTTCCATCATCCAGTGTTTGGCTTTTGTTATGAGATACAATTGTTACTAAGCTTATAGACTTGTCATAAAATTATTAATCTTTCTTATCTTTCTTACTAGTTTCCTAATCAGCAGATTGAACATTAGAAGAAAGATTAGCATATTAATGAAAAGAGACATTTTTTTAATCTTACAAAATAGATTTATTGCTTGAGAATGACAAATACAAATAACTTGTAACCCTTTTATCATTTCTCTATGTAGATAATATTGTGAGGATGATGGCAATAAACATGGAAATATTAACAAAATCAAGGAGACTTGATTGTTAATCAAATATTCATTAGCTACAAGGATGTTTTTCACAGTTACTTTCATCCTTTCTATATGTAGATAATATTGTGAGGATGATGGAAATAAACATGGAAATATTAACAAAATCAAGGAGACTTGATTGTTAATCAAATATTCATTAGCTACAAGGATGTTTTTCACAGTTACTTTCATCCTTTCTATATGTAGATAATATTGTGAGGATGATGGCAATAAACATGGAAATATTAACAAAATCAAGGAGACTTGATTGTTAATCAAATATTCATTAGCTACAAGGATGTTTTTCACAGTTACTTTCATCCTTTCTATATGTAGATAATTGTGAGGATGATGGCAATAAACATGGAAATATTAACAAAATCAAGGAGACTTGATTGTTAATCAAATATTCATTAGCTACAAGGATGTTTTTCACAGTTACTTTCATCCTTTCTATATGTAGATAATATTGTGAGGATGATGGAAATAAACATGGAAATATTAACAAAATCAAGGAGACTTGATTGTTAATCAAATATTCATTAGCTACAAGGATGTTTTTCACAGTTACTTTCATCCTTTCTATATGTAGATAATATTGTGAGGATGATGGCAATAAACATGGAAATATTAACAAAATCAAGGAGACTTGATTGTTAATCAAATATTCATTAGCTACAAGGATGTTTTTCACAGTTACTTTCATCCTTTCTATATGTAGATAATATTGTGAGGATGATGGAAATAAACATGGAAATATTAACAAAATCAAGGAGACTTGATTGTTAATCAAATATTCATTAGCTACAAGGATGTTTTTCACAGTTACTTTCATCCTTTCTATATGTAGATAATATTGTGAGGATGATGGAAATAAACATGGAAATATTAACAAAATCAAGGAGACTTGATTGTTAATCAAATATTCATTAGCTACAAGGATGTTTTTCACAGTTACTTTCATCCTTTCTATATGTAGATAATATTGTGAGGATGATGGAAATAAACATGGAAATATTAACAAAATCAAGGAGACTTGATTGTTAATCAAATATTCATTAGCTACAAGGATGTTTTTCACAGTTACTTTCATCCTTTCTATATGTAGATAATATTGTGAGGATGATGGAAATAAACATGGAAATATTAACAAAATCAAGGAGACTTGATTGTTAATCAAATATTCATTAGCTACAAGGATGTTTTTCACAGTTACTTTCATCCTTTCTATATGTAGATAATATTGTGAGGATGATGGAAATAAACATGGAAATATTAACAAAATCAAGGAGACTTGATTGTTAATCAAATATTCATTAGCTACAAGGATGTTTTTCACAGTTACTTTCATCCTTTCTATATGTAGATAATATTGTGAGGATGATGGAAATAAACATGGAAATATTAACAAAATCAAGGAGACTTGATTGTTAATCAAATATTCATTAGCTACAAGGATTTTTCACAGTTACTTTCATCCTTTCTATATGTAGATAATATTGTGAGGATGATGGAAATAAACATGGAAATATTAACAAAATCAAGGAGACTTGATTGTTAATCAAATATTCATTAGCTACAAGGATGTTTTTCACAGTTACTTTCATCCTTTCTATATGTAGATAATATTGTGAGGATGATGGAAATAAACATGGAAATATTAACAAAATCAAGGAGACTTGATTGTTAATCAAATATTCATTAGCTACAAGGATGTTTTTCACAGTTACTTTCATCCTTTCTATATGTAGATAATATTGTGAGGATGATGGAAATAAACATGGAAATATTAACAAAATCAAGGAGACTTGATTGTTAATCAAATATTCATTAGCTACAAGGATGTTTTTCACAGTTACTTTCATCCTTTCTATATGTAGATAATATTGTGAGGATGATGGAAATAAACATGGAAATATTAACAAAATCAAGGAGACTTGATTGTTAATCAAATATTCATTAGCTACAAGGATGTTTTTCACAGTTACTTTCATCCTTTCTATATGTAGATAATATTGTGAGGATGATGGAAATAAACATGGAAATATTAACAAAATCAAGGAGACTTGATTGTTAATCAAATATTCATTAGCTACAAGGATGTTTTTCACAGTTACTTTCATCCTTTCTATATGTAGATAATATTGTGAGGATGATGGAAATAAACATGGAAATATTAACAAAATCAAGGAGACTTGATTGTTAATCAAATATTCATTAGCTACAAGGATGTTTTTCACAGTTACTTTCATCCTTTCTATATGTAGATAATATTGTGAGGATGATGGCAATAAACATGGAAATATTCATAATTATTAATTGCTGGATATGTCCTACTATCTGCAGTCAAAAGAATAATGTTATCTGTTTCTGAGATTTTTTGAATATACTGAAGTTTCTCTATGATACTAAAATCCTCATTCAACTGATCAAGAAAGGAAACAAAGAATCAAATTGTGTAGTGTTTACAATAAAATAAGACTTCAACAATGTAGTCAATATGGATTAACTTTGTGAGTAGTACACTAGAAGTATTATGCAATAGAAATATGAATGAAAGGTCATTGTTTTGGTACAAAGAGTAAATGTGATAGAAAAATGTCTTAGCTTTGCATAAATGACGTATTTTACCTTTTTGTTAACATGGATGAAAGTAATCTTAAGAACACAGGTGTCCCTGCTACCATAGAGTACTGTTATGAAGGAACTACCAAATACTTCTTTATCACTATAAAAAAAAAGAATTATCTCACCAAATTATATTATTATTATTATTATTAGTTGTCCCTACTACCGTAGAGTACTGTTACGAAGGGGAGAGGGTGTAGTGGTAAATGCGCTGGACCGCGACATTGTAGTAAGTCATGCACTCATGTTTACTTTTGGACTAATACCGTTGGGAAAGGTATGGATTAAATAGTACCACCATTGTTCTTCTACAAATATGGGTTTGGTATTAAATAACCCATGAAGGTTGATATGTTATTAACTCTTAACATCCTGTAGAGCCTAACCAATTAATGGCTAAAAATGTCCTTTTCATTAAAAGTTGCCAATTATTTCTCTTAGATTAAAGATTTTTAAATATGTTTAATATTACATTTAAACAAAGGCTATCGTTTAGGGTAGATTAGGAAAATGAATGTGAATTCCGGCCGGGTAAAATGAGGTGGTATAGGACGTTAAGAGTTAAACAAACAAAACAAACAAAACCAAATCTATTAATAATGGAGATTCGCTTCCGGTTTTTGTCTGTAACAAAAACTGCATCACTGCTTACGTCACATTACCCAACACATAATCCAACGTCATAACATAGAATAAATATACTCAAAATGTGAGCATGCAACGTTAGATAATCCTCATTGTTTCAATAAATAGATGCCCAGCGTTATATATTTATATATAGATTGTTTTATTCTAATATAATATTTAAAGTTATCGTAACTGTTTCCATTTCAAATTGTCTTCTTTCTTTCTTTCTTTCTTTCTTTTTACTCCTTTAATAAATTTGACGATTTTACATACTTATGGTACATACTCTATGACATTGAATTTTCAGGTCCCATCCCCTCAGGCAATATCTTTCAAAAAATTATTTTTACATCGCCCGGAGGGTGTCTTTTTATTTTGCTAGTGGTTATAAAGGAACAATTAAACGCTTCTTTATTTTTACAAAAAAGAATTAATACCTTATTAGATTTTTACTGTTATTATTAGGTGTCCCTGCTTCCATAGAGTATTGCTAGAGAAGGAATTTGGATAACAGAATCATTTCTAATGGATGACTCTTTATTCTTTTCATCCTTTACTTTTGTTAACATTGTTGATAAATATTTTCCCTCTTTTTTACTTTTCTTATTTCTTTTACGTATTAGTCACATGTTGGTGGGCTTTTATAGTGGTTTAAAGTGGCTTTTGTATTAGGCAGTTAGTCATACAATATATTTCTAGAGGAACTTAAATGTGAATTAAATCATGGATGTTTTACACTATCACCTGTGTCCGCAAAAAGGACCTGTATAGTCACACATTACAGCATACACTAATCTTTTCAAACTTCACTGTATCCCCAGTCCTCACATTTTTTTCTATTTTATTATTTTAAAAAAAAAACTTACAGGACCTACTTCACACTAACTGAACACTAATTTTTCTGGTTGTAAACTGATACCCTGTGTCTGATCAACATAAAAACTTGAGAACTATGTCCTCATGTCATGCTACACTCAAAAACTTGCTCACAAAGTAGTTTAATCATGAACATAGGATGTCTTTTGATAGAAAGTAAATTTTCTGCTTCCTTATTGCAAACTATTTTTCATATTGTCTTTTGAAAAAAATTGTGAAATCAGTTAGTCTACTGTTGGTTTGAATAACAGCAGCTAGCTAAGTACAACTGAAGCAGTGTCCAAGACAGTTGGTATTTATAGAAATCAAGAATGATCCATTCATGAATTTGGGTGATTCCATTCCTTGAGTTCTGATTGGCTGCTTGATTTGAATGATATTGTGGAGTTTTATAAATACCCTGTCATTCTGCAGTAGACCTTGCAGCTATTCGGGTTTGTATTGGGTTACAACCATTTGTTGCCATGTCTTCCCAATTCGACAGTAATTGGAACTTTGATTATTCTTCAGAAAAAATGAGGTCTTTTGAAGTATTTGATAAGTAACATTAGAAATAAACCTTGTATCTGATATGAAATAATCAACATGTAATAATAACATTTGCAATTGGTATTTATCAAATTAAGTATGACACAAGAAAAATAATATAGCAGCCAATAAGAAAATAAATTAATAATATTCTTCAAGACTAGTGTATAAAGTATAATGTTAAAGAACATGCACATGTCAACTTTGATTGTATGTTAGATGATATAATGATTGCAAAAATAGGAAAAACTTATAGGAACCATAGATAGATCTTTATAAAAACCCTATATCCTACCATAATGCAATCTGATCACAGTGGACATTGCATAGAAGAGAGGAGATTGCATTCAATAACATTCCCAAAGGTGAATATTTGATAATTTTTATGTTAGAGTAGGTGCTGTAACTAGCCAGATTATAAGGCAACCTATCTGCAGGTCAACCACAAATACCCACTTTGACAATCACAAATTAGTGGGGCAACCTCAGATATGACTTATCCGCAAGTATATACTGTAAGGATTTGTCTGAGTGTCCCATCTGTTGCAATTAAGCTAAACTTGACTTATTAAATCAAAGGATCCTCTTTGTGTAATGTGATAGTATAGTAATGAGTTTGATTCTCACTGGGTGCCCCATTTTTCTGCCCTTGTGCTACAGCACAGCTAAGCTTACTCAATTGTTGATTTTGATTTTAAATCGGGCATATTTTTCTCTAATATGTACACATTAATTTATTCCTCAACATTGTCTTTTTATTTTATTATGAAATTCCTTAGATTGTGCTTACCACCAAAAATGAGATAAATTTAATATTTGCAGATAATTGAAGAGGTTAATCGACAAAGTTCGTTGGGTAGGTGCTTAAGTTTTGAGTTTAAACAAGAAGGGCATTACGGTTTCTCTTTTCTTTTTTTTTTTAAATTAAAAATAAAAAATTATTGATTCATTTTAATTTTAATAATTTTTTTATAGTTTAGAATTGTTTTTCTTAAATAATTGTTACTTTTAAAAAAATGTTTAATTAAAAAAGATTGTTACAATGCTAGTCCATTAAAATTAAAAGAAGTAACTTTTTTTTTTTTTTTTTCAAATAAAAATTTTAAAAAAGATTTTGTTACTTTTGTTGATTTAATTAAAAAATGATAAATTTTTACTTTTTCATCAATCGTTACAATTTTTTATTAAAATTCTAAAAAATTACCTTTTTGATTTAGAATTTTTTTGTTAATTTTTTAATTTAATTAAAAAAAGACAACTTTTTTTTTTAATCAATTGTTACTTTTTAATTCAAAATTAAAAAAAAAATTGTTACTTGTGAAAGGATTTGTCAAATTGTGGACATAATGAGGAATTGCATATTTTATTGGAATGGGACTCATTTCCTTCTTTGTTAGGTTGAGAACTTTTCATAATTCCCTTGTACTTGATATTTACACAAACTTAATTTATTTACACCTGAGGGGAAAAAGTCAGGTAATCATTTCTTTCTTTTTTTATATGTAAAGGAAAAGTAATAGAAAAATATTCACTTGAAAATACCTGAAATTCTGCTGCATATTTACACCTAGGTCAGGATTATATATATTTCCTGTTAATTACAAAGCATATTTTCTATGTTAACTTTTATGTTTTCTCTCTCTCTCTCTCTCTCTCTCTAATATATATATATATATATATATATATATATATATATATATATATATATATATATAATACATTACTTTCACCTCTTAGTTGAGAAATAAAAAAAATTGGTTCACACAAGTACACACATGTATAAATGAATTGACATTCTCTGCATTTCTTAATGGGTGTGTTATCTTGATAAGCAGCTAACCTGCTGCTTTGAAACCAATAGTAACAATTGCACCTTAAATGTACTGTACACTTTTATGAATATATATATATATATATATATATATATATATGAGGAAGAATGAATAAAGAAAAAAAAGTACAGAATGGATAATAAAATATGAATTTAATCAATATCACTTACACATGTGTTTCGGTCAGTTTATCTTTCTGTACACAATTCAAACTATTATTATCATTATTATTATCATTATTATTTAATAAACAAATGAAATGAAATAATATTAATAGAAAAATGTAAATTATTATTTCATTTCATTTGTTTATTTAATGATAATAATAGTTTGAATCCTGTACACAGATAAACTGAATGAAACACATGTGTAAGTGATATTGATTAAATTCATCTTTTATTAGATAATAAAAGATGAACTTTCTTTTCTTTATTCATTCTTCCTCACATTGTCGGATTCAATTCCAAATTCATTTTTACATATATATATATATATACACATACATGTAGAATTAGACAAAAGGCACGTGTCCTGTTTAAAATTTTATTATTGATCTTTTCAAGCTTTCTGACTAACTTTTTTACATTTGGATGGAATCTCTGGATTAGTCCACCAAAGTTTTTATTCCAAGTACTTTCGGCACTTCGAAGTGCCATCATCAATGGTGATGTGTTTGTGTTCCAATTTTTTCAAGTTAGTAGTAGTGAGAGTAACGAGGAGGGGAACTTGTAGAAATTATATTAAGGGGTGTGGAGGCTGAAAGGAGGAGAATTGGTAGGAAAAGTGTTATAGGCATTTTAAAATGTGAGTACAGCATTCAAAATTAATCTTATTTAAGGATTGTTTTTATTGTTTGATTTATAAAGCTTCTAGTATTTAATTCTATATGTATAAATGAAAGAAAGCTGCCCAAATACACACACATATATATAAGGACCTACATGAGTCAGACACTATCTACCTAGATTTCACCCGAATGGTTCTTCAGGATAATTCTAACTGAAGGAGGTTGTCACAAACAGGTTATACATACAACTTAGAAAACTCCCCATGTGTTTTTTTTTCTTTTGGCCACTACATACAATACTGATGATTATTTTCAGAAAGTATGGATGTGCCAGTCTTTTCATTCTAAAAATTTTTTTCCCCAGATGTCAGTTTGAAAATTTTTATTTTCATTTTTAAAAACTGAATTACCTGGGTTTTTTCCATACCAGTAGAGTTTATAAGTAAAAAAAAAAAGAAAAAAAAAAAAAAAAATATATATATATATTATATATATATAATATATATATGCTAGCAGCGGCTACTCAGTATCATCAGGGTAGAGGGGGATTTTTTAAAAGTTAGTCCCACAGATCCATTATTACTGAATCGTGAGTTGAATCCTCGTGGGATGCCCCATTTAAATCCCTATGTAAAAAAAAATAGGCCTTGCATTGATCTAGCTACTCTGAAAAGAAATCTTAATGTCTACTATCTAAAATATTAAATAAAAAAAAAGAAATCCATGTTGTTATCATTTAAATTTTATTTTTCAATTATCTTCATGAATATAAATCAAATTCTATTATTTTCGCTCAAAAACCAAGCTCTGGTGATATTTAATGTGTGTGTGTGTGTATATATATATATGTATATATATATATACTTTGTCGTTAATTGTTTTATTTTCAACGGTTCCTCCAGACATATATATATATATATACCAAATAGTTTTTTAAAAATTGTTATTTGAACTTGTACAGCATAGTTCTTGATTTTCCAATGAATTTGTCATCTTAACATATAGTTTAAAATAACATTACTGAATTAACAATGAGATCTTGTGCACTGATTTAGCATGTGAATTTCACAGAAAATCCATTTCTTGTTCAATGTGTTGATGTATCATCTTTTCAGTTAATTCAATTCATACATCATTGAATTAACACTTCATTGCTGGAAAGTTATCAATACAACAAATGATTATATGAAGTGGCTGCATCTTGATCTGTCATTCCAAAAATGTGATGGAAAACCAACAAAGTCTGGTGGTATTGTAAGTAACTGCTAGGATTGTAATGATTTTTGACCCCCAAAACCATGCCTGACCCCAGTCATCATCTGATGAAGGCTTTGTTAGCAAACACAGTTGTTTTTTGTTTTGCAACAGTGTGTGTATATAAATAACATATGTATGTTAAAAAAATCAGTAAGCCCAGTTGAATTCTTTTTCTTTTCAATCCAATATATTTTGACAAAAAAGTTGTGAATATAAAAGGCGATAATAGGGTTTCTTTATTTAATGACATAATCAATGTTTGTGGGTTATCTAATACCAAAACCATCCTTGTAGAAGAACAGTAGCTGGGAGGATGAGGGGATTCACACCTTTCCAAAGGAAAAGGAATGTAATAGTGTGACTGGAGTTTGAACTCACTATGATGTCATAGTCCTGCATGGAAGCCATTACACCACATGGACTCTTCCAAGGATTATATGAAGATGCATCTTGATTTGATATTCCCAAAATGTGATGGAAAAACCAACAAAGTCTGGTGGTATTGTAAGATATTGTTGGAGTGCTCTGGAGTTTGAACTCACTGTGATGTCATAGTCCAGCATGGAAGCCATTACGCCACATGGACTCTTCCAAGGATATATAAAGATGCATCTTGATTTGATATTCCCAAAATGTGATGGAAAAACCAACAAAGTCTGGTGGTATTGTAAGTTACTGCTGGAGTGCTCTGGCTTAAGGATGTTTTCACCTCAAAACTATATTTGATCCCATAGTCATCATCTAAGGAAGACTTTATTAGTCATATGTGTACATTATATATTTTTATTTAATATAATGACTAGACAGTTTATAGATTACTTATGTTCTTATATATTTACACCTGGGTCAGGTGAGAAAATAGAGTAATATATTTTGTTCATCAGATAAGTCTTACTGTATATATAGATCTTGAGGTCTAAGAGCGACTGGTGTTATGGTTATCTTCATAGATAAATGGACTTGGCAAGCCAGGTTCAAGTTCTACACGAGGGTGTTTGCATTTCTCTTTGCACTAATCTCTATGAATCTACCTATCCTCTCCCACAGCTAGTGGTGAAATACCAGAGCAGACTGTGTTCTCTAGTCTTGGTAATAGCAACCAGTATAGGAGAAGGAGAAAAAAAGGGAAGTAAAACTCTGAATTCAAACCTGGGTAATTTATGAGGAAATGCGTCCCGGTCTCCCGCCTCAAAAACCGCTACCTGGTGACTATCAAAATAACAACCCCAGCTCGTCGTAATTCTTCTTTATTTATCGTAATTTGTCGTAATTCTTGTTTAGATATGAAGATGGATATATAGTTTTGAATAGACTGAGATAGATAGATAAACAAACCAAATAATATAGATAGATATGAACAAATGGAGATAGATAGATATTTTTGACAAGTAAATGTATTTGGGGGGTCGCTTCTTTTCTTGTTGTAATTCTTGTTTATTTAAGCTAAAAACAAGACATTAAACAAACATGAATAAAAAAAAAGCTTAGTATTTAAAGTCATAGAAATATGAGATAGATAGATAGATAGATGGATAGTTTTGAATAGACTGAGCTGGGTCGTTATTTTAATAGTCACCGGGTAGCAACTCTTGAGGCAGGAGACCGGGACGCACTTCCTCATAAATTACCCAAACCTGTTTTTTTTTAACCAGCATGGTAGGGTAATATACTGTGGAGGAGAGACAAAACCAAGATGTATAGCATCTTGTCATTCTCTTGGACAACATCAGTGTCCTGAAGAGGAAAGACCTTGAAGTCTAGGTAACAGCTGGTCATCCATAGGACTTAGGACTGTGCCAACATCCAGGTACAGATCCATAGTCTTCAGATGGGCTCTCTATTCTTGGTAATGGCAACCAATATAGGAGATGGAAAAAAACCCTGTACATCTTAAATTATATTAATTTTTCTATTACATCCTCTATATACATAAATATATCTATATATCTGTCTACATGGCATATTTTATATATATGTGTATATGAATCTACATTATGGCTGTAGTTCTTTATGAACTCTTACTGTGCAGGAACAGAGTATCCTCAGTGTACTTTGGACAGAACTTAGTTAACTCATTTTGGATAGTGGGGAACTTTCCAGAATTCTCCACATTTCAGGACATAGTACACACATTTTATTTTTACTAGCCAATAGAAAAAAGATTATGAATACTGATTTGCATATGTTTATTGTGTTACATCAGCTTGTGGTTAGCCCTGTTGGCTGGGCGTTAGAATGCACTGACTGCACCTCTGCAGAGGGGTAAAATTCCCCTAATGTGGCCACCTGTTGACCGTGGGTGGCGATCCGTGATGCTTAAGGATAGAATCCAGGTGGCTGAGCAGTCTATGACTTACAATACTCCACTTTGGCCCTGTCTTGGGCTAGACGGGCGGTCGGAGAGGCCCCCTCCGATCAATCGGCTGGTCACGTCAAGCCCTAGCACGTATATGATTGTCCCAACCCTATTGTCCTTATGGCAAGTCCCAAAAAAATAAAATATTGAATATGGTTAAAAAAAATAAATTAGTGAATATGGTTAAAAAAAAAAAAAATTAGTGAATATGGTTAAAAAAAAAAATTAAATAGTGAATATGGTTAAAAAATAAATAAAATAGTGAATATGGTTAAAAAATAAATAAAATAGTGAATATGGTAAAAAAAAGATAAAGTAATGAATATGGTAAAAAAATATAATAGTGAATTTAGTTATGAAAAAAAAAAAAAGCATAAACATGTTTTAGTTATTATTTGTATGCATATCAATTTCAGCCAATTTTAACAAATTAATTCAGTATCTGCAATTTAATGCGCAGATATTTAATCAGTACAGTGAGGGTTTATATAAGTTTGATTAAATACTGACAACGAATAATATTTCAATTTATTGTTAACTTATTCTGTTTATATAAAAGAGAATACAATTTTTGATTCAGTGAATCTAATTACTGTTGAGCAGTTATGAAATTTAAATGCAAACCAGAAAAGTTATAAAGTTTGTTACTAAATGATAATCTATCTATTCTATATATAAAGGAATTTGCATTAATTTTTGTCTGGAGGAAACATCGAAAATAAAACAATTAACGACAAAGTAAATATATATACACATTAAATATCACCAGGGCTTGGTTTTTGAGCAAAAATAATAGAGATTTGATTTATATTCATGATGATAATTAAAAAATAAAATTTAAATGATAACAGCATAGAATTTTTTTTTCATTTAATATTTTAGATAGTAGACATTAACATTTCTTTTCAGAGTAGCTGGATCAATGCAAGGTATATTTTTTTACATAGGGATTTAAATGGGGCATCCCACGAGGATTCAACTCACGATTCAGCAATAATGGATCTGCAGGACTAACTTTAAAAAAATCCCCTTCTACCTAGGCGACACCGGGTAGCCACTGCTAGTACATATATAAAGGGCAGTTTGTGTGTATGTATGTCAGGAGGAAACTATGAAAATAAAAGAATTAACGACAAAGTGAATGTATATACACATTCACTATCACCAGATCTGGGTTTCTGAACATAAATAATGAAAGATTTGATTTATATTCGTAAAGATAATGAAAAAAATAAAATTTAAATGTTAACAGTATGGATTTTTTTCTTTTGCATTTGACATTTTAAATAGGAGACATTAATTTTTTCTTATTAGAATGTCTGGATCAACACAAAGTCTTTTTTATGTAGGGATTTTAATAGGGCGTTCTGTGAGGATCCAACTCACGATTCAACAATAATGATCTGTGAGTCTAACTTTCTTTTATCTCCCACTTTACCTAGGTGATGCTGGGTAGCCGCTTCTAGTACATATATAAAGGGCAGTTGTGTGTATGTATCAAAGTAAATATATATAAACATTCACTATCATAATATCTTGGTTTTTGAGCAAAAATAATAGAGATTTGATTTATATTCATGAAGATAATTAGAAAATAAATAAAATTGAAATGATAAAAGCATGGAATTCTTTTTTTTTTTTTTTTTTTTTTTGCATTTGATATTTTAAATAGGAGACATTAATTTATTCTTTTTAGAGTGTCTGGATCAACACAGTCTTTTTTATGTAGGGATTTTAATAGGGCATTCTGGGAGGTTTCAACTCGCGATTCAACAATAATGAATCTGTGAGTCTACCTTTCTTTCACCCCTCACTCTACCTAGGTGACGCTGGGTAGCTGCTTCTAGTTTACAATAAATGATTAGAAAACAATTGTTATTATAAATGATGAATCCACAGAAGAGATTTAATTTTTTTTTAAGTATCTTATAAAGTTAATATTATTTTGTGAAAATGTTTGGTTTGTATCAAATTAAAAAAAAGATTAAATGAGTGACATTTCTGGTTTTTGGGCTTTGTTTTGTTTTATGGCATATCAACCTCAGTGGGTCATTTAATGCCGATAAAGTTTTGAAATAAATCAATTCTTAATGGATAATACAATTTTTTTATAAATACATTTTTCTATTTAACCCATAGATGGGACCCTAACAGGTACTACCACTCCGGGTCAGAGTGGACCAGGGAGCAATGGTGATGAAAGGGTGCTCCACATTCCCCAAACCTCCAGAACTGGAACCTCACCATCAGATAGAGTTTAACGTCATTCCCAGGACATGTAGACCCTCAGTCACCGCCTTCTAGCAAGTGACATTTCTCTGAACTTTTTTAGATAATCTCAATTATACCAATTATCAAAATTAGTATTATTGGGATTATTTGGACTATTGTCCTCATCTTCATTGTTATTTGTACAACATTTCAACAAATGTGCCCTCCGGCCATCTTCAGGTATTTCTTGTTGGACTCTGGAGCCTTCTTGAACTTCAAAAAGAAGGTTCCTGAGTTTGAGAAGGCTCCTGAGTCTGACAAGAACTACCTGAAGAAGGCCAGAGGGTACATTTGCCGAAACGTTGTACAGATAACAATAATCCAAATTATATTAAATGAGTGACAATTTTGGGAATTTAAAAATTTTTTTTATTGGTTTGACAATTTTCCTTGTCTATGCTGCCATTTGTTAATAATGGACTGCTGATGTCACAGATTCTATATTAAATACACCAGAATAAGACCAGGGGGTACCTGGCTGAAATGTTGTGAACAAATAACAATGTACATATTTTCCCAACCCTTCTGCAAAAGTAGGAAGGCCAATTTCTTAAGTGGAGTTTAAGAGATTTGAATTCAGTTTTCCTTTTCCTGGACTGGTTGCCATACCAAAGTTAAAGAGCCCAGTCTGTCCTGCTATTTTATCCGATGGAGAAAGAATAGTTGAATTCATACTTTCCCCAAGGGTATGAGCACTATGTAAAATGAAAACAACTTCATTCAGGATTTGAACTCAGTTCACTGTGTCCATTTCCTACTATAATAACCATTACAATACAAACTTTTCAAACAAATAACAATATGTAATTACCAATCGTTCTGCATGAGCAGGATGTGACACAAGGTCAATTTTTAAGCAGAGTTTAGTAGGTTATCATTACACAACAAGAATAATAAACAAATAACCAAATAGATGAGGAAAATTGTTTATCTATATATCTATCTATCTATACATATATAAAGGGCAGTGTGTGTATGTATGTCTGAGGAAACTAAGAAGAAAAAACAATTAATAGCAAAGTTAATATATATACACATTCACTATCACCAGATCTTGGTTTTCGAACAAAAATAATGAAGATTTGATTTATATTCTTGTAGATAATAAAAAAATAAAATTTAAATGATTTATGGAATTTTTTTAAAGAGGAGACATTCATTTTTCTTTTCGGAGTGTCTGTATCAAAGCAAGATCTTTTTTACATAAGGAATTTAATGGGGTATCCTGCAAGGATCCAACTCTCTATATCTACAGCTTGAAAATGAATAATTTATCAATTTTTTTTTTTTTGTTTTTTTAAAAATTTTTTTTTTAAGTTTGTAAATTCAAATTTAAATTCAGTATGATTAGTTACATCTTGCAGCAAGATGGCTTCCTTCTAATTATAGTTTGTTAGTGCTTCTCATTTAGCGTCTCTTCCCTTGGGTCTAATACGTATGCATATCAAATTTAGTTGTTCCAGATCAAACCATAAATGATAGACAAACAAGCAATTCACTGTTACTAATTATATAAATAAATACTAAAATATATTCTACTTTTGCATATCAAATAACTTTATTGGTTGAAAGTAAGTAAAATGAAAAAGTACATCTGTTTTTGATAATTTACTTTTTGTCTTACTCAAATAAGGAATATTATATATATATATATGCACACAATCAAAGAATTTGTGTGTGTGTGTGTGTGTGTTGTGTATGTGTATATATATATATATATATATATATATATGAGAGAGAGATTTTGTATGTGTAGATAGACAGAAAAAGTCTGCAAGTGGTTTCAATTTTGTTTTTTGTTGTTTTTTTGTTTTTTTGTTTATGTTGATGTAAAAATGTGCTACAAGTGTTTCAAATATCTTATGACCCTTTTCAAACAAAAAACAGACATTTTTTGTTTGCATATATATATATATATATATAACAAATTATTATGTACAGTGCTCTGGTGCACTACAACTCATCAAAGGTACATGTATAGTTCATAGAATAATAACAGTGTATGAGTCAAGATATATATATATATATATATATATATATATATATATATATATATATATAATATAGAGAGAGAAGGAGAGAGTGGGGCATATCAGGTACATTGTTGAGGAATTACAGGAAAAATGGAGTTTTTGAAGGATGCAATCTCTTGGCAGCTAACAACTGATACACGTAGTTAGTTCCATGCTTCAGCAACTCTGAATATGAAATAAACATATATATATATATATATATATTATATATAAAACTTTAAAAGAATAAATATATATTGGCTCCTGTTATGGGTTACATAGTACCACTACTGTTCTACAAGGATATCTTTGGAATTAAATAACCCACAAAGGTTGATGTGCCATTAAACAAAAGCTGTTAAATCATTATCATCAAGGTGTACACAGTTACTATTGACTCTCTCTCTCTCTCTCACCATTCATCCCTATCAATCATTGCTTTTGGCAAATCCTCTAGATGGCATCCAGTGTCTTTGCAGAGCTGATGAATGTAAGTTTTTGTGGGTGAGCCAACACTGATGTGTAACCATGTGAAGAAGTCCATAAGAGAACATTGCGTATTAGTTCATCCTTACTTCTCCAGCAGTGCCTAGCTTATCTTGCTCATCTTACTTGGATAGTTTGTGAGACAGGGGGTAATTGGGCATACAGCTGCTTTTTTTGTGGGGGTGCTGCTTCTAGGATTTGTTCAAAACAGCATGCAGCAGCTTTGTGTAGTTCCCATTTAGCTTTTTCTCCAGGTGTTTCACTAAAGTCCAGTGCTACTATGAGTGGAATTCAAATTATATATAAAAAGGTCGTCGGGGCGGTCTAATGTCGGTATCAGCCAGACTGTGAGGGAGTCTATCCCCTTTTCACTAGTGCTAGACCGATGAGATTATTTTTAGCGTCTGAGGTGGAGTGCCACACCTACCATCAGCTCCTCACTTTACCGCACAGATCCGTGTGCTACTCATACGCTGAGTTGGAGGGGCCGGTATTGAACCAGGAACCTTGTGATTCCTAGCCGAACGCTCTACCGACAGAGCTAAGCGGCCCTAAATTTAGTTAAAAATAATGGTATCCTTATTGTTTTGAAGTTTTTTCTTTTTTCTTTTTTTTTTTTTTCTTTCAATTTTTTTAAAACAATTTCTTTAATGTTATCATTATGAAAGGAATTAATGAATTATCTGAGTTTTTATTTGTATTCCAAGTACTTTCAGTTCTCTTCTGAACCATTATCAAGGCTGTGTATGTTATTTGTTTTTGTCACTAAGGTGACACTAAATAACACTAGTAGTTTATTTCGTAAGATTTAAATTATGATTTTTAAATATATCTAACATGCTAGGCAAACATGATTTAGAATATTTATGATTCTAAAATGCTTTAAATAGATAGAACAATTTCTTTTATTGTAAATCACTTTATTCATCTATTTATCCACAGTTGGTGGGAGAAGAGATAGATTCATACTGTAGCACTTATCTGGCTGGAAAAGTTTATCTTCCCTTATGTTTAGGGTCTTGACAGCTAGGCGTCCCTGACTATTTAATCCTGTTTGTCTCCGGTACTCCACACATATGGTTTAGACATTTATGTCTACACCCTTCTTGTGTAGGGGCTTCACCCCCCAACACAACGTTAGTAAGTGACATTGCTTTATGGACTCTCCATAACTTCTCTATTGTACATTTATGTATCTCTTGTATACTTCCTTATTGTATCTCTATTCATGAACGTGTTCTTCTTCGTATTTCTGTTATATGTATCTTCTCCATGTGCTCATGAAAATATAAATGAAAAACCCATGTCCACCCTTTGGACTCTGACAATTCTATTTCCTTCAATGATAAATGTTACATTAAACATGCCTACCTTTAAAGGGCTGGGTTAGCACAATTGAGAGAGTGTTCACCTAGAAACCACAAGGTTCATAGTTTGATACCGGCCCTCGGATTACCAGGAATCTGTGCGATAAAGTAAGGAGCTGATGGTAGGTGTGGCGCTCCACCTCAGACACTAAAATAATCTCCTTGGTCTAGCACTAGTGAAAAGGGGATAGACTTACATCAGGTAAGGAAATCTTCTTTACAACATAGTAGTTTTTTAAATGTCGTAGTTTGCAAATCTCAATGTGTGCTCTTACTGTCAGTCACAAAGCAATATATATATATATATATAAAGTAAATAAATAACAAAAGACTTTAGAGATTTAGCATTATAGTCTATTTCATGGAGCTTAGACAAAGTGTCTAACTCTCCCAACTCATCAGATGCATCAGATGAGTTGGGAGAGTTAGACACTTTGTCTAAGCTCCTTGAAATAGACTATAATGCTCAATCTCTAAGTCTTTTGTTATTTCTTTACTTATATATTTGCTCTGTGACTCTAACATTAAGAGCACACATTGAGCTCTCAAACTGCGACAGTTTTTTAAATAAAACTATTGTTTCGGAAGGAAGATTTCTTCTCTGGACTTTTGGATTATATATATATATATATATATATATATATATATTTAGTTCAGAAGTTGTTTTTTTCTTATATAATGTAGTAAAGTTTGTAATACTCATGTTGCTTATTCTTTGGCAGATAAATGTTTCTGTGCAGTGAAATTGAAATTTTATGGAATTTTGCTTCAAGTGAAGAGTTATGCTGTCTTTTATTGGCTCTGTGAGAAAAAAAACTTACCGAAATATTCACAATCATTTGCATAAACACTTTTTAGACATCAGTAAAGTCATTAACATGACAATATAGAGAAAAACAAAGCAAATGAAAATGTACTAAAAATATTGTTCGAAAGACCAAATTGCAGACGTAGATCTCAAAGTATTTGTGAGTGCCTGGGAAAATTGATTGAAACATTTAAAAAGAAGTGTCAAAGGTGAACAAGACTGTCCTTCATATTCACAGAATTTAACATACCAGCTAATATTAATTGATAGCAATAATAATAGATTTGTTAGAGGCGGTGCGGAGACAGAACCACAAGAAAGAAATCAAGTTTATATAAATTTAATGAAATAGAAAAGAAAATTACAGCTTTTCAATGTTTGTTGATACAGACAAATATCAAAGTGGAATGATTAATTGATAACTTTATAAAATAGATTACATTAAAATTATAAATGATATATATATAGTGATGCTGATAGCTTTTTGATTTAGTGGATCCTGGGACACAAATATTTGCTTTGAATGTGTTTCCGGGAAAATTGATGAACCCTAAGTAAAGTTTCTTAATAGATTGTAGTTTTTATTTATGATCTGGGGAAACAATTAAAGCTGTCTAACTCCTACCTTGTAACCTATCCTGTGTAATTTGTTTCTAAGCAACTATTGAATTGTATTTAGCTTGAAATGGTGGGGTAGGAAAAAGAAAAACACTGGGATGCATGGATACGAGTTTACTGCATCCTTTTAGATTATTGTGTGTCAAGGATGCAGGATGCTTACTTATCAGCATCTTTGTATATAGTGTGTGTGTATATGAATATATAATTATATTTTTAGGCACAATTTAGAAATTCGTAGTATGAGTTATTTTTGTCTCTTTACTGGATTTCTTTATGTGTGAGGCTCATGTACTATATATATATATATATATATATATATATATATATATATATATATTAGTTCTGGGAAGCACGTGGTGTAATGGTTAAAGTAATGGGAAATGGACTTGTCACCCTGAGTTCAAATCCTGGACATGGTAATTGCATTTCACTTAGCGCTAATACCCTTGGGAAAGGTATGAATCCTAATCTCCCTCCAGCTATGGATAAATGGTAGGGCAGACTGGGCTATTTAACCTTGGTTAGGCAACTGGTCTAGGAGAAGCAAAACTCTAAATTCAAACCTGTTGAACTCCGCTTAAGAAATTGACTTTGTGTCACATCCTGATCATGCGGAAGGGTTGGTAAATATATATATATAGTTCTGGTCTGAAGATTGCATAAGCGAGAAACTGTCAGTAACCAGGTGTTGACTCCATGTCCGAGCTACTTTAACTTATATATAGTTATATTTATTAATAAAGAGTGCACAATATTGCTGATAGAGCGTATATATATATATATATATATATATATATATATATATATAAAGTGTGGTTAATATTACTAATGGTGTGTGTGTGTGTGTGTATATATATATGAATAAAGAGTGCTTAATATTACTACTGGTATATATATATATAGAGAGAGATAGATAGATAGATAGATAGATAGTGAAGACATGAAGTCAATGGTGACAGTTTCTTGTCTATGACATTTTCAAGTGCTTGTTTGGAAAATCTCGTAGGCAAGAAACTGTCTGTTACCAAGTGTGTAGTATAGTATTTTGTAATAAATAATACCTAAAAAGAAACTTGCAATATCACCACCATCAATGTCCAGTTCAAATTATTAACAATCATTTCATAATTATTTTATTTTGTAATATTTATTTTATAATTTTATAATTTTTATTTTATTATTTTATCATTTTTATTTTATAATTTTTATTTTATAATTTAAAAAATTTTTTTATAATATTTTATAATATTTTTATTTATTATATATATAATGATTTCATTATATATATTTGTTAGCAATAAATATTCAATATCCCCACCCCCAATATGGTAAGTGCTGTTAAGATTATTAACAATCATTTTATATTTTTTATATTCTCTTATATCTTATATTTTTTTCATATCTTTTATTATTTTTTATTTTTTTAACAACAACCTTGAAATATCCCCATTCAATGTGATAGGTCCAGTTCAAATTATTTTGGTTTTTCAAAACATTATTGACCCTCACTTTTTTTTTATTGTTGTAATCCTATATTATTTGGATTATTCGGACTATTGTTATCATCATTACTGTTATCTACACAATGTTTCGGCCGATTTATCCTCCAAACTTCTTCAGGTATTTCTTGTTGGGCTTGGGAACCTTCTCAAACTCAGGAAATTTCTCTTCAAACTTCAAAACCTTCATGTCATAATCATGAACCTTAACAGAACTTTGAACCTAACCCTTTATTCAACCTATGGGGGTAGCCTGTTCTCATTCCATTAAGGGCTGGTTTAGCTCAGTCAGTAGAGTGTTCTGCTAGGAATCACAAGGTTCTTAGTTCAATACCAGCCCTCGCCAACTCAGCGTATGAGTAGCACACGGATCTGTGCAGTAAAGTGAGGAGCTGATGGTAGGTGTAACGCTCCAACTCAGATGCTGAAATAATCTCCTTGGTCTAGCGCTAGTGAAAAGGGGATAGACTCCCTCGCTGTCTGGCTGATACCGACAATAGGCCACCCAACGACTTTACATTACCAGTGTTAAACTGTGTTAATTATTCTGTTACCAAGCTTCATCTCAAAAATTCAGAGAAATAGTGTTGTAATCCTGTTTCAGTTGGTTAATTTTCGCACAGTTTTTCATCTTATGCTTATCTTATTTGTTATCAGCTGTTCAACTCTTCAGCCTTCTTCAGGTGTCTTGTCATAGGGAATTTCTCTAGAGTAGATTATTCTCATACCAGCTGTCCATGTCTAAAAGGATTATCTTGCATCAGTTAGTTCTCCTTCCTAGATAATTCATCCCTGAGAAATCGCTTGTCTTTCTCTTCGACTAAACCAGTGTTGTTGAGTTCCACATAATGCCTAAACATATACTATGGTTCATTCAAGGCATCCTATGATGGTGTAATAGTTAAAAAGCTTTTCTTGCAGATCCATTACCACTGAATAGCGAGTTCAATCCTCACTGGATAACCCATACTTGCAACCTTGTGTCACATCCTTCCCATGGCAAATAGGTTGAGTAAATACATACTCTGGTTCATTCATGCTGGGCAGTGTAAAAAATAGATCAGCTCAGCTTCAGGTGGCTTTCCATCTCCAGGCAGTACCTGTCTCCTCACTGAATGGGCTGGGTTTATTGCCCAGTGCATGAGGTATCCAAAAGATGAATGTTGACAGAACTGAGCTATTTTTGGCACTGTACATTGAGAGATTTGCTTCCTGCAGGGTCCCCCACATTAAACTAATAATGTGTCACATTCCAGCTCCGGGGGGTAGGTGTTGGTTGGATAAATACCTACTTTGGTTCAGTAGAAGCCATCCCAAGGATGAGTTAACCCAGAATCAACTAGGACAGTTGGTTAATAACAATCTACCCTCATGGATTGAATAAAGTGTTAGTTTGAAGTTCCCAGAAAGTAGGTATGGCCAAAATTACATGCGTGCCTGTTCCCCCACCCCACCCCAACATGAATTAAAATTCAACAAAACTTCATTTTTACTGTATTATGAAGAGGAAGAATTAAATAAATATATATGTAAAAATTATTTGTTTTACAGAACAAAACAATTTTATGAAATCTGTATCTGTCAAATGACACATTTTTTCCATTTTTTTTTCTCTATTAAAGATATGCTCTTTTTTAACGTGATTTTATTTCATTGTTATAATTAAGAAATTCATAGTAATTTTTATTTGTATGTAAGTTTAAGTTCTGTTCTTAACTTAAAATTAAAATAATTGACAATTTACAATTCTTAAATTTTTTTGGTTATTTCCTATAGATCTAATATAAACAAAGGGGAACCACTCTTGACTGATAAATTATTTATTTATTTATTTATTGATCTACTAGGAAAAAAGAAGACGGATTTAGGGTTTGGGTTTAGTTTAATGGGAAAATAATTAAATAATTATTCAGTCAAGAGTGGTTCCCTTTTGTTTATGTTAGACTCATAGGAAATAACCATTCTTTTTATAAAAGTTTTAAAAAGGAGGGAGATGGTGTTGTACTAAAGTTTTGATCATACCAACCAGAAAGTCATTAATGATAACAGACTCCTGAAGAAAGCTGCAGGATACAAAGGCCAACATGTTGATATCATAGTATATACTTATGTTTTTAGCCAACCCTGCTGTCCTGAGCAGAATGTGACCCAGTCAATTTTAAGCAGTTTATTTGGTTTGAATTCAGATTTTCCATCTTCTAGACTGGTTGCCATACTAAGGTTAAAGATCCCAGTATGCTATACTATCCACCCATACCTGAGTAGATAGATATGGAAAGTTTGAAATACATATATGCATACATACAAATGAATAACGTTTACAGACAGACAAACACACAATCTCCATTATAATAAGATTTTCACCCTATGCAATTTTTTGCACTAGTTTTAACTGGTGGTTTTTCACTGGAGTTTGAGTGACAACAAGTCTACTTAGGTTTTCAGGACACTTATAAGTATTCAAGCTTATCTTAACAGTGCTGTGGTCTGTTATATACGCCTTTACTCAGGTATGTATAATCAGTGGAGAGAGTTCTTGGGTATATAATAGACAGACAGACAGACAGATTAGAGATGATAATTGATGATAAGTGGTCTTCCTTGTTAACTTCTGCTTTCTGCTGTTTCCTACTAACTTGTCTACTGGTTCTATCTTGTCGGCCATTTTCTCTGTTCTGTTGGGCTTCTTTTAAGGGTTGGTAATTTATGAGGAAGTGCGTCCCGGTCTCCTGCCTCAAAAATTGCTACCCGGTGACTATCAAAATAACAACCCCAGCTCGTCGTAATTCTTGTTTATTTATCTTAATTTGTCGTAATTCTTGTTTAGATATTAAGATGGATATATTGTTTGGAATAGACTGAGATAGATAGATAAACAAACAAAATAATATAGATAGATATGAACAAATGGAGATAGATAGATATTTTCAACAAGTAAATGTATTTGGGGGGGGTCGCTTCTTTTTTTGTCGTAATTCTTGTTTATTTAAACTAAAAACAAGACATTAAACAAATATGAATATAAAAAAAGCTTAGTATTTAAAGTCATATAGATAAATATGAACAAATTGAGATAGATAGATAGATAGATAGATATGAAGATGGATAGTTTTGAATAGACTGAGCTGGGTCATCATTTTAATAATCACCGGGAAGCAATTTTTGAGGCAGGAGACCGGGACGGACTTCCTCATAAATTACTGGTTGGTTCTTCAGTTTGTTTGAATTCAGAGTTCTCCTAGACTCGTTGCCATACTAAAGTTAAAGAGCCCACTCTATCTACTAGATTCATTTAAAAAAAAAAAGAAGATATTCTACATTATGTACTGAAATTCCATGGTTTCCAGTAATTGTATCAAGGACTGTATTTGTTCGTGCTCATGACTAACAAATTAGTAGAATATTGAAATTAGAAGCTTAGTATGTAGACCATTATGATGACTAAGGTAATTGTATATTTTCCAGTAGTGTCAATGTTCAATCTGAGTTTTAAAGTGAGTAGACCTTTCCCACTTGTAAATTTTGTGCAACACAATTTTCCTGGTCATTTAGTTTCTCATTTAGTCTTCTGCTGTGCTTAGCTACTTTTTTAGTAGATATCTAGAAATTTGACATCTGTGAGGACCTCAATTTCTAATTTCTAAGAAAATATATTCTAAACAGAATTTTGAAAAATTCACTGAAAAAGTATAGGCTATATATCAGCTGAAAAATGATAGTAAAATGAACAATAAGAAAATAATATGAAAAAAAAACAAAAAAAAACTGTAGAATTAGCCAACCAAAAATGTGACAAATTTATTATAAATAGATAAATACTCAAGAATTATTCATTTTCATTTTTCTTTTATTAACTTAAAAGAAATTAAATTTGAATAATTGTTCTTTCAATTGTAAAATGGTAAATTTAGGCTTTATGATGAACATTTAGTTTTGTGTATATATATATATATATATATATATATATATATATTATATATATATATATATAAAAAATAAAGGGAATGACCTACCGGTAAAAGATATTGAGTTAATACAAGAGTTAATTGGATAAGTCAGTGTTATAACAATATAAAGTGCTCAATGCGTTAGTAGAGCAGATTTAGTATTACAGTGTGTATAGAAATAACCTTAGTTATTGCTGTTGATTTCATGTTTTTGCTACCCTAACATATATATATATATATATATATATATATATATAGCCTCATAATATCATCCATATATGAGTAAACCCTAACAATTTTTAAAATAAAAAAAAATTAATTTTCTTCAAAACCAAATATATATATCTATGTTAAAATAATAATAGATAGACTGATTATTTCTCTGAATGTTTGAGATGAGTCTTGATGATTAGTATTATCTGCGTTATTCGGACTATTGTCCTCATCTTCATTGTTATCTGTATAACGGAGGGCATATCGTCCGAAACGTTGTACAGATAACAACAAAGATGAGGACAATAGTCCGAATAATGGAGATAATAATAGACTGATTAGTTCATATAGGTATTTTTGTCTAATTTTTCAGAAAAAAAATGTGTACCTTGATTTTTTTATATTTTTCTGTTCCATTCTGTAGAATTGTGTATAAGTCTATGATAGATTATTTATGCATAAAACTACCTCTTCCTCCTTAATATATTCATTATGCAAGTTAGTGTTTACTTTTATCTGATATATTATTCTGCTTTACAGCCATTATATACTGTTCTATTTTTCTTCCCATAGCCCACTCATTGCTTTATAACAAAGAGCAGCTTATGTGCTTGACTGATATGCCTTTTATTGAAACTTGTCTCTGCATTGTTTTTTTTGCATTTACTTCTCAACACTTAGCATTTCAACAAGACAATGTGTCGACACTTTCTCTTGACATATCTCAGAATGACAACTTACTGGCAATAATAATAAGAAGAAGGAGAAGACAATCTTTAGATCCATCAATCTTTATCCCATCTGATGATGGTCTAATATAGTTTTGTCCTGTTATTTCTTAGATTATCAATTTTTACTTTTCTCTTTAATTATTTACTCTCTCTCTCTCTCTCTCTCTCTCTCTCTCTCTCTCTCTCAATGATGGTCTAAAAGTTTTATCCTGCTATATCTTAGGTTATCAATTTTTACCTTTCTATTTCATTATTTACTCTCTCTCTCTTTCTCTTTCTCTCCCTCTCTCTCTCTCTCTATGATGGTCCAATAGTTTTGTCCTGTTATTTCTTAGATTATCAATTTTTACCTTTCTATTTCATTATTCTCTCTCTCTCTCTATGATGGTCTAATATGATTTTGTTTTGTTATTTCATAGATTATCAATTTTTACTTTTTAAAAAAAAATTATTCATCTGACCCCCCCCCCTTTTGTGAAGATGGTGTAATATAATTTCCTGGGTATGCTGCTAAACTGCATCCAGTGATGAAGTTCCAATTCTGGAGCTAGTGTTCCACTCTGATATTGAATGATTCCATCTATGGGTCGAATAGATTTATTAATTATTTCAACCAATTTATTAATACAGATGAAGATAATGAAAATTATTTCTTCCAGTTTATAAAACCAAACAAAAATATTTACCTTAAATCTATTCACTTAAAAATCATATATACAAAAAAAAATCAATTTTTACCTTTTTCTTTCATTATTCACCTGACTCTGTTTCTTGTGATGATGGTCAAATATAGTTTTGTCTTGTTATTTCTTAGGTAATCAATTTTTACCTTTCTCTTTCATTATTCACCCCCTCTCTCAGGTTTATGTATTGATGACATTAATATGTTATCACCCTCACCCAACCCTGCTTTTTGTTACCCACAAGTGTCAAGAAAAAAGTTGGTGACAATTATTCTACTTAAGATATGCTAATAATATCAAATGTTCAGATTGTAGATCGTAGATTGATTCATTTTAATGGCATGTTAACCCATCTCAGGTTAATTTATGCCCAGAGTTTGGGAATCAGATTCACTGTATATTCATACTTATTACATTTTTTGTGTTGTTTCTTAAAAATCTTTTCTTTTTTTTTGCACATGGTCCTATTGAATACAAATATTTTCCCCTATAGATGGAACCTTAACAGGTACTACCATTATGGATCAGAATAGAGCTGGTAGTAATGGCAATGAAGAGCAAATTTTCACCTATTCAATACATCAAGTTTTTTTTTTCATCAAGTGGGAGGATTTTATTAATTAAAATTTATAATCTTTATAAAAGCAGTATTATTATTGGATCCTTTCCGTCCACTAAGGACGATGGCGTAGTGTCCAAAATAAAAAGTAAAAATTTTATCTGCATCTGCACAACTGACTCTGCAGGCCAATTCTTGAGTGACAGTCTTTGGTGCACTGAATGCATACAAACAGTGATACTTTCTGGGGCTGCTGGATCTTCTCTCTCTTTCTGGCTCTCTTTTCTGTCGAGACTACTCTCCTCTCTGTCCGCCCTGTCGGCTGAGGTGTTAGAATGCACTTACTGCACCTCTGCAGAGGGGTAAGACTCCCCCAATGGGACCACCTGTTGGCCGTGGGTGGCGACCAGTGATGCTTAAGGATAGAACCCAGGTGGATGAGCAGTCCGTGACTTGCAATGCTCCACTTTGGCCCTATCTTAGGCTAGACGGGCGGTCGGAGAGGCCCCCTCCAATCAATTTGATGTTTCATTAGAGTTCAGTAAACATAACCTTTGTTAATTAGTTTTACATTCGTGAAATTAAGAGAGATGAATATTTATAACTTTTTATAAGAAATATATTGGACGGTTTAGCTCAGTCGGTAGAGCGTTCGGCTAGAAACCACAAGGTTCCTAGTTTGATACCGGCCCTAGCTAACTCAGTGTATGAGTAGCACAGGGATCTGTGCGATAAAGTAAGAAGCTGATGGTAGGTATGGCGCTCCACCTCAGATGCTAATCTCCTTGCTATAGCGCTAGTGAAAAAGGGGATAGACTCCCTCACTGATTGGCTGATACTGACTTTAGGCCACCATGACGACTTTACTTTTACTTATAAGAAATATAATCAGCATTAAAAATTGCATAACTCTGCTGACTTATTAGTCTACCTTGCCATGCCATCTGTCTATCAATCAATCAATCAATCTTTATATCTGTCCATCAACCCGTCTGCCTATCAGCCTGTTTGCTCATCTGTCTGTCCAGCTCATCTGTCTGCTTGTCTGTCCCATTTTGTTCATATCTCTACATTTCCTTTTAGTCCAGTTTAAAAGCATGGTAAGGGTGAGCCAATCTTTTTTAGACTTTATATTTCCAATGCAGGAAAGAGAAAATAGAAATTAAAGAAATCAAATTGTAGTTTACCAAAACCATTTTATGACCAGTGAAAACTTACATTAACCAGCTCTGTGTGGACACTGGATGCCATCTATAGAAGTGTATGTTAAACTTTTCTTACTGTGACTCACAGCCAGAACAACAATTAGAATTGCGACCCTTTAAACCTAAGTGTAAGTAAAGTAGTCATTGGGGTGGCCTAAAGATGGTATCAGCCATACAGCGAGGGAGTCTCTCCCCTTTTCACTAGAACTAGACCAAGGAGATTATTTGGCATCTGAGATGGAGTGCCACATCTACCATCAGCTCCTCACTTTACCGCACAGATCTCTGTGCTACTCATACATTAAGTTGGCGAGGGTTGGTATCAACCCAGGAACCATGGGCTTCCTAGTCGAACGATCTACCAACTAAACTAAACCGGCCCTTTATCAAAGTAAGTCAAAGACAAACATTGTTTTCATATTGCAAACTACTGAAGGGTTTGGACTTATAGTTTGAAAACCACTGATTGAGGATCTACCAAGGATGATAGGTATGGATAGCATTATGTTCATTATTTTACATAAGAATTTGGTTAGATCTGGCATTATGTTCATTATTTTACATAAGAATTTGGTTAGATCTGGCATTATGTTCATTATTTTACATAAGAATTTGGTTAGATCTGGCATTATGTTCATTATTTTACATAAGAATTTGGTTAGATCTGGCATTATGTTCATTATTTTACATAAGAATTTGGTTCATTATTAATTGAAATTATCAACTAGCTTGAATGTTTCCATAATATAAATGATTACTTAGAACTTGTTTAACCTTAATTTATTTTGCATCTTAGAGGAATTAAATATTATTGTTGTAATATTTTGTGAAAGTGTTAATGAATAAAAAATTCTTAGGGATTCCAAGTTGGTTTGTGAATTCTTCTTATTTTGTTTTTTTCTGCTATTTCACTTAAAACTATTTCATTTGTAATTCTATCTTGACATTAATTTCTTCTACCTGAATTTTTGGTCCACTGATTCCTTACTTTCTCTCAGTTTTTTTTATCTTTTTATTCTCTACACACGTATAGTGATACCCCTACTATTTCATTCCCCAAGTACTGAGGCACCTACCCCTAAAATGGCTCATCAAGACTTCTTACCAAAGATAGCCGTTATTTGGAATCAACTGCCCTCAAAATTACGGTCAATTACTGCCACTATCATGGTCTCTGCTTCAGCAAGTTCACTCTGCTCTACAATCATCCATCTGCAGAGCCCACCCACAATATATCTCTCTCTCTCTCCCTCTCTTCATTTCCCATCACCCTTGAGGCATGAAGAAAGGAGCACCTATAATGTCACATCTCACTTTAGCCATCTTGTGTGTGTGTGTGTGGGGGTATCTTTCTTTTTCTTTAATTTTTTTTTCTTTTTTTTAGAATCAACATCCAAAGATGTCTTCTCACCAGACAGCAAAGTTATATCTTGTTACTGTCTAAGACTTGCAAGGTCATAGTTCAATTTCCTCAGTTAGATAGGTGAAAAGCTCATTACCCATAACTCACTTCAAAAAAAAAAAAAAAAAGGAAAAAGAAGATAAATAACTTGAAAAATACAGCAAGTGAAGATTACGAGAAAAATATAAAGTTTTAGAATTAAGAATAAATCACAGGTTAACAAACAGCACCATTGTTACCTTATTTTTTTCTTTACACCTGCATTGTGATAGCCTTCTAAATCAACCTCCAAACCAATATATACACAATGCTTTAAGCAAATTATAAAACCCTTTTATAAAGTTTTAGTTTTTGCATAATGGAATTGAATAAATAGATGTGTGCTCAAAACTTCTTGAGCAACAAATCCTGTACAGGGTAGTCTGAAAGTTTTGTCACCCTTATTTACAAAATATAATCCCTTATTATTCAACTTTAGGGCCGGGTTAGCTCAGTCAGTAGAACGTTCGGATAGAAACCACAAGATTCTTACCGGCCCTTGCCAACTCAGTGTATGAGTAGCACAGGGATCTGTGTGGTAAAGTAAGGAGCTGATGGTAAGAGTGGCGCTCCACCTCAGACACAAAAACAATCTCCTTGGTCTAGTGCTAGTTAAAAGGGGATAGACTTCCTCACTGATCGGTAGATACCGACTTATAAAAAAGTAAAAAGTTGTCGGGGTGGCCTAAAATCGGTATCAGCCAGACCGTGAGGGAGTCTATCCCCTTTTACTAGCGCTAGACCAAGGAGATTGTTTCTGGCATCTGAGGTGGAATGCCACACCTACCATCAGCTTCTCATTTTACTGCACAGATCTCTGTGCTACTCATTTGCTGAGTTGGCAAGGGTCGGTATCGAACTCGAAACCTTGTGGTTCTTAGTCCGATGCTCTCTGAAAAATAGTTTTATTTTAAGTTACAAATACAATACATTTTTCTTCTCTCTTTAACATTCAAATTAGCATTTATTTATTTATTTATTATTATGCCTCTTGGGAATCTCCGCTCCTTTTCTATATTCCCACATAAACCTTAAAATAA
>CM042179.1:22891290-22938790 GCA_023376005.1 Doryteuthis pealeii
ACCATAAACACTCAATAAAACCTAACAAAAACAAAACTATTAAAGTATAATTCACTGTAGAATTCTTTTTTTTTACAGTAATGAACTTTTAATTCTGAAAAAGTTGCCATTGGCAAAGATTTACAAGAAAATTTGGTAATTTATGAGGAAGTGCGTCCCGGTCTCCTGCCTCAAAAATTCTACCCGGTGACTATCAAAATAACAACCCCAGTTCATTGTAATTCTTGTTTATTTATCGTACTTTGTCGTAATTCTTGTTTAGGTTTAGATATGAAGATGGATATATAGTTTTGAATAGACTGAGATAGATAGATAGATAAACAAACAAAATAATATAGATACGAACAAATGGAGATAGATAATATCAAAATAACAACCCCAGTTCATGTAATTCATTTATCGTACTTTGTCGTAATTCTTGTTTAGGTTTAGATATGAAGATGGATATATAGTTTTGAATAGACTGAGATAGATAGATAGATAAACAAACAAAATAATATAGATACAAACAAATGGAATAGATAGGTATTTTCGACAAGTAAATGTATTTGGGGGAGGGGTCGCATCTTTTTTTGTCGTAATTCTTGTTTATTTAAACTAAAAACAAGACATTAAACAAACAATAAAAAAAAAAATCTTAGTATTTAAAGTAATATAGATAAATATGAATAAATTGAGATAGATAGATAGATAGATAGATATGAAGATGGATAGTTTTGAATAGACTGAGCTGGGTTGTTATTTTGAGAGTCACCGGGTAGCAATTTTTGAGGCAGGAGACCGGGACACACTTCCTCATAAATTACCGAAAATTTAATTAGGATTTATAAACAAACATATTTGATTGGTGGGTGAAATTGGCATGTATTTCTCAGTGATGCAAGTGTTCAGTGTTTAAATTCATGTAAAGATCAAGAGTTTGAATGCTGAATTTCAAGGTAGGCAGGACATTATCACTTAAAAAACTTGCTTAATAAAATCTTCCTTTCACTATTATATATTTTTATACCAAACTGAAGAAATCTTAATATCTACTGGGAGATACCGGTGGGAGGTCAGGAAAATAAATATTTTTCGTTTAAATTTTAAAAAATGAGGAATTGTTATTCTTTACATGATTCAGACTATTATCCTTATCTTGGTTGTTATACTCACAAAATTCTGGCTGCTGTACCTTTCCTCGACTGTCTTTTGTTGTAGTCATGAAACTTCAAACCAAAAACTTGTATTTAATCTATAGTTCTGTTCGAAATATACAGCAGGATACTGATCATAAGACATTTGAAGAAGGCCTGAGAATACAGCAGCCAAAAACAATGTGATTTTAACCACCAAGATAAGAATAATAATATGAATCATAAGAATAATATAATCTAAAGGTACTGTTATTCAAAGCATAATTATATTTATTCAAACCTATAAATAGTTTTATTTAAACATATCATAATCATTTGTTTGAATTTTTCAGATGAGGTTAGATAATATATATTATTTTGATTTTTCGGAATGTTTTTTTTAATTTATTTTTTATTTAAAAAAAATTATCAAATTGATAAGTGTGCAAAAACAATGATGCCATTATTTAAATGAGATCATAAATCCTTCAACACTTTGTTTGCACAACAGTCAAATGATTCAAAATGATTTCCAAATTTGAATCATTACTAAACTTGTATATACAAAATCTTCACACTTTTAACAGAATGAGAACAATCGATCCCAATTAATTACAAGAAATACTCAAAGAAGGACACATTAACCAAAATGTTGTGTATGTGTATATAACAGTAAAGAATGGTGGACAACAATCCGAAAAATCAACATAATACATATTATCATTAGTCAAGATTTTCCCCAATAAATGTTTTCAGTCCATAACATCATTGAGACCATTTTTTGTTTTTTTCTAACACAATGCTTTGATTATATTGGGAGATAAATATAGCCTTGACGAGTGGAAGGAGAGAAAAATATATTTTATGTGCAAAAAAAAAAATATCAACTAGCTCTATTAAGTAATATAAAAAAGTTGTCGGGGTGGCCTAAGTCGGCATCAGCCAATCAACGAGGGAGTCTATCCCTCTTTCACTAGTGCTACACCAAGGAGATTGTTTTTGCATCTGAGGTGGAGTGCCACACCTACCATCAGCTCCTTACTTTACCGCACAGATTCCTGTGCTGCTCATACACTGAGTTGGCGAGGGCCGGTTTTGGTTTAAACTAGCTGTAAAACCTTACTGAGTAAAACATAAAATAGGCCTCAGTGGTACTGCAGACTCTTAATACTTTAAGACTTATCTGCCCCCCCCAAAAAAAAGGGGATGTCATTGAACTGCATCTGATGGTGATGCTCCAGTTCTAGAGATCTGGACAATACTGGTAACTCAATATGGATCTCACATTGTCACAAGCCCACTGCATAATGGTAGGTTATTTATCAAGCGTTGTAACACCACAGAAACCAAGCAGCCAATCAGAACTCAAGGAATAGAATCACCAAATGCATGAATAGAGTACTCCAGATTGCCATAAATAACATCTGCTTTGGGCACCAGTTCAGATGTGCTTAGTTAGTTGTTGTTGTTCAAACAAACAGTTTAGTAACTCACTCCAACATATTCCTATTATTCCCATATCCGCTCTGACTAAGATTGGTAGTACCTGTTAGGTCCTATCTATAATACTGGTCTGGATAAAAAATAAATACTACTATGGATTGAAAATTCTATCTGAAACAAAATCATTGCAACATAAATGGATACAAGTACAGATTCACCAGTCTTAAACATTTCAACAGCAAATGTGTAGTGTAATTATTATGGTCTACAGAGAATTTGGGGATTGAAAAGAAAATCAGATTTCTGGAGAAAGAGAAGAAAAAGAAATAAGAACAAAAAGAGGTTAAAGTTTGGAAGGGTAAACACTGAACAGGTGTCAGCCATTGACTAACCAATGACCCTGGAACTATATTTTAGAATAAAAACGGAAGTCCCAGTTTCTGCAGAGGAGCGGATGTGGATGTGATCCCTCACCCCCATGACCACAAATGGAAGTAAAGAAAATTCGGCCTCTCTTTTGCCGGACCCGAGAAGGGTCAGACGCATTTCATGGGGCTCTGTTGGGACATGTCTAGGCTAGAAACTAACAACGTGCATGAACGTGATTTACAATAGAATAGGTTGACCTTACCCTCTCTCTCCTTCTCTTTAAAAAAGAACCCACGAGCCTAGAAAGAAATAAACAACCCTTTTTTGACTATAAGTCTTTCGTATGTTGTTCCTTCGAGCTAATAACGACTACTACTATAACTTGACTATGGCCCTATGCAACAAAATAGATTGTGTGCCGCAGTCCAAGCCATGATCATAATTGAATAAAAAATAGTAAGACATTAACTTGATGGAGCTACCATTATCACTTGCTTAAATTCACTTGCACCACACAGATCACACTTTAAAATGTAGAAGATACTTCTGCTACATCCAGTATTTTTAACTTTAACGTGATTTACAATAGAATAGCTTGACCTTACCCTCTCTCTCCTTCTCTTTAAAAAAGAACCCACAAGCCTAGAAATAAATAAACAACCCTTTTTTTGAGTATAAGACTTTCGTATGTTGTTCCTTCGAGCTAATAACGACTACTATTACTACTACTACTACTACTATAACTTGACTATGGCCCTATGCAATAAAATGAATTGTGTGCCGCAGTCCAAGCCATGATCATTATTGAACAAAAAATAGTAAGACATTAACTGGATGGAGCTACCATTATCACTTGCTTAAGTTCACTTGCACCACATAGATCACACCACATAGATCACACTTTAAAATGTAGAAGATACTTCTGCTACATCCAGTATTTTTAACTTTCTAGATTCTACAAATCTTGAATTTATAGATTTGAATAAAATACTTAAGCTTTGAATTGTGATTTTTTTAAAAAAAATTAAAGGTCCATACATTTTGGAGAAAGATATTTATATTTTGAATAGAATTACATATAAATCTAAATAGCCCTGTAATATTATCACAGATATCACTTCATTATTGTTGTCATTTTTTTCCTCCTTTCACTTTATTTCATGACTAGAACACAAAATATTTTTTGTCATTTTTGGATTCTCTGAAATACGTAATGGGTTTATTTATCTTATGTCTTATCCTCTTTCTCCTCCTCCCTCTTACCCATCCTCCTCGTTGACGTTCTTCCTCATCCTCTTTGTTCACTCTCCTCGTCCTCGTTCATCCTCTTCCCATCTTATTCACCTCTTCCTCATCCTCACCCCATCCTCGTCTTCCTCATCCTCCCCATCCTTATTCACACTTCTTCTCATCCTCACCCATCATCTTATTCACACTCTTCCTCATCCTCACCCCATCCTTATTCACACTCTTCCTCATCCTCACCCCATCCTCGTTCATCCTCTTCCTCATCCCCATTTCGCATTTTCTATTTTTCTCTTATTATCTTTAAAGATGGCATGTGTTTTTATTTATTTATTTTTTTTTAAATGAAAGGAAAAAAGGCACATAATACTCCTTATAATCTTTCATAAACAATTTGTTATTTTTATCTAATAATGAATTGAAAGTGTAATGATGATGCTGGCTTTTCAGATGTGCCAAAGAAATTATGTAAAATATTATCAAATGAAAAGATGACAAAATGCATTACATTTCAATATTCTTTTGATTACCTATCTTATCACCTTTTTTTATAAAAAAAAAAAAATTCCTATACTTTTCAGACAACATTATATTCATCCTAATGCCCTGATGAAGGTTTTTTAAAAATCTCAAAACGTTTTGATTTCAACTTTACCATTTAAAAATAAATTGAACATTTGAAATACTTTTTGTTACTATTTATATATACTGTTGGATTTATTTCCATATATATATTTATATATGTATATGTATGTATATATATATATAGGTAACTCAGTTTCTTGCATATGCAAATTTCTGACCAAATTTTTTTGAAAATTGCATAGGCGAGAAACTGATAATTATTAAGTATCGTTGACTATGTCTATACTACCATATATATATATATATATATATTATATATATATATTTAAATAGATTGACCAGCAAAGCAAAAGACTCTCACAGTCTTCTTATTCTCTGTGATGAATTTATTTTTTCCTCAAATTAACAAAAGCCCTGATGAAGATCTACTGAAATAAATTGAAACACGGCAACATTGGCAAAATAAACATCACTCTTTTTATGAACTTTATATATATATATATATATAATCATTGGGTACTCTGTGGGTTCAGGCATCTATTAGAGTTTTTGGAACCCATCCTTTGCAGATAAAACAGAACTACTGTATGTATTTACCAAACCCATTCTGTCACAAGCAGGATGCAATACATTCTCCTAGACTGATTGCCAAACCAAGGTTAAAGAACTCCTTCACCCCTACAATTTGCCTATAGCTGGAGGGTGGAGACAAGTGAAATTCAGTCTCTTCCAGGATTTGAAAGTTTCTGATTCCATTTGCAATGATGATAACTGTAGAATAATCATACTAGTTCCAATTACCATCGAATTGGTAAGACAAGGCAGCAAGCAGTCGTAACTTAATACAAAACTGTTTTGCTGCATTGTCTTACCAATTCGATGGTAATTGGAACTAGTATGATTATTCTACAATAACCACTACACTGTGTATTCTAGAACTACTGTAATTTTAGTAGGTATTTACCAACCCCTTCACATGAGTAAGATATGACACAATGTCAATTTCTAAGTGAAGTTTAACAGGTTTGTATTCAGAGTTTTATTTATTCTAGATTGGTTGCCATACCAAGGTTAAAAAGCTATTAGCTATTTACCCATAGCTGGAGGGAGAATAGTTGGGTGCATACCTTTCCTCAGGGTATTAGCACTATGTGAAATACAAATAGCCTCGTCCAGGATTTGATCTTGTTTTGCTGTGTGCATTCCCTATTATGATAACCATTACACCATAGGAGGCCCTTTACTGTAATTTCAGGAGTTTCATTTGGATTTCATCTGTACAGTTGAGTGTGATGGTTTTAATATGATTATTGTTAAATAATTTTATAATTTATTTTATTTTTGATGATATATATATTTATAGTATGGAAACCATTAATTACAAATTAATCTTTGACAACCAGATACAACGTTGTTTCTATTATTAAGTCTGTAAAAAGAGAAGTTGAAATTCTACTCTAATTTTTATATATTTGTGAAACTTGGCAGTTTAACAGAAATATCCAGCAAATTTTTTGATTAATGTTGGTATTTTTTTTTTTTTTTTAAATTTTAAAATTAAGAATATTTGAGTAAACCCATTGTATCTAAAAAGTTCCAGTGTTAAAAACAGGAAATTAAATCCCTAGAGCATCCAGCCTCATCAAATGTAATTTTTAAATGAAACTGAAGGAAGATGAATTAGAGGGGATCAGTTAAGATTTTCATCCTTAAATTCATTCTCTAAATAAGATCTGTAATATATCTAAGCATGGTATGTGTGTTTTAGTGTCTGTTTATTTCAATGAAAACGTTGCAACAGCCATATATATATATATATATATATATATATATATATATATATATATATATATATATAGAATATAACAGCTTTGTACCTAGAATACACCAACTGCACCCCTAGCAAATCCCCAAAAGGGATATTCTGTATGAAATTAATTTGCATCTGTGGTAAGGGTTCAGTTCTTGAGCTGTCACAACTGAAAATAAATCACATTTGAAGGTATTCCAACAGTTCACATCTTAATTGTTGGACCCTCAATACATTTTACTTGATAAGAGATCATATATATATATATATATATATATATATATATAATCATGTCGCGCAATTAGCATGGATATCCATGCCAATCTCTTGCCAACCCTCCCTATCATTCATTGTGCCAGAGAGTTCCTCTGTGCAGCATCCAGTATCCTTGCATAGTTGGTCAATGTAGGTCCTTGGTGGCCAGCCCACACTGGCATGTCCATGTGTTGTCTTCCACAAGAGAACATCGCTTATGAGCTCGTCCTTGCTTCTCCAGCAGTGTCCAGTATGCCTTGTCTATCTCACTCGGGTGGTTTGTGAGATGGGGGGGGTAGGTGGCCATACAGCTGCTTTCTTGTGGGGTGCTATTACTATATTTATAAGTAAATAGGGATAGAGCATTTATATCTGTTAGGGCAATGAGGACAGGAAGTCAACTAACCTTGGTTACTGACATTTCTTGCCAATGTGATTTTCAAACAAAGTGCTTGATTTGAAAATCTCAGCCAAGAAACTATCGGTAACCAAGCACCATTGACTTCATGCCATTGCTAACTTTATATCTATATACACACACACACACACATACACATATATATATGTATGTATATATATATATATATGTATGTATATATATATATATGTATATAGTATCCAATTGCCGCTTTAACTAAATAATCAAAAAGTGCTCAATATATAAAAAATATAGAGCAGTAATAATACTAATTATATCATTATTAGAGGGAAAATAAAGGGTCTACCATGGTTTCAATTTCATGAGGAAATCATTTCAATTTGATGGTAGACCCTTTATTTTCCCTCTGATAATATTATTAGTATTATATATATTATATATATATATATATATATATATATATAAATACTAATAATAATATTATTATAACACATGTGTAAGTGATATTGATTAAATTCATCTTTTATTATCCATTCTATTCTTTCTTTTCTTTATTCATTCTTCCTCACATTGTCGGATTCATTTCCAAATTTCTATTTTTATATATATATATATATATATATATATATATATATAATGGTCTGATGATTACATATGTGGAGCACCTCTTCATTGCCATTATTACAGTTAAATTCTTAACACTGTTCCACATGCAACTGTTGTGGAATTCCTATCACCATTCCATGTTAAAATACAGTCAAATTCTTAGCACTGTATCATGTGCAACTGTTGTCAAATTCCTAAAGTTAAACCATAGTTGACTGTTGTTAAATTCTTAGTAGTGCATTGTGTGCAAATATATGTTGAATTTCATACTATATTCTGTTCATTGCTTTCTACTTTACACCCACTGGGAAATTTCGCAAGAGAATTTCTTTTTTATTTGTCTGAAATTTTGAGATGAGGCTTGGTAATTTGTATTATTTAGATTTTTCAGACTGTTGTTCTCATCTTTATTGTTATCTACACAATGTTTCAGATGATGTGCCCTCTGGCCTTTTTTAGGTGTTTTTATTTGAACTCTGGAGCCTTCACACAACTTCAATCCAGACCCTTTGTTTAATCCATTGAGGTCATCATTATCATCAAATCGCACAATCAGCATGGATATCCATGACAATCTCTCGCCAAACTTCCCTATCACTCATTGCCCCTGGGAGTTCTTCTGTGCAGCAACTAGCATCCTCACATAGTTGGTCAATGTAAGTCCTTGCTGGGCAGCCCACATTAGCTTGCCCATGTGTTGGCTTCCACAGGTGAACATCGCTTATGAGCTTTGTCTTTGCTTCTCTAGCAGTGTCCTGCATGCCTAGTCCGTCTCACTCGGATGGTTTGTGAGATGGGGGGCAGGTGGCCATACAGCTGCTTCCTTGTAGGGTGCTGTTTCCACGACTTGTTCAAGAATGCATGCAGCATTTTTGTGCAGCTCCCATCTAGCTTATTCTGAAGGCACTTCGTTAGGGTCCAAGTGGTGCAGCCATACAGCAGTACTGATATAACCACAGCCTGGAAGAATTGTAGCATGACTGGATAAAAGTATTAAGCTATGTTAAGTATTCTGTTATTTTTGCCTGTAGTCAGGATTGAACCTGCAACCTACAGATAATTGTCATTTAGAACTGTATCAACTCTGTTGTAGAGTAGTTAGCATCCTTTCAGCACTCTACCAGATGGCCTGGCTCATAGCCTTAAATAGTCTACGATTAAGGACTTCAACAGTTGATTAATAAGCTGATTGATATTCAGACTTTTCTTACTGTGTTTGGCTATACTGCATTTGAGCCTGCTCTATTTCTTGTAAGTTGTCTTGTTAATTATTTTGGCTTTTTATTGCAACTCACCTGGATCATGACTTCTATGAAAACAAGGATCAAATTCAAATTAGAAACAAGAATAGAAATAAGCTCCTGATGAGACTTGAACTCATATCCCTTCTGCATCAAGGTAAGCTGGATCAATATATCAGCAGTTTTACCAACTCAGATAAAATGGCATTCACTTACCTTGTCTTTGACTGATCAATGCCATATTTGGTGTTAGTGCATTTTTTTATACACTAGAAGAGTTTTTTATTTTTAAATTTTTTTTCTAGATGAAGATCAATCATTATCTATCTATCTATCTATCTATATATAAAGTAAGTAAAGTCTTTGGGGCGGCCTAATGTTGGTACCAGCCAATCAGCGAGGGAGTCTATCCCCTTTTCACTAGCGCTAGACCAAGGAGATTGGTTTTTGCGTCTGAGGTGGAGCACCACACCTACCATCAGCACACATACATGCTACTCATACACTGAGTACCATCAGCTCTTTTACCACACAGATCCCTGTGCTACTCATATGCTGAGTTAGTGAGGGCCGGTATCGAACTAAGAACCTTGCGGTTCTAGCCATTGTTGTAGTTGGGTCCGCATATGCTTCTTAGTTAATATATGTGTAAATATATATATATATATATATATATATATATATATATTATTTGAGATTTAGTATGAAATATAAGAAACTCAGTTTTTGAAACTTAACATTCAAAAACTGAGTTTCTTATATTTCACGCCTAATGCTTCATACTAAATCCCAAATAACTACATATAAAAAATGTCATCAATAAAAGATATAACATCATCATATGATCTGTTCAGTCTACCCTCATATTTAGTGAAATAAAATGCACAATATATTTCTTGCTAAGATTGCTAGGGACTTTAAAGATAAAATAGAATGTATAAGTGCCAGTTACCTTGGCTCAAACCATGACAGATATTGTGTTATTTGAAGAGTGATTTTTAAAGCAAACAGGAAATTGGGTAAATATTTAAGATTATTCAGTGTGTGCTATCTATATTCACACAAAGAACGTTGGAGAAATGGCAAAAGCAACAAATTTAAAAATATTAACTCTTAACATCCTGTTGAGAATTTTCCAAGTCCAGAGCCCTGTTCCTATTAGGATTTATCAAAAAATGGCTAAAAATGGCCTTTATATTTAAAGTTAACTGTTATTTCCCTTAAATCAAAGACTTCTAAATATGTTTAATATTACATTTAAACAAAGTCCAGAGCCCATTCCTATAAGGATTTATCAAAAAATGGCTAAAAATGGCCTTTATATTTAAAGTTAACTTATTTCCTTAAATCAAAGACTTCTAAATATGTTTAATATTACATTTAAACAAAGTCCACATCCCCATTCCTATAAGGATTTATCAAAAAATGGCTAAAAATGGCCTTTATATTTAAAGTTACCTGTTATTTCCCTTAAATTAAAGACTTCTAAATATGTTAATATTACATTTAAACAAAGTCTAGAGCCCCATTCCTATCAGGATTTATCAAAAAATGGCCATTTCAGTTAAAGTTACCTGTTATTTTCCTTAAATCAAAGGCTTCTAAATGTTTAATATTACATTTAAACAAAGGCTATCATTTGGGGTGGATTAGGAAAACGAATGACTTCTGGCTGGGTGGAATGAGGTGGTATAGGATGTTAAGAGTTAAATTAGATAAGCTATAAAATGACTTGATTATATGATGCCTCATCTGAAAAGGCAAAACAAGTCAGTGCTAACTGACATTTATGATTGTTTTCCAAAAGAAAGTTTCTATAGATTATTCTAGAAATATCCATTTTTTAATATATGTATATACAGAGATGCTGATAAGTATGCGTCCTGCGTCCCTGACACATAAAAATCTAAAAGGACGCAGTATTCGTCCCAGTGTTTTTCTTTTTTTTTCCCTCAGCATTTCAAGCTAACTGTAAATACATTTCAATAGTTTCTTAGAAATGAATTACACAGGATAGGTTATAAGATAGGAGTTAGACTTCTTTAGTTGTTTCCCCAGAAAAAAAACCCTACAATCTATTTAGAAACTTTAGTTGGGACCCATTAATCTTCCTGGGGACTCAAAGCAAATATGTGTGTCCCTGGACACACTAAATCAAAAAGCTATCAGCATCACTGTGTGTATACATATATATATATATATATATATATATATATATATATATGTGAAGAAAATGTAGAACCAACACGGGATGTTACAATGGATGGAAATTTATTAGTCGATGTTCAAACATTTCGGTTTCTTTTACTCTCTCTCTCTCTCTCTCTCTCTCTCTCTCTCTCTCTCTCTCTCTATATATATATATATATATATGTTAAATTATTATTATGGTTGGAGAATTGATTATAGAGGGCTCAATTACTTATGTAAGAGCTTTATTTATTTATTTATTTATAATTAATAATACAATTTAAAAAGTCAACGCTTCTGACGACGAATAACACCGAAAAAGTGTTATTCAGAAACCAATGGTAGGACTGACTTTTAAATTGTATTATTAATTATAAATAAATAAATATAAATAAATATATATATATATATATATGCAAATAATTAGGAAGAGTAACTCTCACAAGAGTTCATATAGACTCCATTATATAATGTTTTTATATATATATATATATATATATATATATATAATGAAGAAATGGATAGTTTTATTATGAGACTATTAAAGTTTTACTATATTGTGAAATTGTTTAAGATTTTTCAAGCTAGTTATAAGTAAAGTCAACAGTAGCCTATTGTTGGTATCAACTGATCAGTGAGGGAGTCTATCCCCCTTTTTATAGTGCTAGACCAAGCAATAAGAGCACCACGCCTACCATCAGCTCTTAGATGCTTTACCGCACAGATCATATTAGCCATGTTGTCCTATCATGCACTGAATTACCGAGGTCTGGTATTGAACCAGGAACTTTGTGATTCCTTGCTGGATGCTCTACTAACAACCAAACTGACCTTATGATAGTTATGAAAATGTCAAGAATGAAAAAAGAGTAGAAGATAACGATGGTTGGAGATTTAGTTGGTGAAAAAAATCAGTTGCGAAAATCTTAGGATTGTAAAAAAAATTACTTGGAAGTGTGTAAAGTAAATAGAACAATAGATAAATACATAGAAAGTAAGAAAGAAAGAAAGAGAAATCCAAATGTAGAAGAAGAAGAAGAAGAAGAGATAATAAAGGCAGAAATAAAAAAAATCGGAAGGGAATGAAAGAGAAATAGAAATAACAAAGAATAGTCAGTGTACACTTTAAAGTATAATTTAAAAAAAGTATACATAGACTTTGTGGATACCCTGTACTTTATAGAAAATACCTGTACTTTATAGAAAATACCCTGTACTTTATAGAAAATTAATTTAATTTTTCATTTGTTTGAATTAAAAATATTTAAAGAATTTTGTGTATAAAAATATCAAATAAATTTTGTAAACGTCATACTGAATTAAACATGTGAAAAGCAAGTATTAAAGCTGTATTAAATTTTCTATCTTAACTAGCAAAATTTGACAAAATTGGAAAACAGAGTTGTAGAATGATTTTTTTTTAATGGAGGTGCCCATGTGTAATGGTTATTGTTGTAAGAAATTGACATGGTGACATGAGTTCAAATCCTGTATGAGGCTAATTGGATTTCATGTACTGCTAATACCCTTTGAAAGTTACAAATTCAATTATTCTCCCTCCAACTACGAGTAAATAGTATGGCAGACTGGACTTTTTAACCTTGCTTTGGCAACTGGTGTAGGAAAAGGAAGCTTTGAATTCAAACCTGTTAAACTCTGCTTAAGAATTAACCTTGTGTTACATCCTGCTCGGTGCAGAAAGGTTGGGTAAATACATACGTTTTTCCCCCAAGTCAGTAACATAAAGTCTGCGGGGTAGCCTAATATTGGTATCAGCCAGACAGTGAGAGAATCTACTCCTTTTCAGTAGCGCTAGACAGATTGTTTTTGGCATCTGAGGTGGAGCACCTTACCATACATATCCCTGTGCTACTCATGGGCTGAGTTGGCAAGGGCTGGTATTGAACCAGGAACCTTGTGGTTCCTAGTTGGACGCTCTACCAATTGAACTAAACCTGCCAAGTGAAGAAGAAGGAAAACACTATCTTAAAACTCTTTATAAATATCATGAAGAATCTCTAGACGAATCTTGTTACAAATATCTGAAATCCCAACCCCTTCTAGTCTATTCCACAGCAACCTTTATTATTTTTCTGGGTTAGGCAACACAAAATAAAGAGGTTTTCCTTTCTTAGACAAGAATGACATACAGAACAACAGACTAGTGATGAGAAGAAATTTATAGAGGAGGAAATGAGAACCCCCTATCTATTATGTACTTACCCAACCCCTCTACATAAGCAGGACGCGACATAGTCAATTTAACAGGGTTGAATTCAGTTTTCATTCTCCTAAACTGGTTGCAATAGTAAGGTTAAAGAACCCTTTCTGTTCTACTATTTACCCATAGTTGGAGGGAGAATAGTTGGATGCATACCTTTCCCAATATATTAGTGTTAGTGATATATTAATGCAAAGCAAACAGTCTTGTCCAGGATTTGAACTCTGGTCACTGTGTCCAGTTTCTACAATGATAATGATTACACTATGAGCACATCTCCTAACCCCCTGCATTTTATTACCCACACAAACAGCAGAAATAGGGAGACACAAGTAAATAGTTTAACAACTCACTATTGGAGAAAGGAACTGGCCAATATAAAAAAAACCTTTCTTGTCAGAGGTAAAAACATAAAAAAATAAATGACACTCCCTGGAAGAAAACAAACTAAAAGGAACATCTTCTAGAACACAGAAACCAAAGGGATCTCTTATTACATTTTTGGGAAAGAAAAGGGTCACTTATCTAGATAGTTATGGACAGTTTACTCTCTGGTCAGACCTCATTTTTTTTTCATCCTAGCACTCTTAAGTCAGCTGTGTGTCTATCAGTCTGCCTATCAACTCACACTCTGCCCAGTATCAGGTTGGTTATGTCCCTTGTTTCTTTGCCATCCTTCTCCTCCTATGGCTTTTCTGTCAACTCTTCCCAGATTGTCCATTCAATTCCAAGTCCAAACTGTATCTGTTTGAACTGTCTCTGTAACAGAATACAGTGCACCCCCTTCTAGTACCAAGCTTCCATGTTGATGTGCACTCTCAGCAATATAGTTATTTACTAAATTTAGCTTAGATGTGGTACAAGGCTAGAAATATGTGGCACCTAGTGAGAATTGAACTTTCAAACTTGGTTAACACATGTAGTTTTATTTGAGAGAATGTCTTTACAAAAGTTGGCAGTTGAGATTTCTCACTATTCTTTAATGTTAGCCATCTAATCAGTTGTGTGTATGTGTATGTCCAGAGGAAACTTTGAAAATAAAACAATAAAAAGATAAATTAAATATATATACACATTAAATATCACCAGGGCTTGGTTTTCAGCAAAAATAATGAAGATTTTATTTATATTCCTAAAGATAATTAAGAAATGAAATTTAAATGATAACAGCATGGAATTTTTTTGCATTTAGTATCTTAAATAGGATACATTAATTTTTCTTTTCAGATTGTCTTTTTGATATATTGATTCTAATGGGGCATCTGTGAGGATCCATCTCGCAATTCAACAGTAATGGATCCTTTTTTACCCCTCCCCCACGTACTCAGGTGACGCAGGGTAGCCACTTCTAGTATAGAATTAATCTTAGAGCACTTTTTTCATACTTTTCAGAACAAGTTATTATTTGCTTCTAGGATTTGTTTAGGACAGCACATAGCATCCTTGTACAGTAGCCATCTACCTCTTTTTTTTTTTTTTTTTTTTTTTTTTTGAGTGTTTCATTAAAGTCCAAATGGTACAGCCATACAGTAGCACTGACATGGCTATAGCTTGAAAGCATTCTCGCTTTATTTCTGAAAATAAAATAAATAAACACACACACACACACACACACACACACACACACACACACACACACACATCAGGTTTTGCTGACAATATGGATTCCCATGACTTTTTTGCTACCAGTTCTGATTGGTCATCGCTCCTGGTTGGTCCTCTGTACAGCATCCACAATCTGCAGAGCTGATTGATGTAGGTTTTTGCTGATTGGCCCACACTGGTGAGTCCATGTGTAGGTGTCCACAGGAGAATCATTTACAGATTTATCCTTGCTACTCCAGCATGTCTTGTTCATCTTGCTTATGCGATAGGGGGTAAGTGGCAGTATAGCTACATTTTTGTGTGGTGCGGCTTTCAAGATTTGTTCAAGACAGTATGCATCATTTTTGTGTAGTTCCCACCTAAGTGGTGCAGCCATAGAGTAGCACTGATACAACCAAAGCTTGGAAGAATTCCCACTTTATCTTTGAAAAATCAGATTCCCATATGATCAATAATCTGTCTATAGCAGTCCATGACTTTTATATGCATATATTGACATTGCGTGTGGTCTAATGGTTAGTCACAGGAAATGGTCTCGTCGATAAAATAAAAAAATCAACTGGGAATGCTATTCCTTGGCGGATGTAAATAAAAATAATACAAATACAATATAAAAGATAAGATAAATATACAATTGATATAACAGTGTAATAGGCTTCAAAGGGTTAAGGCTGTGTTTCTTTTTTTATCAGTAAATAAAATTACATTGGATATTTAGTTTTGCATTGGAATTTTTGGATGGATGCTTTTAAACTTGTATTGTTTACAATAACTCAACTCATCTTCCATTTTTTTCATTTGTATTAATTTTTATATATTTCTATAGACAAATATAGTAGAGGGGTAACTTTAAATTCATGAATATCTACTTTCACTGTGACAAGTGAGATAAATGAGGTACAAATTTGGTCACAGCAAGTCCAATACAGTAAGAAAAATACAGTAACCTTATTACCATTTATGGAGGCGCGTGGTGTAATGGTTAGTCATAGGAAATGAATTTGTCGATCCGAGTTCAATTCCTGGACAAAGCTATTTGCATTTCACATGGCGCTAATACCCTTGGGAAAGGTATGAATCCAATTCTCCCTCCATCTATGGGTAAATAGCAGGAGAGACTGGACTCTTTAACCATGGCTAGGTAATCAGTCCAGGAAAAGGAAAACTTTGAAGTTAAACCTGTTAAACTTCACTTAATAAATTAAGTATGGGTTATTTCCTATAAGTCTAACATAAACAAAGGGGAACCACTCTTGACTAATAAATTATTTATTTATTTTCCCATTAAACTAACCCTTACCCTAAACCAGTCTTTTTTTTTTCCCCTAGTAGATCAATAAATAAATAAATAATTTCTCAGTCAAGAATCTCCTTCATCTAGCGCTAGTGAAAAGGGGATAGACTCCCTTGCTGTCTGGCTGATAATGACGTTAGGCCGCCCTGATCTCAGCATGATTTACTACTTGTAATTTTATTTGAGAGAAAGTCTTTATATTGATTGGTTACTTATATTTTATACCATTCTTAAATGTTGATAATTCTAATCTTTCTTTATCAATACCAAAATTCTGATTTTTAAGAATTCTTTTGATCATCTAAAGTATTTTTAAAAATGTTTAATTTATCTATTTGTTAGTTTTGTTATCTCTACCCCCCATCACACACATAACCCCAGGGTCTGGCCTCAGTGTCAGTTAGTACATGTAATTCTATTTGATAGAATTTCCTTATATTGGTTGATATAGTACTGCTGGTTTGAATTCAGAATGTTCCTTCTTCTAAATTGGTTGCCTAACCAAGGATTAAGAACCTAGTCTGCCCTACTATTTTATCATACTTAAATGTTAAGTTTATTTTTATTTGTTAACTAGAAGTGGCTACCCGGTGTCACTTGGGTCGGGGAGGATTTTTAAAAAGTTAGTATCACAGATTCATTACTACTGAATCATGAGTTGAATCCTCGTGGGATGCCCTATTTAAATCACTATGTAAAAAAAAAAATAGACCTTGCATTGGTCCAGCTACTTTGAAAAGAAATGTTAATATCTACTATCTAAAATGTTAAATGAAAAAAAATCCATGCTGTAATCATTTAAATTCTATTTTTTAATTATCTTCCCGAATAAAAATCAAATCTCTATTTTTGCTCAAAAACCAAGCCCTGGTGATATTTAATATGTATATATATTTACTTTGTCGTCAATTGTTTTATTTTCAAAGTTTCCTCTGAACATACAGATTCACACAACTTCCATTTATATATGTATAGATAACAAAAACTTATGTATGATTTTGAAAAATCTATTGATCTAAAGTACTGACTTGACTTTAATTATTCATTTTGTGTTATCTCTTTCTCTGCACAACGTCAGAATCTGTTTTCTGTCTTGTCTCGCCCCACGGGTTGGGGGTCCAGTGGCTTCGGCCCCAAATCTTACATGCTAACATTGTTGATCCCAGGGGGCTATCACCCCAGGCAACACCTGCCCCATTGATTTAAAGGGGCACGGCTGGGTTTATTGCCCAGTGCCTGAGGCGCACTCCCTGAGAGGGAATACTGATGAGTCTCAGCTTGTGGGTGGTCCCACATTAATAAGGCCTTGTACCTAATCCGCACACATGGGGTACATGGTAAATATAATGTTTTATTTGAGAGAATGTCTTTACAAAAGTTGGCAGTTGAGATTTCACACTATTCTTTAATGTTAGCCATCTAATCTTTATTTACTTGCAACAAATTTATGATTATTTCTCACTTAACTCTTAACATCCTATGCCGTCTCATGTTTTCCTAATCTGCCCCAAATAGCCTTTATTTAAATGCAATATTAAACATAATTAGAAGTCTTTATTTTTAGGGAAATAACAGGTAACTTTAAATGAAAAGGAAATTTTTAGTGATTTTTAAAAATAAATCCTTAAAGGAATGGGGCTCTGGACTTCATTTAAATGTAATATTAAACATATTAAGAAGTCTTTATTTTTAGGGAAATAACAGGTAACTTTAAATGAAAAGGAAATTTTTAGCCACTTTTTTAATAAATCCTTAGAGAAATGAGGCTCTGGACATAGAAAATTCTCAACAGGATGTTAAGAGTTTAATATTAATACAAACTTATGATAATGTTAGACACAAATTTGATTTTTAAGAAATTTATTGATCTCCAACATTTTATTTTTTACTTTATTTATTTTGTCAGCTTGGTTATCTCTACCCCAACACAGCCCCAGGGTCTGAGTAGCTTCAGTCTGAATTAACACATGTAGTTTTATTTGAGAAAAATGTCCTTACAAGAGTTGGAAGTTGATATTTCATGTTATTCCAAACCATTGGGTTCTTTATCTTGTTTTTGATATGATGTCTTACACCAAACTAACAAGTATATCAGATATAAGATTCCATGTTTGCTGGGGTTTTTTAAATAAATTTTTGTCTTTTTTTTTTGTCTTTTTTTTTTTTTTTTTTTTTTTTTAAACTGTTGACTGATATTATATGTTTCAATGCACAAAAAAATAATAAATAATAAAAAAAAAATGTTGAACTGCAAATATTTACTTATTGCCCTCAGTAATATTTAAAACTTATAAAAAAAAATTTTTTTTTTTTTTTTTAATAGTTAAGATTTATTTAGATTTTATGAATGTCGTATTTAATGTTTTATCAAATTCCAAGAAGCTCAAACTGGTGCATAGTATAAAGTTTATGTTAATGGGCATTATCTATACATATATAAAGGGCAGTTGTGTGTATGTGTATGTCTGAACACTAACCTTATAGAGAAACATGACAATTTATCAAAGTTTTAAAATTGCAGAGGTGAGAAACTAACAGTTCCCAAGTGCCGTTGGCTTCATGTCTTTGCTACGCTAACATACATACATATATAAAGGGCAGTTGTATATATGTGTATATCCGGAGGAAACTTTGAAAATAAAACAGTTAATGACAAAGTAAATATGTATATACATTCACTATCACCAGGGCTTGGTTTTTGAGCAAAAATAATGAAGATTTTATTTATATTTGGGAAGATATTTAAAAATTAGAATTTGTATAGTAACAGAAGGTAATTGAAATAGGATGTTGATTGATTGAATTAATTGCATCATTTATATTGTAATTTTTTTTAAATTGTAAATTATTGAATTAAAATTTCTTACTATATTGTTATATATTTACATGGGGATTTTATGGGGCATCCATTGAGGATAATTGTGATAAGTAATAATGGATCTGCGAGACTAATTTTAAAAAAATCCCCCCTCTACCCAGGTGATGCCGGGTAGTCAATTCTAGTCATATATAAGTCATCAACAGACACCGTGTTTCAATGTCTCATCGGTGTAGCTAGACACAACAACTACCTCCAACCAGGAGCAAAACCCAACTGACTTTTCATCAGCCCAATTCGTTAACCTCTCAGCCATCAACAGCTGCCATTAAGGAGCAGTGTTTTAACTGTTAAATACATACATCTGTGTATATATTTTACGATCACCAGAGAGATCAAATCTGTAAACAACAGATGATCATTGTTTTATGCTGGTGGTGAAAGTCAATTTAAATCACTCTTAGAGAGCTCTACCGGGTTTGGGGAGCATATATTATATATATAAAATAGTTGCTTGAAACTTTGTTTACTAAGGATTATTATTATTAATTATTTGAAACCATATAATTGTGCAAATAAATTATTAATTTAGAATAGTTACTTTAAACACTATAATTGTGTATACATTATTAGCATTAGATAGGAATACTGGAAACCATTTAACTGTGTGCAAATTGTTTGTATTAAATAAGAATACTTGATACTGTATAATTTTAAAAAAATGCAATGCAACATTGAAAATATAGCTATGATTATAATTAAACATTTGCAAATTAATAAAATTTTGGCATTAAATAACCCATAAGGAGTTGATATGCTATTAAACAAATGAATCAAACCAAAAGCTTATATCCTCAGTTATAACATTTAATATACTGAAAAGTTCCTATGCTGACCAAGATACTTTTGTGGTATGTGACCAAATGAGGTTTATTTTTCAATATAGTCCTCCTTGCAGTCCACACACTTCTTCCATTGGTGTTGCAGTGCTTTGATCCTATTGGTCAAAAAAGTCATCAGTAACATATATGACAACATTATCATCATTATCATCATATGGACTTTTCAGTTCTCCCCTGTTTGTAATACTTATAACAACTGACAGAATAAATATGATATTCAAGGAATTTATGTGAAAATAAAAAAGTGAGGATAAAGATTCAACAATATTGTATATTGTGTCAATTCGACTATTAAAGTACTACTCAAGGCCAAGTATAGGAGGCTGATTAAGCAAGCTTCAAGCTGCAGTAGAACAAACCACAGGACAAATATTGGACCATAAAACCATTGGAATATAAACTTAAAAAGGCAGAAAAAACAACTTTATATAGATTTAACTCTTAACACCCTGTTGAGAATTTTCCAACTCCAGAGTATTTGACAATAAATGGCTAAAAAGAAGCATTTTGCTACAACTTCAGAAGAGAGGAGTTCCAGTGAAATAGTGGCTAATGTGCTGGACTGTGACATCATAGTAAGCAAGTTCAAAACCCAGTCTTGCTATTACGTTCACTTTCAGACTAATACCCTTGAGAAAGTTATGAGCCTCCTTATTCCCCAGCTGTTGCTTACTTAACATCCTGTTGAGAATTTTCAAAGTCCAGAGCCCCATTCCTATAAGGATTTATCAATAAATAGCTAAAAAGGGTCTTTTCATTTAAAGTTACTGGTTATTTCCTAAAAATCAAAGACTTCTAAATATGTTTAATATTACATTTAAACAAAGGCTATCATTTGGGGTGGATTAAGAAAACAAATGTAATTTCTGTCCAGGTGAAATGAGGTAGTATAGGACATTAACAGTTAAAGTAAACAAGATATTTCAGATTAAATAACAGGTGGTTTCGTACAGAGGACACTTGAATAGAGAAGCAAAAAACAAACAGAATTGTATCTACTTGAGGTCTGCAAGTTTCAATGGTTTGTGTTGTTTTTTTTGTTTAATGGCATATCAACTTTCATGGGTTATTTAATGCCAAAACCATCCTTGTAAAAGAACGTTAGGGCTACTATTTAACCCACTGCTGTGAGAATGAGGAGGTTCACACCTTTACTGTAATAATGTGACTGAAGTTTGAACTTGCTTACTATGATGTCACAGTCCAGCACATTTGCCACTACACCATGGAACTCACCTGGCATGGTTAGATCCGTGTCATTCACCCAATTTCCAATAGATTATCTTTCCTATTAATTCATGTCTGTTTTTATTGACCATTTCATCTCTTTACTGAGAGAACATTATTGTAGAATAATCATTTCCAATTACTGTCGAATTGGTAAGACATGACAACAAGTAGCTGTAACCCAATACAGACCTTATTGCAACACTACTGCAAAATGCCAGAGTATTTATAAAGCCTCATAACATCATAGACATTCCGACTTCTCAAACCAACAGTATACTGACTGAATGACTTCAATAATTATTCTTCTTTGCGGCTTCAGCCGGGGTCCAGTGAGCTTCAGATGCTGGACCTGCCAGAGGTTAAATTAATAGTGTTGATCCCAGGGAGCCGTCCCCCCAGGCAACACCTGCCCCCTCAATTTAAAGGGGCAGGGCTGGGTTTATTGCTGACGGGATCAACGCAATTTTTCGACCTACCACCCATGAGTCTCGGCTTGTGGGTGGTCCCACATTAATAGGGCCTTGTGCCTGACCTTGTACAAGTGGGGTACAAGGATAATATCGACTTCAATAATTATTCTTTTTTCCTAGTTTAACTTTGAAGTAAATCTTTATACTATTTAAGTATTTTGTATAGAAAATATATTTGAATGAAAATATCTTGCTATTATTAATGGATTTCGAGATAATCTGTCAAGAAAAGGAAATTGAATGTGTCCCTTAAAGATTAAGTGGGATTAGTAACTTTGAATAGAATCTTAGCATAAAAGGGGTCGGTCCTATGGTGTTATAAGATTAAACATACATTTGATGTTCTATGTTCAAATTTTTGACAGAATTCTCAGATTGTCTACACTGCTATCTATAATTTATCTTTACTTAACTACTTTAAATAAAGTTCTCTATGAATTTTCTTACTACTATTTTATATATATATATATATATATATATATATATATATATACCAACCCCTCCCCACGAGCAGGATGTGACACAAGGTCAATCTCTTAAGCAAAGTTCAACAGGTTTGAATTCAGAGTTTTCCTTCTCCTAGACCGGTTGCCTAACCAAGGTTAAAAAGCCCAGTCTGCCCCCACTATTTATCCATAGCTGGAGGGAGAGTAGGATTCATACCTTTCCCAAGGGTATTAGCACTAAGTGAAATGCAATTACCACATCCAGGATTTGAACTCGGGGCGACGAGTCCATTTCCCATGACTTTAACCATTACACCACGTGCTTCCATTACTACTACTTTATAAAGTCGTTGGGTTGGCCTAAAGTAGGTATCAGCCAATCATCGAGGGAGTCTATCCCCTTTTCACTAGCGCTAGACCAGGGAGATTGTCTGAGGTGGAGCGCCACGCCTACTGTCAGCTCCTTACTTTACCACACAGATCCCTGTGCTACTCATACGCTGAGTTGGCGAGGGCCAGTACCAAACTAGGAACCTTGTGGTTTCTGGCTGAACGCTCTACCGACTGAGCTAACCCGGCCCTTATAGGGGTAGGGATAACTAAACTAAGGTTTTAAAAATACTATATCTCATCAATAATTTATCTAAATAAAAATTTTCCATTTTCCTTAATCAGATATGATGAAAAGTTTATTGTTAACAAAAATAAAATGGCCAAAAATTTAAGAATTGTGTTAAACTGATGATATTGACTCTTGCCAGGATATTTTCTCAGGTAAAAAAGAACAACAAATCTGAACTAGGTATCGAACTAGGAACCTTGCGGTTTCTAGCTGAATGATAAAGTTCTCTATGAATTATTTTACTACTACTTTATGAGCAAATCAAAATTATAAGTACTAAGCTGAATATATATATATATAAAGAGAGTTTTATAATTTGCTTGAAGCATTGTGTATATATTGGTTAGGAGGTTGATTTAGAAGGCTATCACAATGCAGGTGTAAAGAAAAAAAAAATAATACGGTAACAATGGTGTTGTGTGTTAACCTGTATTTTATTCTTGAATTTTCGAGATAAAATCTCTTTTTCAAAAGATCACTGGAACTGAAGTAATCTAGTTATGGCATTTCTATTTAAATGAATTTTTTTTTTGTTGAAAATGGTGGTATTTTTTATATAACTGTATTCTCGTATATATATATATATATATATATATATATATATATATATATATATATATAAAGTGGGTGTCTTAATGGAGAATATAGAGTTAGTCACAAATTTGGCTGTCAATAAAATAATTAACCGAATAATTTGAGGTTAAAGAATATAAGAGTGCTCAATACGTTTGTAGAGCAGATTTATATATAGTAGTAGTAGTAGTAAAATATATGGAGTGGCCTATTGTCAGTATCATCAAGGGAGTCTATACCCTTTTCACTAGCGTTAAATCAGTGTGATTGTTTTGCTGAGGTGGAGTGCCACACCTGCTGTCAGCTCCCAGCTCCTTTATTGCACAGATCAGATTACCCAAGCTGTGCTACTCATGTGCAGATTTGGCGAGTAATGATATCGAACCTGGTATCTTTGGAAATGGAATCAGTAATCTGAGTTCAAATCCTGGATGAGGCTGTTTGCATTTCACTTCACATTACCATTAGAAAAGGCATGAATCTATCTCTTCTCCCTCCCCCTCTTCCAGTTTGTTGGATTTTTCAAGTGTTCAGCTCTGTTACAAGCTGGCTACTAAACTGAAACTAGAGTTTGGTAGGTGGCTTATATGGAGCTTTGGATTGTTCCATTATGAACTCAGGCAAGTTCATTTGCTAGGTTCTGATTGGTTGTTGGTTTCCTGGGTGAGTAAGGACATGTACAAGTACTCACTCTTCAGCCATCACTTTGCACTATGCCAGCAACATGCAAGGACTGTATTTAAGTTACAGCCTGCATGTTTGTTCTTGTCTGCTAACTTGACGGTAGTTAGACTTCTACACAGTTATGGATAAGTAGTAGGGCAGACTAAGTTCTTTAGTCTTGGTAAGACAACCAGTCTAGGAGAAGGTAAACTCTGAATTTAAACTAGTTGTACTCTTCTTAAAAATTGACTTATTGCCTCATCATCATTCATCATCATGTCACGCAATTAGTATGAATATTCATGACAATCTCTCACCAACCTTCTCTATCATTCATTGCACCCGAGAGTTCCTCTGCACAGCATCCAGTATCCTTGCAGAGTTGGTCAATGTGAGTCCTTGCTGGGCGGTCCACACTAGCATGCCCATGTGTTGGCTTCCACAGAAGAACGTTGCTTATGTGCTCATCCTTGCTCCTCCAGCAGTGTCCAGCATGCCTTGTCCATCTCACTTGGATGGTTAGTGAGATGGGGAGCAGGTGGCTGTACAGCTACATCCTTGTGGGGTGCTGTTTCCATGACTTGTTCAAGACCACATGCAGCATTCTTGGGTCCATGTGGTGCAGACATACAGAATATCTCATCCACAGAAAGCGATATTAATACACGAATAGGGAAAGCATGGTTGGCTACAAAAAGATTATCAGTCATATGGAAATCTGATCTCTCATGAAAGTGGTTGGGTAAATACATTCAATTATGATTAAAGTCATTACTAATAATTAATTTGCAGCACCAGCTTGTTAACCGTTACTTCCACAGTAAACCACCTATATATATATATATATATATATACACACACACACTCTCACCTTATATTGCCCCAAGGGCATCTCACATGGTGTAATAGTTTGAAAGTTAGATTCACAAGTTAGAGTTCAATTCTTATTGGGTGCTCCATACTTCTGTCCTTGTGCCACATCTAAGCTAAGCTTAGTAAATAACTTGGACACCTCACATGGTGTAATTTTGCAAGCTAAATTTTCAGACCATTGTTAGTGAGTTTGATTCTCATTGAGTGCCCCATACTTCTGGCCTTGTGCCACATCTAAACTAAGCTTTGTAAATAACTATATATACTGCCCCATTAGTAAGACTCCTCAAAAAGAACATGAAATTTCATCTGGGGTGAAGGCTCCAATTCTGGAGTTCCGAGAAGTGTGGAGTCATCCCTTTATTGACATTACTCTCAGGTATACTCTGACCCTAAGTAGTAGTATACCTGTTAGGGTCAAATAGATCTGTTTGAGATTTGATTTTTAACTACATTTATACATTGGCCCTTAATTGTTTATTTGGAACCTTGTAACCACTTGCACATTATTTGTATTAGATAGGAATACTTGAAACCATATAAATGTGTTAATTATTTGTATTAAGAACAGTTACTTGAGGTATGTTTAGCATAACAGTTATCATTACTAGAAATGGAATTGATGACTTGAATTCAAATCCTGGATGAGGTTGTTTGCATTACACTTTTGTGCTAATACCTTTGGGAAAGACAGGAGTATCCCTCTTCTATTCCACAGCTATAGTTAAATAGTAGGGAAAACTGGGTCCTTTAGCCTTCATGAGGCAACCAGTAAAGGAGAAGGAAAACTCTGAATTAAAACTATAATTATTTACAAATCATTATTATCAAAAAGCAATAATTGCTTGCAAAAAACAAAACAAAAAATGACTTGTGCATTAACTAACCTAAGAAGGATTGACATGCCATAAACCAACTAACCAACCAACCTCATATATATATATATATATATATATATATATATATATATATATATATATATAAAGTTTGACAAGACTATTTGCATTTCACATAGCACTATTATCCTTGGGAAAAGGTATGCTATAGGTAAATAGTAGTGCAGACTGGGCTCTTTAACCTTGTTTAGTTGACTAGTCTCGGACAAAAAAAACTCTGAATTCAAATCTGTTAAACTTAAATTGCCCTTTTGTCACATTCTGCTTATACAGAGGGATTGATATATGGTATTTGTGGAAAAAAGTGACTTATGGTTGAAAATGGTCACAATGGTTAGTTGATGCAAGTTTAACAATGATAAGACAGCGATATAACAAATATAAAGCGCTCAGTACGTTAGTAGAGCAAATTTGTTATCATAAATATTTTTTAAAAAATACACATGTGAAACCGACTGCAATTAATCAATATTTTGATTAATCCAGTGGATTTGACCCTGAAGATCCTTATGGTGAAACTCGAGTAGGTTATTACCGTGTACCTTTATGATAATATATATATATATTACCGTGTACCTTTATGATAATATATATATATATATATATTATCATATTGCTGAAAGGTTATGAGTTCCATCTCAGTGGTTGGTTGGTTAACTTCACCATTCATACTGGCGAGAAAAGACTTTGAAACAAGAGAAAGGAGATCCTTACCTCTAGTACATTTGTAACTTGTAAAAATTCCTAATACTAAAGCAGTATAAACAACTAGGCCAGAACAAACACCCACAGTCAGCTCATCTTCTCAAGTCTATCTGTCACAGACCATCTAACCAGAATTATTTGCCATCTTCTTACACGCCATCTGACCTATTTTATTACCTTCACTTATTTTGATGGACGGTTGCAATAGTTTTGTTATCCCATATACAAATTCATCTATCTCTACCCCCCCTTTTTATTGCAGGAATTCTATTTCATTATTGATGTAAAATATATAAAATGTTTAGTTAGTTACTTATGACTAAAGTGTGTTAGTATGATTTATTTCACTCCAAATACATCTATAGTAGTGTGTCTGTCACTAATTCACAACGATTTTATTAGCTGGATGCAAAAGTTTCCAGCACTATCTTTTGCATGATATTAGAGAAATCTTAGAAGTGACATTCAAATTTATTCAGCAAGTTATGGCTTGTGCAATCAGTATGTGGTCTACAAGTCTGAGGGGGAAAATTATGGAGTCTATGAAGTAAGTAAAGTCGTCGGGGTGGCCTATAGTTGGTATCAGCCAATCAGCAAGGGAGTCTATCCCCTTTTCACTAGCGCTAGACCAAGGAGATTGTTTTTGTGTCTAATGTGAAGCGGATCTGTGCGGTAAAGTAAGGAGCTGATGGTAGGTGTGGAGCTCCACCTCAGATGCTAAAACAATCTCCTTGGTTTAGTGCTGTTGAAAAGGGTATAGACTCCCTCGCTGATTGGCTGATACTGACATTAGGCCTCCCCGACAACCTATATATTACAAATAGGCTAAATATGTGTTTACCACTACAAACCTGAGTGGAGTGTAAACATACTGACTCTAAAAAACGCTAGGCGGTGATAGCTGAAAAAACAACCCAACCAATGAATGAAGTTCCTAGCCGAAGTGGTGCCTGCTGTATATGAAAAAAATGATTTCTCGATTGAAGGCGTTTTTTATCAACAAATTTTTATTTTATTTATTTATTTTTTTTTTTAGTGGTTTGAAAGCGTTAAAAGTAAGGAGGGTTAAAATATTTACATTTACTTGTCTCGGACAAAGAAAACTCTGAATTCAAATCTATTAAACTTAAATTGCCCTTTTGTCACATTCTGCTTATGCAGAGGGATTGATATATATATATATATGATAAAGAAAAAGTTCTGGGTGCAGTAGTCAGTGAAGATGATTATAATGACAACCTCATGGGATATAAAAAGACCCATCACTATGGATTTCCTTGAAAAAGGTGCAACAGCAAACAGTACTTCCAATTACCAACTCCTCCTGCATAATTCACCCTATTTATTGAATGACCCTCTTCTGGGACATGAAAGGACCCATCACCTTGAAAAAGGTGCAACTATAAACAGTATTTCCTAATGCCAACTCTTTAGGCAATATTCACTTTATTTATTGAATAATCCTTGTATATGTGTATACATTGGCAAGACTAAAAATAACCTTGGTCGTCATAGACCGCATCATTGAGGTGTTAACCCCAGGAACAGGTTCACTTGTTTCTTTTGCCATGCCTGACCCATAAACAAGTACATGTCTAAGGGAGATTAAACAGATGGGTGCTATTCGCAGAATTGCGTCCCTACCTCCTGCCTTAAAAAATGCAAGGCGGTGATAGCTGAAAAAAACAACCCCATCTATGAATGAAGTTCCTGCTGCATATGAAAAAAATGATTTGTCGATTGAAGGCGTTTTTTTATTTTTATTTTATTTATTTTATTTTTTTTAGTTGTTTGAAAGTGTTAAAAGTAAGGAGGGTTAAAATATTTACATTTACTTTTCGAAAAAAGACTGGAGGGGGTAAAATATCGCATTAACTTAAACAAACACCTTAAGCACTGGTTATTTTTTTTTTCAATATTTTCAAAAATATGGCTTACTTTTAACCACTAAAAAAAAAAAAAAAAATAATTTGTCAATAAAAACACCTTAAATCGACAAGTTATTTTTTTCATATACAGCAGGCACCACTTCAGCTAGGGACTTCATTCGTAGGTGGGGTTGTTTTTTCAGCTATCACTGCCTAGCGTTTTTTAATGTAGGAGTCCAGGATGTTTTACTTTTGGAGACACTCATTGCATAATGGTCATTATTGTAGAAAATAGACTGTTTGTGATTTACTTTGCCTTGTAAAAGGCATAAATCCATCTGTCCCCTCTCCCTGGCTATGAGTAAATAGTAGGGCAGACTGGGCTTTTTGGGCTTGCTTGCTACCAATCTAGAAAAAGGTAAACTCTGAATTTAAATCTGTAAGTAAAGTAAAAAGTAAAGTCGATGGCGTGGCCTATTTTTGGTATCAGCCAGACAGCAATGGAGTCTATTTCCTTTTCACTAGTGCTAGACCAAGGAGATTGTCTGAGGTGAAGTGCCACACCTACTATCAGCTCCTTACTTCACTACACAGATGCAGTTGCATCCTGTCCACATTTTAATCTCAGCCTTAAAGATAAAGAGAGCTTGTCATTCCTATTTATCTGTATTCCTTGGGGGTGAAGTACTTAAAATTTGATCAGTTTAACAAAGAGTCCCATGTATGTATCTATAAGTATGACCAAAATAACCCCTAGTCTTCACAAATAGTTTCATGCAATTGGAATACTTCAACCCTTCCTTTTTGTTAAAATAGGGGATGTGTTGCTGCAAGCTTGAAATCCTCAGTATCAAACTTGGCTTATTCTAATTTTTAGCCATGTCCTGTTTGAAGTTGGCAATGAAAAATAGATTTATTGCAAGAATACCAAATCAAGAATAAAACTTGGCAGCACCACCTATTTTTGAGAAAAAGGAATTTTTCAAGTGGGATCAAGGAAGGTAGCCATAAATTAGGGGTTCAGTTTACAATGTATGTATTATGCATAATTGGTCACTGACTTTGTGTCCAAATGTATGATCCCTGATGTTCAATATTGAATCTAAATTTAAGGTAAACTTGACCCTAATAGTCTTTTCTGGCTCAAATCACAACAGATCTGTGTAGTACCTGTTATAAAATGACAGAATTGTTTGTTTCATTTGTATTTCTTTGAATATTTAAAACAGTTGAATTATGTCTTCTTTTTTTTTTTTTTTTTTTTTTTTTTAAATCTTCTCTTTCTCCAGCTCTGTCACTAATTTGACTGTAATAAAAATCAAAAGAAAATTAAAGTCATGTCCAGTTGAAATGTGATAAAACATTTTTATATTTAGATGAAAAAACAAAAAAATTGAAGTGATTATAAAAAAAAACAACTTTTTGTTTCAAACTTCATTATTATTGTTTAAAAAAAAAGTGGGGAAAAGAATCGTTTTTTTGTTTTTGTTTTTGTTTTTGTTTTTGTTTTTGTTTTGTTTTTTAAAAATATTTCTACAAATCTTCATATTTTAATGTTTGGCAATAATTAACAAAACAAAACAAAATTGGCTAAAAAGTGAAAACTGAAACATCAGCAGCAGCAACCTTAGTAGTAATAGTCTAAGTGATACTACTAGCAAACACACAGACACAGAGCTGCTTTACCAACAGCAATTTTTTGTGTGTCTGTGTGTTTGCAACACTCCCTTCCTCTCTTTCTGTTTGGTGAGCATGATACTTTCTATATGAACAGACAAACAAATCTAGTGACGCCTGCTTTTATATACATTGATTTTGCATTCTATCTTCTATCTTAATTTTAATTGCTTTTCATCATAAATCAACCAAATTTCAAGAAGGTTCCCAGAGTTCGAAAAGACGGTTCCCAAGTCCGACAAGAAATACCTGAAGAAGGCCTGAGGGCACATTGGCCGAAACGTTGTACAGATAGAAATAAAGATGAGGACAATAGTCTGAATAATCCGAAATAATACAAATCTTAATTCTTCAATCTGTTTTTGACCCCTCCCATGCATAAGTAAGGGATGTAGATGCATAAATATATACATGATTTAAAAAAAAAAAATTATTCTTTTTATTTATTTTGGTTAAATATCTAATCAAGATTTTAATGGGCATAGATATATATATTTACCAACTCCTCCACACGAGCAGGATATGACACAAGGTCAATTTCTTAAGCGGAGTTTAACAGGTTTGAATTCAGAGTTTTCCTTCTCCTAGACTGGTTACCTAGCCATGGTTAAAGAGCCCAGTCTGCCCTGCTATTTATCCATAGCTGGAGGGAGAGTAGGATTCATACCTTTCCCAAGGGTATTAGCGCTAAGTGAAATGCAATTACCACATCCAGGATTTGAACTCGGGGCGACGAGTCCATTCCCCATGACTTTAACCATTACACCACGTGCTTCCTGGAATAGATATAAGACACAGGTCCTAGGCAGAGGCATTGTCAGTGTGTGCAGATACTACACTCACATACTAGCTGTAGTTAGGAATGGACAAATAAAGAAAAGAGGAAAAGTCACACTGTTAATTTTATAGATAGGTTATCTATCACAGATCAAATTAGGTTATCACCATCATAATGCACGTATAACCTTCTCTAAAACCCTATTAGTCTTTATGGCCTCAAGTCAGGTGTGGTCTGCTTGTGGGTTGAGATGGTTGTATATTTTGAAGCAGCATCTGTGTTGGAGTCTTTGAGTATGGATTTTCAAGAGAGACCCACCCTCACTACTTGAAAGATTGATGAAAAACACACTCCATCAACCTCACCCACATTACACCGTGTTGAGCCTTGGGCTAATCTAATCTAGGTTTAGTAAATATTGACTTGGGTCTGTTGGAAGATGTAACATATATTAAACAGCAATATAGAGAATAAACTTGTGAAAAAGGGTTGGAATCAAGTCCTGAGTCGATAAAGATTACCAAATCCATTCAGTTTTAAATCCAGAAAAATACCACTCCATTGCAGGAAATTTCAAATTGACTGGCCCACATTGGTAGCAGAGTGTAGTTTACTATTTTAATACAGAGAATAAACTTGTGAAAAAGGGTTTATTTTCAGTTAACTTGGTTAATGGTTGGAAATCAAGTCCTGAGTCAATAAAGGAAGAATTTCAAACCAGTTCAACATTATATCCAGAAAGATGCATTGTTATATTTAGATGAAAAATCAAAATATTGAAATGATTATCAAAAAAATCTTTTTGATTTAAACTTCATTATTATTGTTTTAAAAAAAGTAGGGAAAAGAATCATTTTGTTTTTTTGTTTTTTAAAATTCTTTTACAAGTCTTCATATTTTAATGTTTGGTAATAATTAAAAAAACAAAACAAAATTGGCTAAAAAGAAATTGATACATTAACAGCAACTTGTCAAATTAACTAGACCACATGACTTTTTATTTATAGCAATTAGAAGATTCATTTTACACAGCATGCAATGTTGATAGCTATTCATTTCAAACAGAAAGTTGGTTATGGCTTATACCAAGAAGACTATTCAACACCCAGAAAGAGTTAGAATTAGGAACATAATTAGGAACTTTTAAAAAATAAAGATTAAATCCTAGGAATCCAAAAATACTATAAAAAAAGTCTTAAAGTTAACCAATTTTAACTTATTAATGATAGATATTAATAATAGAAAAAATTGTTGTCGTAGAAGCAGTGCCACATCGGGATATTGATCTTGCTATGAAAAAATCAGAAATCATCAATAACTTAAAATGGGGTGCTTTAAGACTTTCTGATAGCATTTTTGGATTCTTTGGGCAAAAATGCTTTTATAAACCAATTCTTAGGAGTAGGGAAGCTCTAGAATTCATTTTACAGACAAAAATAGATTACAAAAGTCGCCCTTTTTCACGATCCCCCTCAAATTTAGAGAGTCTAAAATTGACATAACTTTGTCAGTTTTTGGAATTGGACACTCAAATTTTTGGGATTGGCTAACTTTATCATAATCCACACTTAGACACAATTTCAGAAGAATTGAAGGGGGTGGGTGACATTGAATTTTTTGAAGGGGGTGGCTGATGATTTGACATGGAATTACCCACCTGTTGAATTAAGTTCAGTAGATATCTAACTCAATAGCAGGAGTGTTTCGTTTTCATATACAGATCATAAATAGAACAATATTAAATCCTTTTTTTTAATTCACTATGTTTACTATTCTTTATCATTGATGATATTTCATGGCAAAATATAGAAGATATTGGATTTTTACTTAATAGGACAATACGTCAAGCCCTAGCACCTATATGATTTTTCCCAACCCTATTGCCCTTATGGCAAGCCCCAACCCCTTTTTATCATATGGGTGCTAGAAGGCGGTGGCTGCGGGTCTACATGTCCTGGGAATGACGTTAAACTCTATCTGATGGTGAGGTTCCAGTTTTGGAGGTTTGGGGAATATGGAGCACCCTTTCATCACCATTGCTCCCTGGTCCACTCTGACCCGGAGTGGTAGTACCTGTTAGGGTCCCATCTATGGGTTAAATAGAAAAATGTATTTATAAAAGAATTGTATTATCCATTAAGAATTGATTTATTTCAAAACTTTATCGGCATTAAATGACCCACTGAGGTTGATATGCCGTAAAACAAAACAAACCAAACCAAACTTAATAGGACAATAAAGGATTTTCCACATTCAATCAACATAAAAATTATGTATGGCCCAAGGCATAGTATTAGTATTATACTGTTCTTAGTATTATTTAAAATTTTGTTATTGTTGTCCTCATCTTTATTGTTGTATACACAATGTTTCAGTTGATGTACTTTCTGGCCTTCTTCAGGTGTTTCTTGTCGAACTTGGAAACCATCTTGTTGAACTCTAGTGCTTTATATATATATAATTAGCATGGCAGACAGTGAATGAAATTAGTGGTAGGAAAATCACTGTGTGATCAAAGATAAAGCACTCAGCCAAGAAGATAGACTTTTGAAGGGGAAAGAACACTTCAAGAAACAACAGGGAAACCACAAAACTCACATGATACTCAAAGGATCATTAATAGCCAATAAGACATCAAGCTTTACAAAGGATGAACTCAATGCAGTCATAGACGCAATCAAAAGTAGAAAAGCTGCAGGTCTTGATGAAATACCCCACCGCAGAAGTATGGAAGGGTATATTCGCGGAGTTCCGGCCCGGCCTCCTGCCTCAAAAACTGCTAGCCGGTGGCTGCTGAAAAAAAACCCACCAGCTACGATTGAAGTCTGTAGCCGAAGCAGTGTCACTTGAAAAAAAAAAAAAAAACTAGGGTTGGGGTTAGTTTAATGGGAAAATAAATAATTTGGGTCCTGTTTTTTCTGGGTTACCCTGTATACAAGGTGATCCAGAATATATATATATGTGAGGTATCCAAAACTTGGTAGTAAGGGATGATTCTATATGTGATATCTAAGACACACTGTATTATTATTGTATGATCCAGTATGTATAAATACAGTGAATTTTTAAATTACTACAGAGAGCTGAATGTATAATAATCTTTTTAGATTATATATAGAGCAATATTTCCTTTATTTATTTTTCATTTCAATATACATTATATATATATATATATATATATATATATATATATATATATATATATATTGAAACGAAAAATGTATATATATATATATATATATATATATATATATATATATATATATATTGAAACGAAAATGTGTATATATATATATATATATATATATATATATATATATAATGTATATTGAAAGGAAAAATAAACAAAGGAAAGAAAATGCTGAATGGATAAAATAGATTTTATTTTACTGACACGTGTTTTGGCCTGGAGTTTATCCATGCACACATGCACTTTATCTATTATTATTTTAAATACAAAATAAAATAATAATAGAAAACTACAAAATCTTTTAGTATACAAGGAATAACGTATATATTATTATATATAAGGTTATATTATTATATATATTATATATATTAATTAATATATATAATATATTATATAACGTATATGTTATATGTATATGTGTGAAATGAAAAGCATTTTCTTGGCTCTGACATTTAAAATAAACTAGCATTGCACCTATGAAATAGTATCCCTTACATACTTAAAGTTATGCATGTACAACATATTAAGTTCTTTACAATAATGTTTTGTTTTGTTTATACTCCTTGATTTTATTAATGTTTTTGTCTATTTTTATTTAGCTTTGAAGCATTTCTAATCGTTATTATTATTAATTTTGAATAGTATTTTTCATCCTCTTGATTTTACTTGCTTTTTATTGCAACTCACTTGGCTTTTTATTTCTTTGGGTTTTTTTTGTATAGAATAAAACTTCATTACAATGTTATAATTCCAAAGTAGATTCAAGTAGCATTTTACAAGGCTCAAAATAATCAAGAAATTTCAATGCAGTATAGAAATTGCATGTATTTACCCAACCCCTTCCATCACAAACTAGATGTGATACTTAGTCAATTTTTAAGTACAGCTACTTTGAATTCAGAATTTTCCTTCTCCTAGATGGGCTGTTTTATCAAAGCTAAAGAACCCTCAGTGTCCTATTATTTACTATTTACCCATAGCTGGTGGAGAGGAAAAAGAGTGTTTCATGTCTGGAGCCCCACTTCATCACCATTGCTACCTAGTCCACTCTGACCCAGAGTGGTAGTACCTGTTAGAGACACATCTATGGGTTAAATAGGAAAATATGTTTATAAAAAATTGAGTATTCATCAGGAATTAATTTATTTCAAATTTTTGTCAGCATTAAATGACCCACTGAGGTTGATATGTCATAAAACAAACCAAAACTTTCCTAAAAGCATTAGCATGAAGTGAAATGCAAATAGTCTCATCATACCCTAATCATTTCAGCTCGGATTTCTCGCATATTACTGGTCCAATCTTAGAAATATTTATTTGGTTAGAAAGAAAAGAAAATAATCTTTCTAAATATGTAATTTGTATGTGGTTTTATTAAATTATTTTTACAGCAAATTAAATAAAAATAACAAACGAAAACATTGAACAATTTAACTCAACTTTGTTTTTATTATTAATACTTACATTTTAGAATAAAATATATCCATTTTTAATAAGTATAACTCAAACCGTTTTTGAAAGAAAGTATTCATGAAATAAACATTAAATTAATACGTGAAATATTCCACCTGCAAATAAGGTAATGTTTAGTTATTAGCTTCTTTGTTACTTTCAGAGGTCGGAAAAGGAAATAAATTAAACTGATAAACTTCTCTAAGAAGGAATTAAGAACTGAATTTAAATTTTTTGTATGTACAAAAGAGTTTTAGGAAAAAAAAACCCCAAAAAAACACTATTATAAACCAAAGAAAAGAAAAAAAGAAATTTTAATATGGACAATTGTATGTATTTAATTCTTAGCATTTTATTGTTATATTTTGATACAGTAAAAAAAAGAATTTAAACTTGAGTCACCAATTTCATTTCCTAGAATAAAGATTGAATTCAAAGTTTATATTGTCTTAGATTGGAAGCGCGTTGTTGTAATGATTAAAGTCATGGGAAATGGACACGTTGCCCTGAGTTCAAATCCTTGATGTGGTAATTGCATTTCACTTAGCGCTAATACCCTTGGGAAAGGTATGAATCCTACTCAGCCTCCAGCTATGGATAAATAGTAGGGCAGACTGGGCTCTTTAGCCTTGGTTAGGCAACTGGTCTAGGGGAAGGAAAACTCTGAATTCAAACCTGTTGAACTCCACTTTAGAAATTGACCTTGTGTCACATCCTACTTGTGCGGAGGGGTTGGTAAATATATATATTGTCTTAGATTGGTTGTCTTACAAAATCTAAAGAACCTAGTCTACCCTACTATTTATCCATCACTAAAAGGGGAAGAGAAGGATTCATGCCTTTCCCAAGGGTACTTGTACAAAGTAAAACACTAACAGCCTTGTCCAAGATTTGAACTTGGGTCGCTGATTCTATTTCTTTCAGCAATAATCATCACTACAACACAGAATAAAATATTGTGCTGTTCTTCCAATAATTATCAATCCTATAAAGATAAATATTTGACTCATATTTGAGAAGTCAATGAAATTATGGATGGTATTTTACTTTAAAGTGGGTGGCGACCCGTGATGCTTAAGGATAGAACCCAGGGGGATGAGCAGTTCATGACTTGCAATACTCCACTTTGGCCCTATCTTGGGCTAGACTGGCGGTCGGAGAAGCCGCCTCCGATCATCGGCTGGTCACGTCAAGCCCTACCACCTATATGATTTTCCCAACCCTATTGCCTTTATGGCAAGCCCCAACCCCTTTTTATCATATGGGTGCTGGAAGGCGGTGGCTCAGGGTCTTCATGAGGTTGATATGCCGTAAAACAAAACAAAACAAACAAAACAAACAATTTACTTTACATTTACATGTAAATCTGTCAATGTTTAAATATATATATATATATATATATATATATATATATATATATATATATATATATAACCTAATGGAAACGTGATGAAATGGTTTAGAGTCGTAGGAAATGAACTTGTCCACCGAGTTCAAATCCTGAATGAGGCTCTTTACAGTTCACATAGTGCTAATACCCTTGGGAAAGGTATGCATCCAACTACTCTCCCTCTAGCTATAGGTAAATAGTAGGCCAGACTGGACTCTAACCATGGCTATGTTACATGTCTAGGAGAAGGAAAACTCTGAATTGAAAGCTGTTAAACTCCGCTTAAGAAATTGACCTTGTGTCACATCTGGCTCGTGTGGAGGGGTTGGTAAATATATATCTATAAAACCCTAATAAGAATTCATATAGAATATTGTACTCTGTCCTTGGTTCCAGTGTCTAGACAAGGAAATTGAAGAGTAATATTGAGATTAGAGAGCATACCAAGTAGAATGACAAAACTAATAAAAAGAGTAAAAGATTACAGTTTCAAGGAGAGATTAGAGAAATTAGTATTAACTACTTTACTAGAAAGAAGAATGAGAGTGATCTAATTGAAACTTTCAAAATAATTGATGCAAAGAAGAGTGACAAAACTAATAAAAAGAGTAAAAGATTACAGTTACAAGGAGAGATTAGAGAAATTAGTATTAACTACTTTACTAGAAAGAAGAATGAGAGGTGATCTAATTGAAACTTTCAAAATAATTGATGCAAAGAAGAGTGACAAAACTAATAAAAAGAGTAAAAGATTACAGTTACAATGAGAGATTAGAGAAATTAGTATTAACTACTTTACTAGAAAGAAGAATGAGAGGTGATCTAATTGAAACTTTCAAAATAATTGATGCAAAGAAGAGTGACAAAACTAATAAAAAGAGTAAAAGATTACAGTTCAAGGAGAGATTAGAGAAATTAGGATTAACTACTTTACTAGAAAGAAGAATGAGAGGTGATCTAATTGAAACTTTCAAAATAATTGATGCAAAGAAGAGTGACAAAACTAATAAAAAGAGTAAAAGATTACAGTTACAAGGAGAGATTAGAGAAATTAGGATTAACTACTTTACTAGAAAGAAGAATGAGAGGTGATCTAATTGAAACTTTCAAAATAATTGATGCAAAGAAGAGTGACAAAACTAATAAAAAGAGTAAAAGATTACAGTTACAAGGAGAGATTAGAGAAATTAGTATTAACTACTTTACTAGAAAGAAGAATGAGAGGTGATCTAATTGAAACTCTCAAAATAATTGATGCAAAGAAGAGTGACAAAACTAATAAAAAGAGTAAAAAATTACAGTTACAGGTTGAGATTAGAGAAATTAGGATTAACTACTTTACTAGAAAAAGAATGAGATTTGATTTAATTGAAACTTTTAAAATAATAAATGCAATTACTAATTATGAAAGACACTTTTTTAATATTTCTCTTCAAACTGGAAATTTACCATCAAGGCAGATTTTAAAAAAAACTAAGACTGTTAATTGATTGGATTTTCTTTGCTAATAGAGTAATATATTTTGGGGAAATAATTGCCTAATCAGATCAAGAACAGCAGGTGTAAAAAAAAGTTTAACAATTATTTGGTTGATTTCAGAAAAAAATGGTAAGAAAAATAATTTAATAGGGCATTTTGGGAACCATCTGATAAAATAGTTAAGAGAATTTGATATGTGTATCACTATTGTATAAGTTTTGTGAAAAGATTTTTTTTTCTTTTAAAGTTTAATATGAGAAGATAGTAAAAGGGGAAGATGCCCAAGGAAGCATAAAAAAAATTATTATAAAGATAAATATCTGACTCATATTTAATAAGTTAATAAAATAATGAATAGTATTTTACTTTTATCTTTTACTTATTTAAGTTCTGTTCATGTCACTTTTTAATTTTTTTTTTTTTTTTTAGATATTCACTAATCCACTCACACTAGTGTTCCTTGGTTCTTGTAGTTTGAACATTTCGGCCATTATACACTGTAGCCTTCTTCAGGTGTCTGTCACGGTTGGCAACTTTTTTGGAATTTCAAACCAAACCCTTGACTCAATTCAGAGGGATGGTTTGTTCTCATTCCACTATCCATGCTCTAGGATATCTGGTTTCAGTTAATTCTTCCTAAGTAATTTGTCGTGTGTCTGTCCCTTTCACTGAACCAGAGTATATGACTTTTTGCACATGGTTGAACTCATGCTAGCCTAGTGACTAGATAGGCTACCATTAAGCCATTACCTCATGGTGACAATCTGGTGATGGTAACTTGGTGGAGTCTTAAAACTGTTAAAATGCTGCTTCTCTGTCTCTCCTGCTGAACCAGAGAATGCCATTACTTGCACTCCCCATTGAGTAATCAGGTGGTAGGAATTTTGAGTTTTAAACATAAATTTTGGTGGGAGGGAATGATCCCCCAAGAGGACCCCCAAGAAAACCACTCTCCTCTGTGAACATAATGTGAACTAATTTTTGTGTGCTAATTCATACATTTTTACTCCTCCCATTTGTACTCATGGAATCCACAGGATTTAAAGAATGCCCTACCCCCCTACTGAAAATACACAGTTGATTCACTTCTGCTTTCTTTTTCAGACAAAAATTTGATGTTTATGTTGCACATTATATATATATATATATATATATATATATATATATTATATTATTTTATTTTTTTTTACAAATAATTATCTTTATAATTTTTATTTATTTATTTATTTTTAGATAAGTTAATGTATAATACGACGGTCATTTAATAAATAAGGGGAATTTTAAAAAAAGAAGAAAAAGCAAAATATATTGTTTCTATAAATGTAAACACTGCTTTATTTGGAATTAGTTTATAACAAAAATTATTTTAATCTGGCAAAATTATTTGTTTTGAGGCTATTCAGAATGGCAGCAAATCAAACAGAGTGCTGTCATGAAATTTTTGGTCACTGAAATGTGCAAACCATGTAAAATTTATAGAAGAATATGTGATGTGTATGGAGAAGCAACTTTCAGTTAAAAAAATGTTTACAAATTGGATAAACATGAGTTTGCCCCTATGAGCTTGAGTGGTAAACATTTTTTCTTAGGTAAAAAAAAGTTCCAGGCGCAGCAGTCAGTAAAGAATGTGATACTGACATGACAGTCTTTTCAGAGATGAAAGGACCCATGACTATTGATTTCCTTGAAAAAGGTGCAACTCTGAACAGTGCTTCATATTGCCAATGCCTTAAGATATATTTCTCTTTATCTAATGACCCTCGTATAATGATAGTTCTCTGAATTTTTTTTTTATGATCTGACTAAAAAATAAATTTCCTTATCAAAAATTATGGGGATAATAATCCTAAGAAAAAAAAAAATTGAATGATATTTTTCTTTTTCAAATTAATTTTGACTAATTTCCTTCATTTTTTTTTCTTTCATTTTTTTCTTTTTCATTTTTTTTTCTTTCATTTTTTTTCTTTTCATTTTTTTTTTCTTTCATTTTTTTTCTTTTTTAAATCCCAACATTCTAGTTCAACCCATTTATCTACCATTGAATTAAACTGTATGGGTTGGCCGAGAATAGTGTGATAAAAAAATAAGAAAGAAAAAAAAAAGTAAAATTTAATCAAAATTAATAAGGAAAGTACTTCATCTCAAAATCATTGAAACAAAAAAAAAAAAAAATAATGTCTTTTGTTTAAGTCATAAAAATTAAATACAAGGTGAGCACAAAAATATGTTTACTTGATTTCAAGTAGTCATAACATCAAAACTTATTGGAATATGTTTATAAATATGGTGAAATTACATACATTAACTCAAAATATTTATTTTCTTATAAGCAGAATCACTGTGCACCCTTCCTACTGCTAAGTTACAATGTTATGACTACTTGAAATCAAGGAGTGTTTTTGTGTTCAACCTATACATACTATTTTTTAAAAACCAATATGTTTGCATATTTTACTAATATTCTTTCTTGTTCCATTTTTCCGAATATAAACTGACATCATTTATTTATCTATTTCTGTCCAGCCGGATGATAGACACATAAGTATCCGAGAATCCAGATTCCGAGCATTTGCCTCTGTTGAATATGATGGTCAACTCTATATGACACCACAAGACTTCTTGGAATCTGTCCTTGAAGAAGCTCCTCGAAGTAAGTAGTCACCATTTTTTAAAAATATTTTTTATCTAATTTTTAAAAAATTTAATTTAATCTTGGTGATTTAAAAAAAAAAAAAAAAAAAAAAAAAATGATATAAGATCTTTTTGAAAATAAAAATCTTTGCATGCATAACCCACAGATTTCCAAACTCTATATTGAGGCTTTAGTCAGAATCTTATAATCTCTAAGTTTGTTATGAAATTGAATTCTTTGGAATAATTGTTTATAAAAAATATTTCTTTTCATATACATTTTGAATTATATATTTAGCTTCAATAACAAAACTAATATATATATATATATATATATATATATATATATATGAGGATAGGAATAAATCCAGAAGAATAGAGGGAAAAATGTGGACAAAGGAACAAGCTCAAGTGTAAGAAATATATTTTGCAGTGCATTGAGCAGGGCTTCTTCAGTCATTTATTTGAACATTAATGCATCATATGTTTTATAGAAGAAAAGTGGATGGGTGAGGGGTGAATTTGGTGATGAAGTCAGGTTGGATGGGATAATGTTTGTGAGGATTTGATTGGTCAGAAGAAATCTTTGATGGATGGGGAGGGAAATAAAATCAAAAGTGTGGAGTTAGTTAGAAGAGATATGATGAGTAAGGTGTTTAAGTGCAAAGGAAGGAAGCACAACATATATATATATAATATATATATATATATATATATATATATATAGTGTATTTGGCTAAAAAAAAAGTGTCTTACAATGTAAAAAGATTGTTAGGAAGCTCTGGCTTAAAAGATTGTAACATTTAAAAAAATATATCAGTAAAAAATGGATTAAAACTTAGCAATGAAGATTTGTTTATAGGGATGTTCAAAATGTGGACAAAAAATGTGCACAACTTTACAAAAAAAAAAGTTAATAAAAAGTAAATTATTTTTTTACTATTTTCTTTTATGTTTAATATAAAGAAAAATTCCAAGTTTATGTGATTAAAAAAAAAAAATAAATTCTCTTATACATAAATATACTTTTTTTCCTTTTGTTTCAAATCATTTTTGCAATAGATTTTTAATCTTTGTTGACATATTTAAACCATTTTTTGTGCAAAGAATCTAATGCTATTTTCTATGGCAGGTCATAATGGTAACAATGTTTTCTTCAGTCTGAAACAAACATGAATTACTATTATGAGCATTTAGTCAATGACTCAGCAATAAACTAATAATATTATTAAAGAGAAAAAGAGCTGGGAATATTAAAATCAGAATGTTAAAGATTAAATTATTTACAATGAAATTCTATGAGAAATATAGAATCTTTATTAAATTTTCTATTTTTCGCTTCACTCCAATGTTATTTTTTTTTAAGTGAGACTTTTATTCTTTGATACATCTCTGATTAATTATATAAAATACTACAAAGGCTCTAAGGCAGAGGTTCTCAATCTTTATACAGTCTGGGTGCACTTACAGTACTACAGATACTTGATAGCACACCCTATACAAAATAGGATTAATGGACGTACATTAATGCCGAAACATTTATCACTTGGTATGGCTGTACGCCATCTGTCTGAGATACATGCTGTGAAATTACTGGAAACAATGCTGTAGAAGATGATGACAATGATGAAGTGGCATGTGATCTCTCATATAAAAAAAACAAAAAAAAACATTTATGATCTTATATTTTTATTAAGATTTTTTCTTTAACTCTCAATAAACTACCATAAATGATTTCATTTTTCTCAATAAAATTGTTTAAAACCTTGTGTTTATTTAGTTGCAAGAAAAGTAAGTTATAACTATCATAATAATTTTGCAACGAAAAAAGCAGAGTGTCAGTAAATAAATGGTATAATATAGTAACTTAGTATAAATTTGCTTTTCATATCTGGATAGATTTTTCAGGAATACTACGGAGTGCACTGGAAAAAGCTCTGGAGTACGCCTGTGCGCACTATTTGAGAACCACTGCTCTAAGGTGGCATATTCTTCATTCAATTCTGTAGTTTTTAAGTTCATGTATTATAAAAAAAGATAAAAATTTTAAAATAGGGTGTTGAATTGAAAATTGCTATTATTCAACAACATAGACCAACTTTAAGAAAGTCTAGAAAGAAATAAGTCACTGAGTCCCGATTACACATTGGTCACACAAGACTAACGCACTCCTACTCAAACAAGAAACACAACCACAAAAGTGAAACATGTCAAACACTTATTCATAGAATGCAAGGTTTTTGCTCACATCAGAAACCGTTATTTTAATTCAAACAATATGAAAGATCTATCTGAAAATGTCAACATGGAGGACATTCCGTCCTTTTGGTTGGAAATAAAATCATACCATAGAATATAGACATGAACTTAATGAATACCATACAACATGATCCCCAATGGTGCTAATACATTGTTAAAACCAATTACTAAAAAGTATAAAATAAAATACATGATATGTATTACTTCCTAACTGTTAGGCATGACATAACCACAGATGGGTTGATAAACCATTGAAATCAATTAACCAAACCAACCACTTGTTTAAATAGTCTACTGCTTATTTCATACTTTGTAAATATGAAATTTTCTTCCTCAGAACTTTCTGTATAATATACAATTTCCTAATTGTAATTTCTGTTGCAATCACAGTACCTTGAAATTTTACATTGTTAAAAAAAATATTTAGCTTTTACAATTAAGAGTAAACATTTAATTAAAATAAAAGCTCTTCTTTTTATTACTTCATATACCAAAAATTTATTAAAATCAGATTATTAGTTTATTTTGTTTATTTATTTTATTTTTTGAAGAATTTCTAGTGATCCCCCTTATTGCAAAATGTGCAAAATTGCACATCCCTATCTTTTGAGAAAGAGATATAACCAGTTTCTAATGTGCATAAACAAATCTCTCACCTCAGACTAAGAAGAGAATGAAATGAAATTAATTTGGATAATGTGTTTATAAAAGTTATTTTTGCTTATATATATATATATATATATATATATATATATATAATAATTATTATTATTATATGTACAGAAATAACCCCAATTATGCATATACTAGATTGAATAATGTGTGGAATAATGAAATACTTCCTCTTAGTACTTCAGAAAACAATTATACTAGATTGAATAATGTGTGGAATAATGAAACTATATCTTCTGAATGCTTCCGTCAGTACAAGCACTGGTTCCCACCAAATCATTGGAGTTAAGCAGTGCTTGTCAGTACTTTAGATGGGTTATAACTTTTTAAACAGCAGGAACTGTAATCATTGTAAGGCTATTGTGTGACAGACTTTTTGTGTTCAACCTATACATACTATTTTTTAAAAACCAATATGTTTGCATATTTTACTAATATATTCTTCTTGTTCCATTTTTCCGAATATAAACTGACATCATTTATTTATCTATTTCTGTCCAGCCGGATGATAGACACATAAGTATCCGAGAATCCAGATTCCGAGCATTTGCCTCTGTTGAATATGATGGTCAACTCTATATGACCACAAGACTTCTTGGAATCTGTCCTTGAAGAAGCTCCTCGAAGTAAGTAGTCACCATTTTTTAAAAATATTTTTTATCTAATCTTTTTTAAAAAATTTAATTTAATCTTGGTGATTTAAAAAAAAAAAAAAAAAAATGATATAAGATCTTTTTGAAAATAAAAATCTTTGCATGCATAACCCACAGATTCCAAACTCTATATTGAGGCTTTAGTCAGAATCTTATAATCTCTAAGTTTGTTATGAAATTGAATCTTTGGAATAATTGTTTATAAAAAATATTCTTTTCATATACATTTGAATTATATATTTAGCTTCAATAACAAAACTAATATATATATATATATATATATATATATATATATGAGGATAGGAATAAATCCAGAAGAATAGAGGGAAAAATGTGGACAAAGGAACAAGCTCAAGTGTAAGAAATATATTTTGCAGTGCATTGAGCAGGGCTTCTTCAGTCATTTATTTGAACATTAATGCATCATATGTTTTATAGAAGAGAAAGTGGATGGGTGAGGGGTGAATTTGGTGATGAAGTCAGGTTGGATGGGATAATGTTTGTGAGGATTTGATTGGTCAGAAGAAATCTTTGATGGATGGGGAGGGAAATAAAATCAAAAGTGTGGAGTTAGTTAGAAGAGATATGATGAGTAAGGTGTTTAAGTGCAAAGGAAGAGAAGCATGCATATATATATATATATATATATATATATATATAATATAGTGTATTTGGCTAAAAAAAAAGTGTCTTACATGTAAAAAGATTGTTAGGAAGCTCTGGCTTAAAAGATTGTACATTTAAAAAAATATATCAGTAAAAAATGGATTAAAACTTAGCAATGAAGATTTGTTTATAGGGATGTTCAAAATGTGGACAAAAAATGTGCACAACTTTACAAAAAAAAAAGTTAATAAAAAGTAAATTATTTTTTTACTATTTTCTTTTATGTTTAATATAAAGAAAAATTCCAAGTTTATGTGATTAAAAATAAAAAAAATAAATTTCTCTTATACATAATATACTTTTTTTTCCTTTTGTTTCAAATCATTTTGCAATAGATTTTTAATCTTTGTTGACATATTTAAACCATTTTTGTGCAAAGAATCTAATGCTATTTTCTATGGCAGGTCATAATGGTAACAATGTTTTCTTCAGTCTGAAACAAACATGAATTACTATTATGAGCATTTAGTCAATGACTCAGCAATAAACTAATAATATTATTAAAGAGAAAAAGAGCTGGGAATATTAAAATCAGAATGTTAAAGATTAAATTATTTACAATGAAATTCTATGAGAAATATAGAATCTTTATTAAATTTTCTATTTTTCGCTTCACTCCAATGTTATTTTTTTTTAAGTGAGACTTTTATTCTTTGATACATCTCTGATTAATTATATAAAATACTACAAAGGCTCTAAGGCAGTGGTTCTCAATCTTTATACAGTCTGGGTGCACTTACAGTACTACAGATACTTGATAGCACACCCTATACAAAATAGGATTAATGGACGTTCATTAATGCCGAAACATTTATCACTTGGTATGGCTGTACGCCATCTGTCTGAGATACATGCTGTGAAATTACTGGAAACAATGCTGTAGAAGATGATGACACTGATGAAGTGGCATGTGATCTCTCATATAAAAAAAACAAAAAAAAACATTTATGATCTTATATTTTTATTAAGATTTTTTCTTTAACTCTCAATAAACTACCATAAATGATTTCATTTTTCTCAATAAAATTGTTTAAAACCTGTGTTTTTATTTAGTTGCAAGAAAAGTAAGTTATAACTATCATAATAATTTTGCAACGAAAAAAGCAGAGTGTCAGTAAATAAATGGTATAATATAGTAACTTAGTATAAATTTGCTTTTCATATCTGGATAGATTTTTCAGGAATACTACGGAGTGCACTGGAAAAAGCTCTGGAGTACGCCTGTGCGCACTATTTGAGAACCACTGCTCTAAGGTGGCATATTCTTCATTCAATTCTGTAGTTTTTAAGTTCATGTATTATAAAAAAAGATAAAAATTTTAAAATAGGGTGTTGAATTGAAAATTGCTATTATTCAACAACATAGACCAACTTTAAGAAAGTCTAGAAAGAAATAAGTCACTGAGTCCCGATTACACATTGGTCACACAAGACTAACGCACTCCTACTCAAACAAGAACAACAACCACAAAGTGAAACATGTCAAACACTTATTCATAGAATGCAAGGTTTTTGCTCACATCAGAAACCGTTATTTTAATTCAAACAATATGAAAGATCTATCTGAAAATGTCAACATGGAGGACATTCCGTCCTTTTGGTTGGAAATAAAATCATACCATAGAATATAGACATGAACTTAATGAATACCATACAACATGATCCCCAATGGTGCTAATACATTGTTAAAACCAATTACTAAAAAGTATAAATATAAATACATGATATGTATTACTTCCTAACTGTTAGGCATGACATAACCACAGATGGGTTGATAAACCATTGAAATCAATTAACCAAACCAACCACTTGTTTAAATAGTCTACTGCTTATTTCATACTTTGTAAATATGAAATTTTCTTCCTCAGAACTTTCTGTATAATATACAATTTCCTAATTGTAATTTCTGTTGCCAATCACAGTACCTTGAAATTTTACATTGTTAAAAAAATATTTAGCTTTTACAATTAAGAGTAAACATTTAATTAAAATAAAAGCTCTTCTTTTTATTACTTCATATACCAAAAATTTTATTAAAATCAGATTATTAGTTTATTTTTGTTTATTTATTTTATTTTTTTTGAAGAATTTCTAGTGATCCCCCTTATTGCAAAATGTGCAAAATTGCACATCCCTATCTTTTGAGAAAGAGATATAACCAGTTTCTAATGTGCATAAACAAATCTCTCACCTCAGACTAAGAAGAGAATGAAATGAAATTAATTTGGA
>CM042179.1:22943790-22948790 GCA_023376005.1 Doryteuthis pealeii
TCCTTTGTTTATAAAAAATGACTTGATTTGGCATTAAATGACCAAAAAGGGTTGATATGCCATAAAACAAAACAACGAAACTAAACACTTAATTATGATTGAATCATGTTGGAAATAACAGTTCCTGTTAGATCACTGTAGTTAAGCAGCGATGAGCCTGTTCCATGCTTAATTGGGTGACCACTTAAGCAACAGCAGGTACAGTAAGCAACTAGAGTGCTTTGTTAATTAAAAATGACTTGATTTGGCATTAAATGACCCAAAAAGGGTTGATATGCTATAAAACAAAACAACCAAACCAAACACTTAATTATGATTGAGTCATGTTGGAAGTAAGGGTTCCTGTTAGATCGTCTGTTCAATACTTAATTGGGTGACCACTTAAGCAACAGCAGGTACTGTAAGTGACCCGTGTCCTTTGTTTATCAAAAATGACTTGATTCAGCATTAAATGACACAAAAGAAGGTTGATATGTTGCAAAACAAAACAACCAAACCAACAATCCACAAAGTAGATATATAAAGTAAAGTAAAATCGTTGGGTTGGCCTAAAGTCGGTATCAGCCAATCAGCGAGGGAGTCTATCCTCTTTTCACTAGCGCTAGACCAAGGAGATTGTTTTTCGCATCTGAGGTGGAGCACCACACCTACTTTAACGCACAGATATCTGTGCTACTCATACGCTGTGTTGGTGAGGGCTGGTATCAAACTAGGAACCTTGTGGTTTCTAGCTGAATGCTGTACCAACTGAACTAACCCAGCCCTTAGATTTATAATATAATACAATCTTTTATATTCTTAAGATTTTGTTATTTGGTATTTACAATTTTTTTACCTGTTGAAGATTTTATTTTTACTTTCAAGAGAAACCCATTTTGTTAATGTTCTTTTTCAAGTATTTCTCTTTGTAAATTTAAATCAAGTTTAAAAGGTTCCTTTCTTGATACATTTAAGGTACTGTATTTTTAAAAAATGCTGTTAGTATAGTTGCACATTCTAAAAAGTGATTAGATAAGTCAACAAAAGTCATTAAAAGTAATTAAAAATGATTAAAAAGTCATTAAAAGTTATTAAACAGTCAACAAAAGTCATTAAAATGATTAGAAATTATTAAAAAGTCATTAAAGATGAATAAAATTAATTAAAAATTATTAAAAGAAAACAAAAGTCATTAAAAATGAATAAAAAGGATAGAAATGGTTGAATCTCTACCAATATGTGATTCACTTTTTTGTGTTTGCCTGTGCCACTTTCATACTAAAGCAATAAAACTTATTGAAGTAATGTTTGGTATGAAGACTCCCAAGACTTTTTCTTTTGTTATATAAGCTATGAAGTTCATATCAAAGGTCATTTGTGTGATTTGCAAAGTTATTTTACAGAAATATGTAAAATAGTTCAAACCCAATAATTTATATGAGAAACTTTTTAACAAAAAAACTTTTTTTTAAAAATGTGTTAAGAAATTCTACCAAAAATCAATTTTTAATTTTTAGCACAATTTTAACCAAAGAAAATTTAAAAAAAAATCTTTTTTTAAAAATTTTTTTTATTTAGAGAAATTTCTGTTTTAAACTAAGAATTTTTTAAATTATTATTTTTATGTGATTCTCTCTTCTTAATCTACAAGGAAGGGGTCAGTTGAAAACTTCTTTGGCTGACCAAGATACTGTCATACAATGTGACCAAATGATGTTTGTTTTTCAACATAGTCCCACTTGTATTCACACACTGCTTTCATCAGTATTGTAGTGCTTGGATCCCATTGGCAAAAAAGGTCAACAGCAGATATAATGTCATAATATAAACTTTTTAGCTCACATTTGTAAATATCTTTTTGGTAAACCAATGGTTGAGAATGTATCATGTAAAAATAAAGATAAAAGTAAATACTAGATAAGATTAATAATGATTGACAATACTACATTGCAAAAATAACAAAACAAAAATATATGCTAGTGTGTAAAAACAATAACTACAAACATAGCCCAAAAAGATCAGATGTCAAAGTAAAGGATGAGTTAAAGGTGTGATTTAGGCACTTGCAATACCAATAGTTTTCATAGAACCAAAACCATATAACAACAGTATTATTTGTATTATTCGGACTCTTGTCCTCATCGTCATTGTTATTTGTACAACATTTCAGCTGATGTTAATGTCTACTATCTAAAATATTAAATGAAAAAAAAAAATCCATGCTGTTATCATTTAAATTTTATTTTTTAATTATCTTCACAAATATAAATCAAATCTCTATTATTTTTGCTCAAAAACCAAGCCCTGGTGATATTTAATGTGTATATACATTTACTTTGTCGTTAATTGTTTTACTTTCAAAGTTTCCTCCGGGCATACACATACACACAACTGCCCTTTATATATGTATAGATATATTAATTGCTTTTATGAAAATCAACATTTTAACTTGGGTTTTCTAATTTATTCTTAAAATGTATTTACTGAGTTATGAATCGCACACTGTCATATAAATGGGTTGCACAATGATACTCAAACTACCTACCTCCAAATGACCTGAAAGATAATAATAAAAGTCATTAAAAAGTTAATAAAAGTCATTAAAAAGTTTTTTGTTATTTATTGTTTACAATATTTTTTACCAGTTTAAGATTTTTTTTAGTTCCCATAGTGTAGTGGCTAACGTACTGAACTGTAAAATGAAACTCCAGTCATGCTATTAATAGTACCATTACTGTTCTTCTACAAGGATGGTTTTGGCATTAAATAACCCCCAAAGGTTGATATGCCACTAAACAAAGAAACCAAACAGAGGGAGTCCCTGTGGAATAGTGGCTAATGTATTGAACTGTGACATCATAGTAAGTGAGTTTGAACTCCAGTCATCCTATTTACATTCCCTTTCAGACTAATATATAAAAATAGTACCACTACTGTTCTTCTACAAGGATGGTTTTGGAATGAAATAACCCCCAAAGGTTGATATGCCATTAAACAAAGAAACCAAACAGAGGGAGTCCCTGTGGAATAGTGGCTAATGTATTGAACTGTGACATCATAGTAAGTGAGTTTGAACTCCAGTCATCCTATTTACATTCCCTTTCAGACTAATATATAAAAATAGTACCACTACTGTTCTTCTACAAGGATGGTTTTGGAATTAAATAACCCACGAAGGTTGATATGCCATTAAACAAAGAAACCAAACCAAACTAATCATGATTCTAGCAAATATATGCACCCTCTGGGTACAAGTATTTATGTTTTAATGTAATAAAATATTATATTAAATTAGAAAGGCTAATGAAACTAAATAAGAATGAAGATAAAAAAATTTGAAACGGGGGTACAATAAAAAAATAGAACAACTGAAACGTACTCTTCCATCACTCCCATCTTTCATTGCAAAATTTTTCTAATTTAACTGTGCCAATCAAATAAACCTCAATAATATAAATTTCTGAAGCAATATTTGTCAAATTTTAACCCATCAATTTTCACCCTCAGTTAAATATTTAAATTTTCTACCATTTTTAATGGTTAGTTTTAGAGATATTTTAAATTTATGTAAATCAATTGACTGAAGATAACATGTGGATTAAACAAATGTTTTTTCTTTTTTTTTGTCCATAATATATGTATATTGAAAAAGATGGTTAAAATGCTGAAAAACAGAACATAACAAAGTTATTGAGTTTAGGAAATGTCCAAATTGGACAAGTTCTAAGTATTTGTCTATCTTTTGGTTTTCTTTCATTTTAATTTTCACTCGTTAATCGGCTGGGACGGCAAAATCCACAAGATTCTTGTCGATTAATACTAGGTCCAGTATCCTGGCCAGGATTAAGTGATCCGTCTGTACCTTGAAATCCCACAGTATTTTATGCGTCTCATTGTCCAGGAAAGGTTCAGGCTTGTGCATATACCATTTAGTTGTATGGTGAAAATTGAATTTCTTGCACAATTCCCAGTGAATTACCTTTCACACCCAGTCGTATCTAGTCTTGTACTCTCTTTGTGTGAGTTTTCTGCATTCGCTTATTATATGATTGACCGTTTCATCTCTGTCTCCACACATTCTGCACTTTCTATTCTATTGCGTCTTATATATTTTGGCCTTTGTTCTAATGACATTGTCTTGTGCTGCGATTATAAGCGACTCAGTTTCTCTCTTGAGGTTTCCTTTTTATAGCCATGTCTATGTCTTCTGATGTGATACTCTTGAGTTTGACGATATCAAAGCTTTGCAGAGATCATTGAATAATAAAGAAGGCTGTTGAAAATATAACTAAGTTGAGAACTCAAATCAAAGGAAAAAGCTTTAAAAATTTTGTTTCTTCAAGATGAATGTAAACTAAAGTGAGTTATAGTCAAACAACCACATTTGACCAGTGCTCAGATCTTTGTAAAGTAGTAATGATAATGGCCGAAACTTGAGTGACATTTGATAGACTTGATGGATGGGCCAAGGATTTTATCTAATTCATATGTGCCTGTGGCTTAAAAAAGTCAACAAGGAGGTTGTAATGTGATCATATGGGCTGACATTGTCAACAATATCATTATTGGACCATTCAAAGTTGATGAAGGAGTTAAACTAAACAGTGCCAGTCTTGCCTTCTCAAAGTGAAGTGTGTATTTATATTACAACAATGCTCCTTCACATGTATCTAAGCTTATCTATGAATTCTTTGAGAATAAAAGATTTACAAGAAAGAAGATAATAGAATGGCCACTATCAAGTCCTGATCTGAATCCAATCAAAAACCTATGGTCAATTGTTAAGGTTAAATTATATGAAGGTAGCAAATGATATAACAGCAAAAAAGTCCTATGAGAAGCAATTGAAACAAACATGTGATAAATTGAAGCTGCTGAAATAAAAAATGAATAAAATCAATAGATAATGAATTACTGGCCTATTATTGAGAAGAAAAGTTTATATATTAACATATAAAGGATTCAAAGACTCATCATATGTATTTGTTATTTGTTTTATTTTGTTGATCAATTTTTGATGA